>VDFB02000015.1:219162422-219642998 GCA_007258455.2 Sequoia sempervirens | reverse complement strand
TTGCTTCCAAAATATAGTTCTTAAAACTCTAAGAAAAACGAAAAAGGAAAACACTTCCTCTTTTCAAAGAAAATAGTCTCCTCGAAAAATATAAAATCTAAATCTTTTTCCAAAAAAATCCATCCTTTTCCTAGTGTCATCACCTTCCTTTTATAGCCATTGAAGAAAGAAAAACACTGTCTCAAACTAGAAGTAATGACTGCTAGGTGTTGATAGTTGATAGCACATGATCTGATCACAAACTCTTGGTTAGGCCACAAAAGATATTTGCATTAACTCCTCAACTACTACATTAATGTTCTCTAGATATTTTACCAAAAATAAGACCCAACTACGATCAAATCCTAGGAGCAACAACTTGGCAGCAAACACAATTGATTGATCACATTATTGCGAGGTGTCGTCTCAAAACTTTAATCCCAAAAACTAAGAGAAGAAAAGAAAAGCTAGCCAGCTCAGAAAAATTCCCCAATTAGATATCTTCATAGGCAATGCAGATAACCTGTGACAAGGAGATGACATTTCAGCAGGGTGGAAACTCCCGAGCTTGTAAATATAGCTCCCAGAGAAATGTCTAACAAGCAAACAAGTGTCCCAAAACTCCTCCCAAAAGGAAAATAAAAGGGAAAAGATGCACAACCACCATGTGGCACATTGCACATCTTTTTGATGTTTTATTTGAACGTGGGTGCACCCAACATAGAAGACATTTATACAAACTGAAAAAATAAAATGACTGAGGCTAAAAAAACTTTACAGATACTATGATATTTCATGAGCTTTAAAATTTTGATCTTGAAATAGACATATATTTTTGATGTGATGTTGAAATAGACATATATTTGATGTGATGTTGAAATAGACATATTTTTGATGTGATGTTGAAATAGATGTATATATTTTATGTGATGTTGAAATAGACATATTTTTGATGTGATGTTGAAATAGACATATTTTTGATGTGATGTTGAAATAGACATATTTTTGATGTGATGTTGAATAGACATGAATATTTAAAATTTTATATGATGTATTCGACTTACTAGACATTGGGACGATGTTTCTTCCAAGAGGGGAAGGATGCCATAACCCAATTTTATTGCATATTTATCATAATATGGTAAATTGAATTATTGAAGAAATTCAATTAAGTATTAAATGAAGATTTTGGAAAATTTGAAAATTGAATGAAAGAAGTTGACTGATGTTGACTTTGGGAACTTTTGGAAATTATTTTATATGTTACCAAGAATTGAACGTTACTGATCAATTTGCAAGTGCAAGTGTGTATAGTTGCACGGTGACAAGTTGAAGGACAAGAACACGATTGAAGTAGGATTGTTTAGCTCGATCAAATGGTAAGCCAGTTGGAATCTAGGTGCACAAACCACAAATGGAATGATGACTTGCATTTTTACATTTGAATTTATTTGCATATATAAGAGAATGTAATTTCGGGTAAGTGCAAGAAGTTGGGTCCACATTCGGGGGAAGTGTCATTTTCCAGCTTGAAAGCAAATACCCATTCATTTTTTAAAATAGGTACCCATTTTGAAGTGGGTACTTGTTCCAAAAGGTTTGAAACTCACAAGACATGTTTTTCATTTGGATAATTTAGGCTCAAAAAGGGCATGGTAACCCAACAATGAAGGCTTAGACCTACAAGTACAAGGTCGTGGCATTTTCAAGAGAAAAAACTAACTATGGTAATATAGCTAATGAGGCTTTCTTTTTAAATTATTTTATGAAATTAAAACCCATTATATATGACAATGTCTAGTTTTCAATTATGTAATTTTTTTAATAATTTGATTATTTTTTCTATTTTTTAATTAATTTATGAGGAAATAGGTTCATAAACTCAAAATGTCAGGTTTTTGTATTTTTAATAACTTTTAATTTGTTAATTTTCTTGTTAAAAAAATTATGTCATCAATCTATACAAAAATATTTACACGATGAAAAAAGACAATTGAAAAAATGATAAGTTTAGGTCAAGTTATGTTGTTCGTACACAAGGGTTTTAAAAACCAAAGGCCGTACACAAGGGTTTTAAAAAAACCAAAAATTAGGGCCAATTAAAAATTATTACAAAAAACTAATAAAAAAATATCCTCATCAATCTTCATTATAATATACATCTTTCCCCAAAAGGAATTATAATAATAATTTTATTTATGTCAAGTTATGTGCATGGTCCTAAAAAATTGACTTTTAAAAAGTGGTTTTTATACATGCATATTAACAATTATTTTGTATCATCTGGGTATTAGAATAAATTACATATTTGAAAACTAGACTCAAAATACTAAATTTCATATTACTGAACTTTTTAAAGATTCAATCTATAAGTGCTTCAAATTTTAAGTCCAACTGTGAAAAGTTCTAAAAATCAAGAAAAACACTTCTACTTTTTGAACATTTTTTGGACCCAACATCTTGCACCTACCCTTTCTTGAATTGAATTGTTCAATGCTTGAAAATGAATGGTTTGTAGATTAAATCTTCTACTCAAACTCTATGTATTGAAGGAAATGAAAGTGAGTATTGTAAAGAAAAATTCTTTGTTTATATATATATATATGCTTGAAATAAAAATTCAAGTTCTTTGTAAAGAAATGAAAGCGAGTATTGTAAAGAAAATTTCTTTGTTAGTATATATATATATATATATATATATATATATATATATTATGAGCTATTAGTAACAAACAACTTAAACATAAATGCATATATAAATATACATACATATTGTAGACACTAAAAAATGTCCCAAATCATATCATACACTTGAATCAGGTATACTAACATCATTTCCTCTTAAAACCCATCCTTTTTTTGTTTAATTAATTAAATTAGCCTAGCTAATTAATTAATGGCATCATTTTCACCTATTAACCTAATTTATCGAATCGGGTTAATTCACCCCCTTTCATGCTAACACTTTATCCTATTAAATTAAATAAATTAGACTATTTAATTTAAATCCCTAAGTTATTTAATTAAATAACCCTAAGTTATTTAATTAAATATCATTCCACCTTTCCCCCATTCATTAAATCATTTAATTTAATAGATATCATATAATTCATCTAATTCTTCTAATTGCATAATTAATATTGTTTAATTATCATTTAATCTATTTCCCCCCACTTGCAAGGGAATATGAACCTTTACACATTCCTCCAAAAGGAATATTCCCATGAAATATTCCTTCCCTTTTTGCACAATTTAATTTAGTTCTAATTAACTAAATTATCCTTTTCCCTCACCCATGAGAATATTCCAAAGAATATTCTCTTTCCTCACTCATTTGAAAAAGGGGAATATTCCTTTTTTCTCAACAAACTTACTTAGCTTCTTGAGCAAGTTAACATGTGACCTCTTGTGCAAGTTACCTTGTGACCTCTTAGGCAAGTTGAAAGTGTGTTTGTTTGAGGGAATGTGAAACCTTGATTAAATCTCATCTTATATTCTCACCCATTGATGAGAATCCATGATCCATGCATCTTCTTTCTTTCTGACCGTTGATTGATCTTTTTTTATCTCATCCATTGATATCTTTTTACCTATTCTATAAATAGAGCTTGCCTCTATTGAATAAGGATCCATCTTTAAAAAAGATAACTTATGTTGTTGAAGTCACTCACACTCACACTCATATTTAGTTTAAATTAGTTTCATAATAGCTTAGCTTCCACCAATGGATTCCATAATGCATCCATTTAGCTAATTATATAACTAGGGTTTTTAACTTTTTTTAGTTTAAATCTCATTTATATTAGCTTAGCATTTGTATATCTAAATCATTTTAGCATAAATCATGTTAGATTAACTTTTGCATCATACTCATTTAGATTAAAATCATGTTTTTTATGAACATATCACAATCAATTCATCGATTCTCTTCAATAGAATTGATTGAAACAAGCTCACTGATCCACGAGATTTGGAAAGGGTTGCCGTTCCACATCAATGTAACACTGGTCACTCCCAAAACAGGATAAGTTTCGAATGGGTTAGAGTAGACATTTTAAAAATTCTCATAATTTAGAATACTTTGTTTTAATGAATGTCTAGTTTAACTTCAATTTCATTGATCTTGTTTAGATTTCCATTGGTGGTTTTGTTATACTTCGATTCTTCATGGATCAAGTGTAATCAACCCATACTAATCTAACTGATCACACATATACATACATGTATGTAAAAAAAAATATATATATATACATTTATATATAAATATAGGTAAATACTGTTGATGGTTTTATGCACTTCTCAACACAGGCAGTGCATAGGCGCACTACCTCTCTTGAAAGACAATTTCCCACAATTGAGTTGCAGAACACTATCCCAAGGTCTCTTGGATGTCAGGTCATGACAATGCTTAGATACCTCAGTAGTTTGATGTGATTTGCTGGAATCACAAGGCGACCTTATAAAAATACAAAGTGTGGGCACAAAGCATGAAGTGGGATCTTCGAAAAGGAGTTTTAGTATGAAAGCAGTTATGTGTTGGCTGTAGGTTCAAACAACAGTCTCAAACTCCATCTAGTTGTTAGATTTGGCTTTATAATGTGCAATGAACCTTGGTATTGTTCAGTTTCAAAAAAGAATGGAAAAAGAGCGAAGGGGAAGAAAAGTTCCTAAGTCTGAAACTTGCAATGAATAGTGACAATGGAGTTCCTACAATGGACAATTCCTTAAAACAATATCCCACTTAACCAGGGATTTCACAGTATCATGGAAATTGTGCTATCTTCTAAGGGCTGCAGATTTTTTATCCTTCATCCACCACATACATGTATGAACTAAAGATAAGTGTTTGGGGTAGCTTTAATCAAGTCCAGCCTAACTTTGCACAGCTATCTACCTTCAGCAAACAGCAAAAAGTATGGACTAAGGGATCATCAATAGTGCAGGAATTTTCATAAACACCAAACAGCATTCCTAAGATTTACCCAAATGCAATAAACAGCTAACTAAACAGCAAAGAGATCTAAGTTAAACATCTAATATTGGAGAAGTGAATCAAATGACATGAGAGAAAATAAGGAAATGCACCAAGTCAATGCTATTTCTTATAAATTTCTGCAGCATGTATTTACAACAACTCAACTCTCCTTTTTGCAAATGAGGGGAGTGCTCTATTTATAGTTTCCAAAAAACCAAATGAATGGCCAAGATTCATTTCCATTGTGTGGCCAAGATTCATTACAAAATAGGGTTTCACCTACCCCCAAATAGATTTACAATTAAAAAACATTCTTTGTCCTTTCCCTATTTCGTCATCTAGTGGATGACACTATTACTTTTCGTCCTGTAGCTAATTGCTATTTTCTTAGCTGTAGCTACTCTTCTGGGAGGTCTTCTTCCTTGGCTGGGCTGTCTTCTTGCTCCTCAGAAGCTGCGTGTTCAATGTACTTGAGGATGACGGCCTGGAGCTTGTCTACTTCGAGGATCTTGCATCTCAATGCCTGGTAGCTCCATTCTTTGGCGTTCTCTTCCAGCCGCTTCCAATCCTCGTCATACTTTGAGCCTTGGTCTTTGAATAGCTCTGATTGATCAAAGGCACGGGCAATGAAACTCAGGAAGTCCGTTGTGATATCTCCGGCTGTCCCGTCCTTCATCTTTTCGTCGTCCAATTGTACCGTGGGCATATCATGGCCCGTCATTAGCTCAAGATACTGGGTGCATTTCGCCCGAATTTCTTTAATCCATTCGATATCTGGATCCACTCTGCTCTGGATTTTCTCCATCCTCTCCTTCCGGTTGACAAGGTCTCTGCGCCATATGTCCACCAGCCAATGATCCTCCTTCTTCAGTTCTAGCTTCTCTTCCCACGTGCTTTCTGGCATCTGAAGGATGGCTTCGATTTTCGGGGCGGTGGAGTCATAGATTGCAGGGAAGTTGGTGCAGAGTTTCTTCGTGCCCTCCAGGGATTGGACCAGGTCTAGGAACTTATTGGCTATCTGCACAGCCAAGCTGATCCCCTTGTTTCTGATGCTTATGACCTGTTGGAACCAATCCTCAGTGGTCCTCTCCAAGTTTTTCCTCCTTTCTAGCGTATCTATCTGCTCCTTGGAGAGTAGCTGCGGTGCAGCTGTAGAGGAAGTGGGTAAGTCATCTACTGAGGACCACTGCTGAATATAATCGGTCAGGGCAGCAACCTGCGCCTTGAGCTCATCCTTGGTGACCTTATCCTGTTTGATTAGATGCACCACTGTGGCCACTGACTCCTCCAGATGTTCGACCTTCTGTTCCCTGGTTGCTGTCCCTAGGTCAATTGTAGAGATATTGTAGCTAACTCCGACCTGGCCGACAGTTGGCGTTGCTACTTGTGCTGCCCGGGAGCCGGAAGCGTTCATGGTTATCTTGGAACGGACCTTAGGCTTCTTCTCCTTCTTTGCTGTGGTTAGGGATCGAGCCAAGATGGCTTCCAATCTCGACCTCGGGTCTGTCGGGACCGGGGTTGCCCTTTCAAGCTACTTTTCCAACTAGTCGGGCATGGTAGGTTTGTCCTTGGGTGCATCATGGCTGCCCTCACCTGTTTCAGTTAGAGGCAAGACTTCTTCCTCCCTTTCCTTTTGAGGTTCCTCCTTCTCTCTAGCAGCGTCCTCCTCGTCAGAGTCTTGAACAAATACGAGGTGTCGGACGGGTAGCTTGGTGGTCAATATCTGGGTGGGATCTTCTTCTTCCGCCACCTCTTCTTCTTTCTTTTCCTCAACAGCCTCGGCCTCGGGGCTCTTCACAGTATGGGTCTCGGCCTCAGTGATATCCTTTTTAGGTTGCTCTTCTTGCAGCTGTCCCTCTTCACCATGCGGCGACTGTTCTGCCTCCTCCCCAACATCCTTTGGCTGCTGAGCTGACTCTTCTTCAACGTCCTCATCGAAAGCCTGAATAATCTCCTTGGCACCCGAGCCATCCTCTCCATCCCCGCTCTCAGAAGAGCCCGTCTCCTCCTTGTAGGCCACCTTGTCGATGGTTCTGTGCTCATATTTGGGGCGCTCATAGTAATCATCAGCCTCTTCCTCGATAGGCTTCGAAGCCTCCTGTTTCAGCTCCTCCAACTCTTTGGAAATATGCATTGTGGCATCCATGGCCGGCGGACCTGTTGGCGGTTGCGAAGGCTGAGCTGTTGTGAGGGCTTGGGCGAGGGCCGCCTGGAGTGCAGGGTCCATTAGGATTTGCGAGAGTTTGGGGGGAAGACTCTGCAGGTGCCGTGTAATAGCCTCGGGCATAGTGGAAAGGGGAACAGGCGATGCTATTATCGCCAGAGGCAGGGAGGTAATGGGTGACATGGCAGCAACAGAGAAAGGGGAAGTGGTCATGCTAGAGGAAGAGTCGATATTGATTATTGACTCGGCCGGGGGTGAAGAGGCAAGGTGAACAGAAATGTCCACCGCCTGTGGAGATGAGGTGATTGCGGCCTGAGAGGCAGGCAACACACTAGTCGGGGGAGGAAGGAGCAAGGGAGGCTGCGCCTCTATTGTGATCACTGTCCTCTTGAGATTCTTGGGAGATGAGCCTCCTGTGTCCTTCGTTGCTTGTTCTTTGGGGTCCGCAGACTGTGTTGTCTTTGTTTCTTTTCTTTTCTGGGACCTGGTGATGGGGGGAGACTTGGAAGTCTCACCAGCTGATGGGGAGGCGGCAACGTCCTCCGTGGTGCTTGGCTCGCTCTTGAGCGCTTCATATGTTAGAGCCACCCCTTCTTGCTTCAGTTGTGCTACATGCCCATCGACCCACTCCTTAGTGCGAGCTATAATTGGCTGGGTGATAGTATCTAGGTCATCGACTCTTGCTCGTCCCAGTCAATAGAGGGGATTGCCAGGTCGGCAACCGCAGGGTACCTCGGGTGCACAAGGGTGGACTCATCCTCCACAAGTTGATCAGGCACCGGAAACAGCTGCACCCTCCTCAAAAACTGCACGGTCATGCACATGTAGTGTCTCATGCGGACCTCCTTGTCATCTTTACAATCTGCCTAGAAATCCTCGACATGGTATTTGTGGGCGTACGCCGGCCCTAGCGCCTTCCTGACATGGCCATGTGGGTCCATTCGTGGGCGAGCCGTGTACCATTCAAAGTTATATTCTTTAAGTTCTTTCTCTGAGTTGCCACCGCATTGAGATGTTTGAAGTCAATATAGGCCCTGGTCGAGGGTCATGGGATAGGGGATCCCTGCTACGTGCTTGTTGCCGAAAACCGTCTGAATGTGCTGGAGCTGCCGGGAGAGCTCTAGGAGAATGATCCAGTCATTTGGGTATCTTGGAAACTTGTTCGGTCGTTCCGTGAATCCCTGGGCACGGATGTAGGTGAACTTGGGAAACTAGATATATAAGAAGGCATACTCCTTCAGGAGTGCCCTGGCGCTGTGGGATACCCTTCTCTCGAAGTCCCCGACTATCAATCTAATAATATGGCCAATGAAGGCGTCATTGACCCGACAGTACTCCTTCTTGAAGTTGCGGTACTGGAGCTGAGGGTACCTATCAAAAGGCTTGAGCCCTCGCTTGTGATCCTGATCTGGTGCCATAAACAGCCCGCTATATTGTCTCTTACCTGCCAAGGAGTATACCAGGTATGAGGTCATATAGAACTTGGAGCTTTTCTTGACATTTACAAACTGCTCGTGGAAGCAGTTGCTGATGATACTCCCCCAGTCGAATGAGATCTTAGTTTTCACGTCCTCATTTCCTCGTATGATCTGTTCAATGTAGTAAGCCATCCACTCTTGGAAGTAGGTGGCTGCTGGGAGGCCCATGACCCTGCTTAGCATAGTCACCAAGTCGTGATAATCTTCCTGAAAGTCGCTACGGAACAGCTCTTGGGGAACCTTTGCAGCGCTGCCCCATTTCTCCTTAAGCCAGTAAATGTTAATTGACTTCTTGCAGCCCAATGGATTAGCATCCCATGCTGGCTGACACTGCTCCAAAGTGGGGACCTGCATATGTGGGAATGTAGGAATGTGAAACATTTTAGTGATTCCTTCTGGAGACATGTCGGCGAGGATGTTCCCCTCCTTGTCCACGATCGTTCTGGTGTCTGTTTAGTAGGTTTCTCGGCAAGCCATTACTAATTCAGGTGCTATAAGAGACGAAGGGAAGCCGACAACTTTGGCGATTCCACTTTGGCGTATCAACCTGGCATTCTTTGTTTTAGGGTCGACCTTGACCCTCTGGGTGAACTCATCTATGTCCACCTGGCTGATATTGGTATCTAAGATCTCTTTCCAGTCAGTTGAGACCTTCAACTAGAGCGGTTCACCCTGAAATTGGAACTTCATCTGATCTTTGTCATCTTTTCCCCGAGCGGCTCTTCCGGATTTCTTGCCCTTATCCTTTTCGGCGGAGGCCCCTGAAGTTCCTGCAGCCAATTCCATATATCCTGCAAGCAAAAGGCGAAGTCAGCACAACAAAACATCAACAACGTTAATGTTGGTCCATATTATGAGCATATCATCTAAATAACCATTCAAATACATCATAAATTTTATCCTCAGATGATATCGTTTTCATTTTAGAGCATTTGGACAATCCGGGCCCGGAGGGCCAAACTTCCCTGACAGGAATGCTGTCAGGGAGGGAAAACACGACCGAAAGTTCCCGGAGACTCCCGTTGGCCAAATTTTGGTATTTTAAGAGGCCCAAGATGGAGAACGGCATGATTTAGGATGTGGGTCGAAGTCAGATTCTGGATTTGAATTGGTTTGGATTGATTTAAGGAGCCTCAGAGGTTTCAGGCCGGAAGGTAGTCAAGGGGCGGTCGTTGGTGACGGTGAACAGCGGGCAGAAGTCCGGCCTAGGAAGTCCAGCGGAGGAAGTCTGAGGGCCGGGGCCTGCAAGGTGAAAGAACGGCCAGCAATGAGGTATGACATTTAGGCCAGGCGGCACCCGGAAACCCGGAGCCTGGTGGCCGGGAGGACGCGAGCTGACGACTGCCGCATAATCTTTGACCACTTTGAACGGCGGCGGCGAGGAGAAGACCGGAGCCCGGAGGGCGGGGAGCCGACAGAGGTTCACTGCTGAGGGATTTTGCAATGTGGTTCAGTGGCGACGGTGAGGAGAACCCCAGAGTCTGGCCCACGGGAGGATGTACAGCGCCGACCGCCGCGAGGTTATGGCAACGATCGGGCGACGGTGGCAAAAGGTATCCCGGGACCCGAGAGGTGGAACGACGCGAGGTGCAAGCCACCGCATGTATTTTGCGATGTTTTGAACGGCGGCGGCGAAAGACGGACCGGGACCCGGCGACTGGAGAGATGGGAGACGACGGCTGCCGCGAGGTATAGGCAGCGATCGGGCGACGGCGACGGTGAAACTACCTCCGGGGCCCAAAGGTCGGGCAGCCGGAGGGGTTCCGCCGTGGACGACGGCGGAACCGTCACGGAGTTCCGGGGATGGAACTCCGGACGGCCGGGACTGGAGGGCTTTGCCATTAAAAATGGTGGCAAATTTGATGCGGAGGTCCGGGAGGGGAAACTCAGAGGTCCGGGCTGAAAAGGGCGAACCTCCGTCAGGAGCTTTTGTAGTTCTGGATTCCGACGGCGATGGAGGGTTTCGGGCCCGGCAAGGACCTTTGCACTGCGCGAAGAACGCCCACAATGCGGACAAGTCCCGAGCCGGCGGCGAGGGCAATTCCAATGGGTTCCACAAATTTTGAAGACATGGGTTATGGGCCCGATGGGGTGTTGTTTAATTTTATGCAATTTAATTTATTATTCAATTTAACGAAATCCCCAAAAATGATCAAAAATGATGGGAGGGAAAACAAGGATGGCCTACCTCGGATATGCCAAGTGGGGAGGTACGGAGACGACTGAGAATCGATGAAATGCGGCAGACTTGGACGATCGAGACGCAGGGTGAAAGCGGTGAGCTCCAATTTGATCGCTG
Organism: Sequoia sempervirens; assembly: GCA_007258455.2. NCBI lineage: Eukaryota > Viridiplantae > Streptophyta > Pinopsida > Cupressales > Cupressaceae > Sequoia > Sequoia sempervirens. The sequence goes on along the minus strand of VDFB02000015.1, from coordinate 219,632,103 downwards.
CTCTAATTTGCTTCAATTCACAATATGAAAATGACGGGTGAATTCGGTCCTTATATAGTCCAGGCGCCATTAATGCGATCATTTAATGCAGGTACGGACGCGCCAAAAGGTTGGTGAAATTCAAATTAGGTCGGCGGCGGTGGATGAGACCCCGGGGCCCGGAGGCCGGAGGGACGAGAGACGATGGCAGCCGCATGATTTCTACGTTGATTGGGCGACGGCAGCGACGGGATGCTCGGGGCCCGGAGGGCGAGGCGCCGTCGAGAGTTCGTCACTGAAAGATTTTGCTTTGCATGGGTGATGGCGGCAACGAGCACCATCCCGGGGCCCGAGAGGCGGGCGGCCGCCGAAGAGCCGCCGTCAAAGACGGCGATCCTGGGACAGAAGTCTGGCCACGGACTTCCGGAGCCCGGGGCCCGAAGGAGTAGGGGCCGTCCAGGAAATCCCCGATGAATTCCGAACGGAAGATGGCAGGGCAGGCTCCGGAGGGTGGAAAGACGCCCGTGGAACGCCGCAAAGGGGAAACCTGATAAAGGAACCCCGGAGGCCCGGGCCCGGGGGGACCCATGGCTGTCCAAAGCCAAACAAAGCCAAAGGAACCCACGAGGCCCCGGAGGGCAGCAAAAACCAAAAGGGAAAGTGCGGTCGATTTTAGGATGAAACCTTGGAGCAACATCGACCATGCGAAACATCAAAAAAGAGGGGCACGCAAAACGAGGTGACCCCAAAAGACCCAACATGGTGAAAGAAAAGAGGGTCCCCATTCCGAATGGGGCGTGTGTGCTGAGGGCACAACAAATGGCGACTCTGCTGGAGAACGCTACGAAGCGTTCTATGGATAAATATTCATTTAGGACCCAGAATCTCTGGTTTTGCAGACCAGGAGCGGCTTCCAAGGATGAATCCAGGAGAATGAGATCCTTAATTGGGTCAGCTTACATGACATCTCGAAAGTGTGTGTGAAGTGAGTTCATTCATTTTCTAGGGATAGTAACCAAGGTTATTACTTTAACCAAGTGAGCTACATAAGTTGCCTAACACCAAAAGTAACCTGGACATTGCCCTGCTGCCAGTCAAGCGTCCATAGCCCCGGCGGAGTTGTCGCTACAATCTCATGGATATTGCTCTACTGCCAGCCAGGCGTCTATAGCCCCGGTAGAGTTATCTGAACACCCATACGGTCATTTATTTCCCTTTTTCAGAGTTTCTTTTTTGCTTTGATATTTCATTTCTCTTTTACGATTTAGTTCGACCGGGTAAGCATTGAAGCCTACAATGGGTTTGAAATTGTAGTGGTCACTGGAGTAGACTTAAGATTTTTCACTCACTTGGGTGTCGTGACAACCATAGCACGGTCCTTCAAAATTTATTATTATGTAATTTGTGTGAGATCCGAGATGTGGGTAAGAAGATCCGGTGAAGGGTCAAGTTCTGAGTAGAGTTCAGACAGAGAAATCATTCGCAGATAGCTTTGCAAAGACTAATAGTCTAGAGTGAATGTTTAGCCAAAGAACACGAAGAACAGACAGCAAAGTGGACCGCTTGTCAGGCAAGCACGGCCACTGCAGAGGAGCAGGAAACATTTTCTGAAACAAAACTGTCGGGAGGGGAAAGCAAAAAAAAAAATGACGCGAACAAAACGCAAACAAGCAAGAAAGCAACTACTCTAACCTATGTACAGGTATTTACAACAAAGAGCTCGAAGGAGCTCAAGCCTGGAAGTAATGCTTCAAGTGCTGCCTGTTGACTGGTAACGGGTCATTCTCACCGGTTAAGTTCTTTAGGCGGAAGACATTATCTCCCAAAATCTTAGCTATCTGAAAGGGGCCAAGCCAGAACTTGTCGAATTTATTGTGTCCCCCTTTCTTTTCATGGGCCTTGTCCCAATATAGGACCAAATCTGCAATCCTAAAGGCCTTAATTTTGGCTCAGCGGTTGAACCATCTCTTAACTATGCCCTGATGTTTGGCAAAATTTTCTATTGCGCGGTTTCGAACTTCCTCTAAATGTAAGAGCTCAGCTAATCGAGTTTCCCTACAATCTCCACCTTCATAAAAATCATTGATGAACTGAAGAGTAGGAATTTTCAGGTGGATGGGGAAGATAGGTTCAAGGCCGTAGACAAGGTGGAACGGAGAATCACTAAGGGCAGCTTTGTGGCGGGTGCGATCAGCCTAGAGGGCAAAACAGAGCTGGGTATGCCAGTCCTTGGGATTCCTATCTAATAGCTTCTTGATCATAGTAATCAAATTCTTATTCGTGGATTCGGCAAGGCCATTGCCCTAAGGGTAGTAATTGGATGAGAATTTGAGAGCAATCCCATAGTCAAACGCCTAGCTAGCAAATTTTAATGAAGCGAAGGCAGGTCCATTATCACATACCAAAGCATACGGACAACCAAAGCGATTTAAAATGAAACTTTCTAAGAAATTGGTAACTACTTCAGTTGTACAATGCTTACAAACTATTACTTCCGTCCATCTAGTACAATAATCAGTAGCAGTCAGAATGTACCTGTGTCCCGCAGACGATGGAGGGCTTACTAGACCGATGAAGTCGAGACCCCATTGTGCAAAAGGCCTTACCTCCAGCACAGGCTGCAGTGGGACAGCAACATTCCTCTCCTTGGTGGCAGCAGTCTGGCACGTATGACAGGAACGAACATGGCAATGGGCATCTTTGAAGACAGTTGGCCAATAGTACCCTGCCCTTAATATTTGATGTGTCATAGAAGAACCAGAGCCATGGCCCGTACCGAATTTGTTGTGAAACTCCCTCAAAACGTGTTCTGCTTCCTCCTTACTGAGGCATCTTAGATAAACGCCCTCATGATTCTTCTTATAGAGAATAGAACCCTGCAACATATAACCATTACTTTTCAATCTCAGGGCTCTCTTCTGGACTCCTTGCAGATGCGGCAGACACTTATGATTCAACAGATAATAAATGACATCTTGGTACCATTCTCCCGGGGAGACATCTTCAAGCTGATACTGCTGTACCGTGAGTTTAGGTCTAGCCTCTACTGCTGTTTTGGCCATTGTACGGGTGAGTGTCTGCCCTCTTACCAATTTCATTGGTTGGATCTTCATATCATACTCTTGGAGCAGGGTGACTCACTTAGCCCTTCGTTCACCCAACTTGTTTTGCATGAGTAGCGTTTTGACTGCTGGGTCGGGGACGATTGTGAACACCTTGTTGTGTAGAATGTAGTGTCTAAATTTCTTTACTCCCCTAACGAGAGCGTACGCCTTCTTTTCTATGTTGTGGTAACATAATTCAGCATCTTTGAGGGAGGCACTCATGAAGGTGATTGGATGCTTGTTTCCTTCATCGTCCTTTTGGGTTAATATGCTAGCACAGGAGTGCTCTGAAGCAAATGAGTAGATATAGAACGGCTTCAGATAATTCGGACTAACTAATATGGGTGCCTCAGCAATGGCTCGTTTGATTTCTTCGAAGGATTGCTTGGCATCTAGCGTCCATTCAACTTTAGCATCCTGTTTAAGCATGGCATTGAGAGGTTTGACAATTTTCGCGAGACCTGTGATGAATTTTTAGACAAAATTGATCTTTCTGAAGAAAGACTTTAATTCCTTCTTGCTGCCCGGGGGCTGAATCTTGAGTAACGACTCAATGCGTTAGGATCAATGGAGATTCCTTGCTCTGAGATGATATGCCCGAGTAGCTTGCCTTCAGTCACTCCAAAAATGCACTTCTTGGGGTTGAGAGAAACCCCAAACTCTCGGCATCTCTGAAATACTTTGCATAAATCGTAGACGTGATCATCCCGCTTCTTAGAGAATACGGTCAAATCATCCATATAGATGATTATACATTTTCCAATCAGGTCCTTGAAGGCGATATCCATGGCGCGTTGGAAAGTGGCACCAGCATTGATGAGCCTGAATGGCATTCTTCTGTACGCAAACGTCCCCCACTTAGTGGTGAACGCAGTCTTGTGGCGATCCTCGTATTGTACCATTACTTGATTATACCTGGAGTATCCGTTGAGGAATGACATCATCTGGGAACCGTTGATGATTTGCAGCACTTCATCCAGTGAAGGCACTGGATAGTTGTCCTTTTCTAAGGCGCGATTGAGATTGCAGAAATCCACGCACAATCTGATCTCTCCATTCTTTTTCCTGACCGGGACCAAATTAGCCACCCACTAGAGTGCCTAACGGGAAAGATGATTCTCGTTGAAAGCAATTTCTGCACCTCCTTGTAAACAATAGGTTCTAACAAGGCATTGATAGGGCCCTGCCGCTGACGGAATGGCCTCACCTCAGTCTTCAGAAGGATGGTGTGCATGATGACAGAGGTGTCGTACGTTTTCAAATCTTCGTAACTCCATGCCACCACGTCATGATATCTGCGCAAAGCATCCGTGATTCCCTTCTTTTCTTCGGGCATGCATACCTTCCCAATAAAAACATTCTTGGTATCCTCAACCGTTCCCAGGTTGTGAGCGTTGCACTGGTTGCTTATAGCCTCCTTTTTTGTTTTTCGATCCTGATCTCTGATCTGATCCAAATCAAATACATGCTCCAGCTGAACCATACCTCTGGGGATCGTGTTGGTTTTCAGATTGATAACCCCCTCTATGTCCAATGCAGCCTCCTGTGGATCAGCTTCGTCAATTATTTGAGCTGCAAAGATGTCAGAACTTGTGATGAACTAGAGGATATGCTTGTCGTCATTGAAGACCTGTAGGTGAGTAACATTATCTGCGACCGATGGTGTGGATGTTAGTTCAACAGTGAACTTCTTGAGCCCAGACAAAGAGAGGGGCTGTAAAGTGCTAGCTGCTTGAGCCAAGGCGTCAGCTGTGCGATTTTGAGTACGAGGGACCAATTGTATGTTGAATGCATCTAGGCCCTCTAAGAGATCCCAAACCTTGTGCCTATAATTGGTGAGTCTTCAATCATGGCAGAAGTACAATTTTCTGACCTGCTTAACTACAAGTGCGGAATCCCCGAAGACTTGCAGCACTTTCACATTTTTCTTCAAGGCCATAAGAAGGCCAAGGACTAAAGCCTCATATTCTGCTATGTTATTGGTGCAATAAAACTACAATTGATGGGCAGCGAGAAATGTCTTACCCGTTGGACTGATGAGTTCGATCCCCGCTCTAGCTCCTTGTCTTGACTTCGATCCATCAAATCGGAGCGTCCAGCACGCGGAGGGTTCCTTGTCTTCGGGTCTGACTGAGCCTCCGCTCCCTTTCAACTGGACGGCAGGCCTTGTGATCTTAGGGGGGTTTTCATGTTTAGAGCAATGGTCAATAGGCGGTTCCAGCTATATCTCCTTGGGTGTTTCTGTCTGAGGGGCGACTGCTTTCTTGACATGCTCCACTACTGCTTGGCACAAGCAACAGTCGAACTTGGAGTGAGCAGCATTATGGACCCTGCACCAGTTTGGCAATAAGAGATCTTGGAAATTCATTCTGCCTCCTAAGCTAAGCTGATCTCTTGCAGATTTTTCCATGAAATCCTGGAATCTATCGAGTAACCCCCAGTTGTCATTCTTATCCGACTCACCGTCAGCCTCTACCAACTCTTCTATGTCTAGGGGCATGTGTGTGGGATCCGTCGAGGGACTGCACAACACCAGTAGTACTTCATCTGTACGTTCCTCCTGAAGCTCAAGCTCATTTTGGTAAGCAAAAGGGTGATAGTTCCCTAGATCGGTCTCGGTGAACAACACTTCACTGAGATTATTGTATTTTGTGATCATATATTTCATACGGGGTTCACGGTCAATACGTATATGATTTGGCAGCCCTTTCCATGGCAACCACATGTGAGAAAGGTTGGTGGCGGTGTATCCGTTCAGCGCCTTGGTGAAATATCTCCCTAAAATAATTCCATAAGCATCGGGAATGTCCGCCACTTGGATATCAACAACCTGCTGTATCCGGGGGTCCGTAGCGATTTGCATGGGGATGCGGTTTATTTCACCCACGATTGTGATCTCTGTTTTGTCCAGCTGGGTGACCTTTCTCTTTGAAGGTGTGGGAGTGATGCCAAGAGCCTTACATACGGCCAAGGGCATGACATTGGCAGACACGCCTGAATCGAGCAGGCAGTTGTGCAAGTTCTTCCCAAAGACCCTAATAGTATCAGGAATGGGGGAGTTTCTGGTCTCCCTTGGAGGATGCCCATGGGTGTGTCCATTTGAGCTATTTGGCCTTTGTTCCTATCACTGCTTGTATCCTTGGTTTGTTTAAATTGCTGGTTCTTGGGAGGCTGTCTACTAGCCCTTTCTGGCTCCTTTTCAATGTATCTACTTGCCAACTGATTCATGGGCATATTGTTCCTTCTTCTGGTATTGTTCTGTATCTCTTGTTCTTTCCTGGGCTCCTCAAAGGTTACCCTCTTGGCTGGGGTCTCTTGTGTCATGCTAGATGAGGGAGTCCCATTCAGAACTCTGAAGAAGGTGTGCCTTACGGCAGGAACCTTGAGTAATTCGAAGGCCGATAAACTAATTTTGACCTTCTTGAACTCTTCCACCACATGTTCACCCATTTGCTCGATTTCAGAGCTAAAAGCTTGGCCTATGGGAGAACTAGGGGTTTGAATCTTGGTTTGCCCAAGCGGATTTTGGGGTTGGCTCTGAGGCTGACTTTGCGGTTGGTTTTGGGATTGGTTCTTGTTAAGGTACTGGGTAGGTATGTGGGGTAGCCCAGGGTTGTTACTGGCATTTGGATCAGGTGGAGTGGCGAGATTGTTTGGTGGGGTGGAAGTTGTGAAGGGTCCACTGGCTTGTCTATTCCTAAAGAAATAGGGACTTGACCGTTGATGGAACATGTGGACCTCATCCACAAATGGCTCTTCTTCATCTACTGGGCCGTTATCTACTGAATCAAAAATTTGAGCCAAGGTTTGTTCATTACTTACCTCCTGCGTTTTCTCATCCTCAGTAGGAGTAGGTTCGACTTCGGGCTCGTTGCGGTCTCCTCACGAAAATAGCGCCTGATTGACCACCAAACAAGAGGAGTCGTAGGGCTCAGATGGGACGATGTCCCTGCAGTTGGCATTGTCGACGGTAATTTGTACCTCCACCTGGAAGATTTCAGCAGCTGTCTGGAACTCGGGACAATCCAGCTCAGAATGCCTGCTGGTTTTGTGAAGTCGGCACCATCCGGACAAAGCTGCTTCGGCCAGATACATACCGCTGGATGTTTTGTCATGGCCTGCCGGTTGATCGAATGGCGTGGGGACACCATCGTTGTTGGGCCTGGTGTTCCATGTGTAGTTTTTCCTCTGAGAAGGCCTCCTTTCTGCACTTTGATTGGAGTTCTGCCCCCTCTCATAATTCTGCCCCAAGGAGGTGCCCACTTCCCAATTGTCTCTGTTGTCTCTATTGTCTCGAGACTCTCGACTGTCTTTGTTGAGATTGCCCTGGAAGTTGCGTTGGGAGGCCTGCAACTGATTATTCTAGTTCTTCAAATGTGTCATTTCCGTGGACATTTTCTTAATTATTTCCGTTAATTCCTCTAGCTTGTCCTTCTCGACCACACCTCCAGACGACGGGGCTGGATTTTGGAGAAAAGCGGGCGGGGCTGTTGGCTGATTTTGATAGGCTGGAGGAAAGTCTGGTCCTGACAAGTACAACAGTGCCTGGGGTTGTTGGGAATATGCTTGCTGCTACGGAGCTATTTGGGAATAGTTGTACTGCTACTGAGGCTGCAAATAAGACGTCGCGGGAGGCGCATAATTCAACGGCTGCCCCAGATGCGACACCATAGGCAATTGTGGCACTTGGTTCATGAGAGGAGTTTGGTGAGCAAACGCCTGATTAAGCCCCTGAATTTTCATTGGGTGGGCGACAGGCCCCAAAAAGGGCAGTGGGCCGGAGATATTTTGTCCCAAGTCCGCACTTGCAACGATGGCTTCTGCATAGGCGGCCAGTAGGGTAGCAGGCAGCGGGCACATCATTTTTACCAATGCCGACGTGAGGTTGTCCAGGGCTGTGTAACAGACAGGGAGAGCTGCCACATCATTATGGACGTACGGATCTTGAAGCCTCATGTGGGCCCGATCGAAGTGGTCATTGAAGGAGCCGATAGGTTCGTTGACCTCCCTTCTGATGGACATGAACTGTTGATAGAGGTCCGCGAGGTTGACAGGGATCTTGTACTTCTACAGGAAGGCATTCTTCATCAGTTTCCACGAGGTGATGGATCCCCTCGGCAGATTGATGTACCAGTAGAAGGCCTCTTCTCCCAACGAATGCGGAAAAAGGCGACACACCACGTCCTCGTGATCCACCTGCATTTTGGTAATCACCGTTTTGAATATCTTGATATGCTCCTCAGCTATTCTTTGCATGTCTCACGGATGGAACTTCGAACAAAAGCCCTCCAGATTCTTGGGCATATCATTGTAGACCGCAAAATGTATCGGTGAAGGGTTATGCATAAGCCAAGCCATAGGGGGAGGCGGAGGTGGCACTTGCTGTTGGAGAACAGGGATTTGGGGCTGTATTGGCAATACAACCACAATGTGGGGCTGCCCTTGAGCTATGGTTGCCTGGATTGTGCTTTGGGCTGAAAGGGCCGGGAGAGGAGCGAACCCCTGGCTGCCAGAGGGAAGATCTGCAAATGCTGTTTGAGACGGTTGGGTGGAAGATGAAGGCCAGCCAAATGAAGGTGCGGGTGAAACGGAGGCGGATGGAGTGGAGGAAGAGGAAGAGGCGGAGCTACTTCCTTGTGCTCGTTTTGCCCTCGTGGGAGGCTGCAATTCTTCAAATTCTCCCTTATTTGGTGCTGATCGTAGAATCCTTTGAAATCTCTCCGGGGAGAATGATTCGATCTGATCCAGCTTCGCTTTATCCCATAGCTTAGTATTCCGATCGTGGCCCTCCTTCTAGCGCCAGTTCTATTAATGGTGTTTTTATGCACTTCTCAACACAGGCAATGCATAGGCGCACTACCTCTCTTGAAAGACAATTTCTCACAATCGAGTTGCAGAACACTATCCCAAGGTCTCTCGGATGTCAGGTCATGACAATGCTTAGATACCTCAGTAGTTTGATGTGATTTGCTGGAATCACAAGGCGGCCTTACAAAAATACAAAGTGTGGGCACAAAGCATGAAGTGGGATCTTCGAAAAGGAGTTTTAGTATGAAAGCAGTTATGTGTTGGCTGTAGGTTCAAACAACAGTCTCAAACTCCATCTAGTTGTTAGATTTGGCTTTATAATGTGCAATGAACCTTGGTATTGTTCAGTTTCTAAAAAAAATGGAAAAAGAGCGAAGAGGAAGAAAAGTTCCTAAGTCTGAAACTTGCAATGAATAGTGACAATGGAGTTCCTGCAATGGACAATTCCTTAAAACAATATCCCACTTAACCAGGGATTTCACAGTATCATGGAAATTGTGATATCTTCTAAGGGCTGCAGATTTTTTATCATTCATCCACCACATACATGTATGAACTAAAGATAAGTATTTGGGGCAGCTTTAATCAAGTACAGGCTAACTTTGCACAGCTATCTACCTTCAGCAAACAGCAAAAAGTATGGACTAAGGGATCATCAATAGTGCAGGAATTTTCATAAACACTAAACAACATTCCTAAGATTTACCCAAATGCAATAAATAGCTAACTAAACAGCAAAAAGATCTAAGTTAAATATCTAATATTGGAGAAGTGAATCAAATGACATGAGAGAAAATAAGGAAATGCACCAAGTCAATGCTATTTCTTATAAATTTCTGCAGCATGTCTTTACAACAACTCAACTCTCCTTTTTGCAAATGAGGGGAGTGCTCTATTTATATTTTCCAAAAAACCAAATGAATGGCCAAGATTCATTTCCATTGTGTGGCCAAGATTCATTACAAAATAGGGTTTCACCTACCCCCAAATAGATTTACAATTAAAAAATATTCTTTGTCCTTTCTCTATTTCGTCATCTAGTGGATGACACTATTGTTTTTCGTTCTGTAGCTAATTGTTGTTTTCCTGGCTGGAGCTACTCTTCTGGGAGGTCTTCTTCCTTGGCTGGGCTGTCTTCTTACTCCTCGGAAGCTGCGTGTTCAATGTACTTGAGGATGACGGCCTGGAGTTCGTCTACCTCGAGGATCTCGCATCTCAATGCGTGGTAGCTCCATTCTTTGGCGTTCTCTTCCACCTGCTTCCAATCCTCGTCATAATTTGAGCCTTGGTCTCTGAATAGCTCTGATCGATTGAAGGCACGGGCAGCGAAACTCAGGAAGTCCGTTGTGATATCTCCGGCTGTCCCGTCCTTCATCTTTTCCTCAAAGTATGGCTTGATCTTTTTGGCGTCCAATTGTACCGTGGGCATATCATGGCCCATCATTAGCTCAAGATACTGGGTGCATTCCGCCTGGATTTCTTTAATCCATTCGATATCTGGATCCACTCTGCTCTGGATTTGCTCCATCCTCTCCTTCGAGTTGACAAGGTCTCTGCGCCATATGTCCACCAGCCAATGATCCTCCTTCTTTAGTTCTAGCTTCTCTTCCCACATGTTTTCTGGCATCTGAAGGATGGCTTCAATTTTTGGGGTGGTGGAGTCATAGATTGCAGGGAAGTTGGTGCAGAGTTTCTTCGTGCCCTCCAGGGATTGGACCAGGTCTAGGAACTTGTTGGCTATCTGCACAGCCAAACTGATCCCCTTGTTTCTGATGTTTATGACCTATTGGAACCAATCCTCAGTGGTCCTCTCCAAGTTTTTCCTCCTTTCTAGCTTATCTATCTGCTCCTTGGAGAGTAGCTGCGGTGCAGCTGTAGAGGAAGTGGGCAAGTCATCTACTGAGGACCACTGCTGAATATAATCGGTCAGGGCAGCAACCTGCACCTTGAGCTCGTCCTTGGTGACCTTATCCTATTTGATTTGATGCACCACTGTGGCCACTGACTCCTCCAGATATTCGACCTTCTGTTCCCTGGTTGCTATCCCTAGGTCAATTGTAGAGATATTGTAGCTAACTCCAGCCTGGCCGACAGTTGGCGTTGCTACTTGTGCTGCCCGGGAGCCGGAAGCATTCATGGTTATCTTGGAACGGACCTTAGGCTTCTTCTCCTTCTTTGATGTGGTCAGGGATCGAGCCAAGATGGCTTCAAATCTCAACCTCGGGTCTGTCGGGACCGGGGTTGCCCTTTCAAGCTGCTTTTCCAACTAGTCGGGCATGGTATATTTTTCCTTGGGTGCATCATGGCTGCCCTCACCTGTTTCGGTTAGAGGCAAGACTTCTGCCTCCCTTTCCTTTTGAGGTTCCTCCTTCTCTCTAGCGGCGTCCTCTTCCTCGTCAGAGTCTTGAACAAATATGAGGTGTCGAACGGGCAGCTTGGTGGTCAATATCTGGGTGGGATCTTCTCCTTCCGCCACCTCTTCTTCTTTCTTTTCTTCAACAGCCTCAGCCTCGGGGCTCTTCACAGTATGGGTCTCGGCCTCAGTGATATCCTTTTTAGGTTGCTCTTCTTGCGGTTGTCCCTCTTCACCATGCGGCGACTGTTCTGCCTCCTCCCCAACATCCTTTGGCTGTTGAGCCGACTCTTCTTCAACGTCCTCATTGAAATCCTGAATAATCTCCTTGGCACCCGAGCCATCCTCTCCATCCCCGCTCTCGGAAGAGCCCGTCTCCTCCTCCTCGTAGGCCACCTTGTCGATGGTTCTATGCTCATATTCGGGGTGCTCATAGTAATCATCAGCCTCTTCCTCGATAGGCTTTGAAGCCTCCTGTTCCAGCTCCTCCAACTCTTTGGAAATCTGCATTGTGGCCTCCATGGCCGGTAGACCTGTTGGCGGTTGCGAAGGCTGAGCTGTTGCGAGGGCTTGGGCGAGGGCCGCCTAGAGTGCGGGGTCCATTAGGATTTGTGAGAGTTTGGGGGGAAGACTCTGCAGGTGCCATGTAATAGCCTCGGGCATAGTGGAAAGGGGAACAGGCGATGCTATTGTCGCCAGAGGCAGGGAGGTAATGGGTAACATGGCAGCAGCAGAGGAAGGGGAAGTGGTCATGCTAGAGGAGGAGTTGATATTGATTATTGACCCGGCTGTGGGTGAAGAGGCAAGGTGAACAGAAATGTCCACTGCCTATGGAGATGAGGCGATTGCGGCCTGAGAGGCGGGCAATACACTAGTCGGGGGAGGAAGGAGTAAGGGAGGCTGCGCCTCTGTTGTGATCACTGTCCTCTTGAGCTTCTTGGGAGATGAGCCTCCCGTGTCCTTTGTTGCTTGTTCTTTTGGGTCTGCAGACTATGTTGTCTTTGTTTCTTTTCTCTTCTGGGACCTGGTGATGGGGGGAGACTTGGAAGTCTCACTAGCTGATGGGGAGGCGGCAACGTCCTTCGTGGTTCTTGGCTCGCTCTTGAGTGCTTCATATGTTAGAGCCACCCCTTGTTGCTTCAGTTGTGCTACGTGCCCATCGACCCACTCCTTAGTGCGAGTTATAATTAGCTGGGTGATAGTATCCAGGTCCTCGACCTCTTGCTCGTCCTAGTCGATGGAGGGGATTTCCAGGTTGGCAACCACAGGGTACCTCGGGTGCACAAGGGTGGACTCATCCTCCACAAGTTGATTAGGCACCGGAAACAGCTGCACCCTCCTCAAAAACTGCACGGTCATGAGCATGTAGTGTCTCATGCGGACCTCCTCGTCATCTTTACAATCTTCCCAAAAATCCTTGACATGGTATTTGTGGGCGTACGCCGGCCCCAGCGCCTTCCTGACATGGCCATGTGGGTCCATTTGTGGGCGAGCCGTGTACCATTCAAAGTTATATTCTTTAAGTTCTTTCTCTGAGTTGCCGGCGCATTGAGATGTTTGCAGTCGATATAGGCCCTGTCCGAGGGTCATGGGATAGGGGATCCCTGCTCGTGCTTGTTGCCGAAGACCGTCTGAATGTGCTGGAGCTGCCGGGAGAGCTCTAGGAGAATGATCCGGTCGTTCGGGTATCTTGGCAACTTGTTCGGCTGTTCCGTGAATCCCTGGGCACGGATGTAGGTGAACTTGGGAAACTGGATATATAAGAAGGCATACTCCTTCAGGAGTGCCCTGGCGTTGTGGGATACCCTTCTCTTGAAGTCCCTGGCTATCAATCTAATAATATGGCCAATGAAGGCGTCATTGACCCGGCAGTACTCCTTCTTGAAGTTGCGGTACTGGAGCTGAGGGTACCTGTCAAAAGGCTTGAGCCCTCGCTTGTGATCCTGATCTGGTGCCATAAACAACCCGCTATATTGTCTCTGACCTGCCAAGGAGTATACCAGGTACGAGGTCATGTAGAACTTGGAGCTTTTCTTGACATTTACAAACTGCTCGTGGAAGCAGTTGCTGATGATACTCCCCCAGTCGAATGAGATCTTAGTTTTCACGTCCTCATTTCCTCGTATGATCTATTCAATGTAGTAAGCCATCCACTCTTGGAAGTAGGCAGTTGCTGGGAGGCCCATGACCCTGCTTAGCATAGTCACCAAGTTGTGATAATCTTCTTGAAAGTCGCTGCGGAACAGCTCTTGGGGAACCTTTGCAGCGCTGCCCCGTTTCTCCTTAAGCCAGTAAATGTTAATTGACTTCTTGCAGCCCAATGGATTGGCATCCCATGCCGCCTGACACTACTCCAAAGTGGGGACCTGCATATGTGGGAATGTAGGAATGTGAAACGTTTTAGTGATTCCTTCTGGAGACATGTCGGCGAGGATGTTCCCCTCCTTGTCCACGATCGTTCTGGTTTCCGTTTGGTAGGCTTCTCGGCAAGCCATTACTAATTCAGGTGCTATCAGAGACGGAGGGAAGCCAACAGCTTTGGCGATTCCACTTTGGCGTATCAACCTGACATTCTTTGTTTTAGGGTCAACCTTGACCCTCTGGGTGAACTCATCTATGTCCACCGGGCCGATATTGGTATTTGAGATCTCTTTCCAGTCAGTTGAGACCTTCGACTGGAGCGGTTCACCCTGAAATTGGAACTTCATCTGATCTTTGTCGTCTTTTCTCCGAGCAGCTCTTCCGGATTTTTTGCCCTTATCCTTTTCGGCGGAGGCCCCTGAAGTTCCTGCAGCCGATTCCATATATCCTGCATAAGCCGCGACAACAAACATCATCAATAGCGCGACGTTAGTCCATATTATGAGTTATTATCATCTAAAATAACCATTCAAATACATCATAAATTTTATCCTCGATGATATCGATTTTGATTTTAGAGCATTTGATAATCCCACCGAGGGGTCGTGACTACTTCCATTGAATGCCGCTGTGGAGGGAAACACATCTAATCAAAGTCTCTTGCAGAGACTTGCTACCAAATTTCGTATTTTAAGAGGCCCAAGATGGAGAATGGTATGATTTAGGATCGGGTCGGGTTAGATTCCTGATTTGAATTGGTTTTGGATTGATTGGCGTGGAGCCTCTGAGGTTTCGTGCCTAAGGCGTTTAAGGGCGCTGACAAGAAATCACGGGCTAAGTCCTAATTCCAGAAGTCCGGAGGTCGGGCCTTGGGCAGAAAGAACAAATGAAGTAAATGAGGGTATGACATTGATTTAGCCGCTGCGACCGGAATCAACCGGGTGGCTCTGAGGACGCTGAAACACGCATCACGTGATAATCTTTGACCACTTTGAACCTGGGCTACGGGCGCAGGGAGAAGACCGAGTCTGGGCGTAGGAGTTTCCACTGTGGGCTCCCGCCTGCTGGATTTTGCAATGTGGTTCACCGGGCGACAATAGGGAGAACCCCGAGTCCTACTTACCTGAGGACATATACATCACTACCAGGTTATGGCAACGACGGGCGACTACGCATGGAAGGCATCCCGACCCGGAGGTGGAACGACGAGCGGTGCCGCCGCGATGTATTTTGGCGAAGGATTTAAACAGCCGCTGCAGACTTGACCGACCCTAATTCGTAGAGATGGGAGACGACTTCATCACCGCGAGGCATAGGGCAGCCGATCGTGCAATGACGGGCGAAGTACCTCTAGGCCCAAACGGGCAGCCTAGAGGGGTTCTACGCATGGACGACGGCTGAATCACACGGTTCCGGATGGAAACCTGATCACGGGCCTGGAGGGCTTCACCATTAAAAACGGCAGCAAATTTGATGCGGAGGTCCGGGAGGGGAAACCCAGAGGTCCGGGCCCGAAAGGGCGGACCTCCGTCGGGAGCTTTTGTAGTTCTGGATTCCGACAGCGATGAAGGGTTTCGGGCCCGGCAAGGACCTTTACACTGCGCGAAGAACGCCCACGACGCGGACAAGTCCTGAGCCGGCGGCGAGGGCAATTCCGATGGGTTCCAAAATTTTTGAAGACATGGGTTATGGGCGCGATGGGGTGTTGTTTAATTTTGTTCAATTTAACGAAATCCCCAAAAATGATCAAAAATGATGGGAGGGAAAATGAGGATGGCCTACCTCGGATACGCCAAGCGGGGAGGTGCAGAGACCACTGGGAATCAACGGAATGCGGCAGACTTGGACGATCGAGACACGGGGTGAAAGCGGTGAGCTCCAATTTGATCGCTGCTCCAATTTGCTTCAATTCACATATGAAAATGACGGGTGAATTCGGTCCTTATATAGTCCAGGCACCATTAATGCGATCATTTAATGTAGGTACGGATGCGCCAAAAGGTTGGTGAAATTCAAATTAGGTCGGCGGCGGCGGATGAGACCCCGGGGCCTGGAGGTCGGAGGGACGTGAGACGACGGCAGCCGCATGATTTCTACGTTGATTGGGCGACGGCGGCGACGGGATGCTCGGGGCCCGGAGGGCGGGGCGCCGTCGAGAGTTCGCCGCCGAAAGATTTTGCTTTGCATGGGTGACGGCGGCGACGAGCACCATCCCGGGGCCCGAGAGGCGGGCGGCCGCTGGAGAGCCGCCGTCAAAGACGGCGATCCCGGGACGGAAGTCCGGCCACGGACTTCCGGAGCCCGGGGCCCGAAGGAGCAGGGGCTGTCTGGGAAATCCCCGATGAATTCTGAACGAAAGATGGCAGGGCGGGCTCCAGAGGGTGGAAAGACGCCCGTGGAACACCGCAAAGGGCGGCGAACGCAAAGGGGAAACCCGATAAGGGAACCCCGGAGGCCCGGGCCCGGGGGGACCCAAGGCCATCCTGAGCCAAACGAAGCCAAAGGAACCCACGAGGCCCTGGAGGGCAGCATAAACCAAAAGGGAAAGTGCAGTCGATTTTAGGATGAAACCTTGGAGCAACATCGACCATGCGTAACATCAAAAAAGAGGGGCACCCAAAACGAAGCGGCCCCAAAAGACCTGACATGGCGAAAGAAAAGAGGGTCCCCGTTCTGAACGGGGCATGTGTGCCGAGGGAACAACAAATACATTATTTAAATACAAGGTAAATGTGAATGAAATCATTTAAATACATATATATATATATATATTACATATATATACACATAATTATACATATGTATATATATTCAAATTCATATTGAATTCAAAGTTGATAATTGATATATTATGAATCGAACTATTGAAACCAATGAAAAATCACATGGAAAATCCATGATGGACATGGCCTATTGAAATCATAAAGGCAATATTCAAAATTAGAGGTTGACAACTATGAAAGGAAAAAAAAGCCAGAATGGCAACTCCCAACCGCATGCAAGAAAATGTGGTTACCATTTTAGAATGGGAAGTGGTGGAAGAAAAAAGGGAAGCAATTTGGGAAAGAATCAACGAACAACAAGGAAAAGGTAGAGAAGAGTACATAGTGGTGGAAAAACATGAGGAAAGCTTCATCCAGTAAGCTCTACTATTGAGGTAAATTAGTTTCTTTTGAAACAATATTGATTTTACTATCTTTTTTTTTCATGCTTAGCTAGTGACTGTCGCTACATTTGATGAAAAACTAATAGCACAGTAAACATGTATATCCTTTGTCTGTGTGTCTCAGCTTGAGTTGAAGGTTAAGTCTTATTGACGACCCTCTAGGGGTCGCATGTCCTATGACCTACTTTGTTATAAGTACTTAGGATGAAGCCTTATTGGCTAGCCTCTGTGTAAGACTGAGGCATGAAATCCTAAAAGATGAGATTGTTATAAAAGTTCACATGTTAATGCTAGCCATATCATGGCCATTGAAAATCTTATTTTGATTGAATATGTACTTTATGGTGTCTAATTTTTTAAAGGTTCATATGTCAAACCTATAGAAGAGGATTTAATCCTCTATGTTGTCTTTAAATGTATCAACTGTGTTTTAATTTAAACATATCACCTTCCATTATCAGTTAGGCTGATAATGGTAAGGGGGATTACGTTCATTACTAATAAATGTGAAAACAATATTTGCATAAGGAGGTTTCCCTCAATTTAAAGAATCAATGGAAAGTATATGTTTGGGCTTCATTGTAAGCTTGTAAGGAATTGATCCTCATGATCAATAGGATTAACTTTCTTTGAGTAAGATTTAGATTTGAGTTTGCATGACGTATATTGCTGCATGCATTATGGGATAAGCTAGAATGCCCATAAGAGAAATTTTGAATATAACTTTTGAGGTTAACAAAGGAAGCATCCGACCATTGAAATGAGTCAAATCCAAAGCAACCTTGGTTTGTTTATTGTAGCCTGAATAGGATGATGTGTTGTTGAACTTGAAACTTCTTTTCCTTCTTAACTAAAATATTTGCTCAATAATTTCTTTGAAAAACATGTCAAACTTGGTTTTCTTTATATTATTAAAGTTGTTCATCGAATTTCTAGTGATGAAAGTGTTCAAGATTTGAGTAATAGAATTTTTTTCCTTATGATTGAAATTGGGCTATTTGATTTGTTATTTTTAGTTCATAATGGAAAAATCATTCTATTTTTAAACAACAAACATTTACTTGTGAAGCAATCATTTAGCATGTAAAAAACTTGAGATCAATAAATAGAGTAAACAACATTATTTGTCTTCAAATGTAACTGTTTAGTTTGAAAAAATATTGTGTTGATGTAAACAGAGGTTATTCTTTTGCAAACAACTCTATTTTGTTAAAAAATTATCTTTGTAGCTAGAAACAACCCTGCTCAATAAATTGTTTAGTCAAAAAAGCACGTTTTATAACTGTTTAGTAGGAAATATTACTTGTTTTATTTAAACAATGAATGTTCATATGTAAACAACTTGTTTTATAAAATTTTATTAGGAAATAGTACTTGTTTTGTTTAAAAAATAAATGTTCATATGGAAACAACTTGTTTTATAGCTGTTTGGTAGGAAACAACACTTGTTTGGTTTAAACAATGAATGTTCATATGGAAACAACTTGATTTATAACTGTTTAGTAGGAAATAGTACTTGTTCTATTTAAACAATAAGTGTACATATGTAAACAACTTGTTTTATGACTATTTAGTAGGAAACAATGCTTGTTCTATTTGAACAATGAATGTTCTTATGTAAATAGCCATGTTAGAATAACACAGTTGTGAGAATGCAATAATAGTATGTGTGAAACTATTAGCATAGACTTGTTTTGACTCTTTATTTTTGACAAAAGAAATGTAAAATGAAGTACTATTTTAAGATTGCAATTTGAATTAATGATTATTTCAAAATGTATGCACAAATTTTAACATAGGCACATATATGTGTATGCACATAGACTTTGTTTATGTGCATACACATACTTGTGACATACCTTTTTTTTTTTTAGTACATATTTAAAAGGAAAATTCTTATGATGAAAAGTAGAGAATAGTCATAAGAATGATATGACTGATTGTTGAATTACTCTATGAATCATAAATTTGATTTCTATTAGAGAGTAAACTAGTAATATTATTTTTCTTTAGAACACATTTGTGAAAGAATATTTAACAATTGAATAGAACAATGATGCCTTAGTTGACTAGAGCACATCAAGGTAGATGTTGCTAGAGTGCACATAGCTATTATGAGATATATAATAGAAAGTTACCTTTTAGGATAGGTGTCAAAATGGAGTTTAGAGAGTATAGGTTTACTTTATTAGAACCTATTGTTTGTTGTTGCTGCAACACATTTATTATGCTTGGCCAATCAATATAGTTCATTATGTATGTATGAACTCTATGATTTGACTCTCTGCCATTCCTAACACAGATCTTGCATTTATTTTCTAATTAGTAGATACAAATTGTATGTTGATGTATGGGCACACAACAAATTCCACTATGCAGATTGTTCTCTTGCTAAATTTTTCATGCAGGGTCGGGCATTCTTCAAGTCAGAAGAATATTGGGGAAGCGTAAGCTTTGTGGTTGGGTGGTAAAGTGCTTCAACCATGTTCTCATCCATCAGTGGAGGCGAGCATCCAAAAAGAACCTTAGTTGTTCACAAGACTATTATAGTCTAAGATGTAACTTGATGAAATTCATTCATGTACTTGATGCAAAGTGTACAATGAAATGAATTTGTGGCCTTGGGAGCCAAGTCATACTTGATATTGTAATTTAAATTTTGAAGTGAATATATGAATCTTTGACTCATTTTAAATGGACATGTGTAGCTATGATTAACTTTAGCCACTAGTTATGTCTTTTTAATTTGGAGTATGTTCATGTGTCATTTATAATAATATTAATTAAGTAATAATTTTGAATGGGTTATTACATTCTTCGAAGTACTCCATGTAAAGGTTGGCTATAATAGGAGAGAGAGGGGAACCCATTGCCACTCCATCTACTTGTTCATAGATGACACCCCACAAGGAGAAAAAAGTAGATCGAAGACATAATTATACTAAGGAAGCCAGTTCATTGTTAGTCTTGTGTCTAACAATCTCCACAGAGTCAGGGAGAGGAAATTTAGTGAATAAGGACACAACATCGAAGCTAACCAAAATATCATTGTAGCTTAATTTTTTGTCACTAATAAAGTCAACAAAGTGGGTAGAATCTTTAACTAAGGAATCATATTTTCCAACAAGGTAGGAGATTAGTGTAGACAAGAAGGAGGACAACTTATAAGAAGGTGAACCAATTGTGTCCATAATGAGCCGAAGGGGGATGTTAGATTTGTGGATTTTAGGGACCCTATAAATATAGGGAGTTATTTTAGAAGAGGGGACAAGGGATTTCTTAGTAGCGGGATCAAAAGATGAGAGAGATATGACTAATTTGACTTTTTTAAGCACCTTGGAGCAAGGGTTGGAGGATAAAATTTGATAGCTAGAATGGTTAGAAAGGAGGGAAAGCATTTTGGAGATGTAATCATGTTTATTTAAGATGACGGTCGCATTACCCTTATTAGCTTCGGTAATGTCCAAATCTAGATTATTGAAAAGATTGAGAAAAGCATGACGATTTGAATTGGGGATTACTTATTTTATATTAATATATTATAGATCTTTGAATTTATTATTAATATATTTATTCAATATTATTATATATTTTTTAACATTTATTCTAATAATTATAATTATATTATATTATATTATATTTATATTGTTATTTAATTTATTTATTTGCATTTCAACGCTTTTAGTGTTATAATTTTGGGGGCATGATAGATGGATAATAGAAAGGGGGGAGATTGTGGAAAGGATCTTCAAAAAGATGTGGCTTCTAAGAAAATATAATAAATAACTACCATGGGAAACAATAAAAGGATTAATGAAACCACAAATCAATCACACCCATGACAAAAGGAGATAAGACAATCACAAGAAATATTAGAGAAAAAATTGAATTTTTAAGAAAAATGAACATGACCAACCCAAATGGAGAAGAGAGAAGAAAACAACAAAGGATAAAAATAGAAGAAAGACACTGCAAAAGGATGGAATTTCTAGAGAAGATGGGAAGTGAGTGTGCCAATGAGGGTGTTGTCAAGTGCGCCAAAGGGGGTGCTACCAAAGAAAAGGAAAAAGAGAATAGAGAAGAGCATTTGATGTTTACTTATTAGGAAATTAAAAAGTTACCTATAAATACAAGTTCTTTTTATCAATTCAAAGTAATAAACATTAAGGAAAATTTCACAAGAGAATATTATTGTCAAGAGCATTGAAAAGTAGACTTATTAGTCATCTACAAAAACAATTGAGATCAATATCATCATATCAAAGTTATTTGCATTCATGAATGTTTTTGGAGCTAACATTGTGATGTAGGTTTCAAGTTTTAAGCAAGCATTCAAGCATCAATATCCATCATCAATCAAGCCATTTTATGCAAGGTCCAATCCTTGGAGTGATGTGTTAGACTTCAGTCCTCTAAGGGAAACCATTAAAGGGTTTGGTGAGGTGTAACAAGCTTTTTTCATTCATCAATTCCTTCCTTTTTATCATTATTTTATTATCAATACCAAAATAAGGTTTGACCAAGGAAAAACTCTATTCACCCAAAAATAACATTTTTAACTCTCTTGGTGTATGTGTAGATTTCAAGGTGAAGAAGGATTGAAGATTGATTAAAAGTGCAATTTTGCAAAGTTTTCAAAGTTATCAACATTTTTGTCAAGCCATAGAAACTCAAATCCTAAATTTATTTCTATCTTTTTGGCAGTGAAGCTTGGGGTAGAAAGTATCTCAAATCCATCTTCAAAGGACTCAAAAGTTGAGGAAAAACCTTGTACAAAGACCCATTCACCCTTGTGAAAATGAGTCCTAGTAAGATGCATTATGACATTTTTAGTGATAGGTGCATAGTATTTTAACCTTCTCAGATCTGCCATAAGATTGTGGTTTCCATTAGTATTATATTTTAAATTTGTATTTCAAGTTTTACTTCACATAATTGAGTTCATTTGATATTTTATTTTCATCTCCCAAAATTGCATTTCAGACATATTTTACACTTTTTGTCATAAGGGAAAACATCAAGATCTCCAAGAGGGTTGACTCACCTAATGGTTGAAATTCAATCCTACCTTTGGGTTTCCTAATGAAAATAGAGAAAGTGTAGGTGCATACACCCATTTAACCATTTCATTTTGGATCACCTACTTACTTTTTTAATCTTTCATTACTTTCTATTTTCTTCTCCTTACACATATCTCAAACTCTATTTAACGATACTCATTACCATTATCAATTCTCAACACCTTGATATTTCTACTAGTCTAGTTTCCCAAGAGTGCTAATGAAAGTATGAAGAGAACCAATTAAATTAAGGATAATGGTCAAGTGCAAAGGAGAATGCCAAATATTTTTTATGTAAAGAAATAGGAAAATATTAAACAAGGATAGCATTTAGGCCATGCACCAAATAATAAAAGAAGAGAGTCACAAGTGGTACATTATGTCATGACCCCAAATGATAAGGTGGTATAGATTTTAAAATACAAGGGAGCCTTGAGGTAGTTCCCTTATACATAGATGAAGGATATCATGATAGGAGTAAAGGACATCCGTATGTGAACTAATAAGTGTTGAAAGTCGGTACATGAGGAACTAACATAAAATATAGGGAAAAGGAAATTAGAGAGGAAACACCTTCATAAGAGAGAAATCAAGGACTAATAAAGGATAATCAAGTAGTGGGAAACACCAAGATTGAGGTTCTACAATTTATTATGGGACTTAGGAAAATTATAATAAAATATATAATAATTATTAAGCATGGATCGTTATTTTATAGGTAAGTATTGTGATATCAGTTGAAATCATGAAAAGAAAACAATTAAAAAAAATGGTAAAGGAAAAAAGAGGAAACAAGAAACACTCAAATGAATAGTAAATAAGAAAAAAAGAAAAATAAAAGCTAAATAAAATGAGAAGTAAAAATGAAGAAAATAAGGAAAAACACAAAGGTGACCAATCAAAAGGTCACAAGGTAAATTAAAAAATGGAATATTAAAAATGGAGAAAAAAGGAAAAGAGAATCGTGATAAAAAATAGTAATCAATAAAAGGTGAAAGATTAAACAAATAAATCTCACAAAAGGTATTCAATATTGGTGCTATGTGGATTTGTGTGTTTCAAACCATAGTGTCAAGTTTATGCATTTCAACAACAAGAACTTAATTCCTTTTTTATTATGTGGTGTGTAATGTCACATGAGATGCGGAAAGGATGACATGGTCACAAGGATAAGTATGGTGATTTCCAAGAAGGAGATGCAATGTAGATGGGAGTGGTAGTTCCATACATTATTCCAATGATTTCATTATAAGAAACTATGGACTTTCAAGAGATAAAGAGTAGTCAATAGTATATGGTGATTAGGAGATGGAAGGGGTGGAGGGATATGTTCAAGTAGATATGCATGCTTAGTCCATAGATACTTGGAGATACAAATGAAGAAATAATCATAGCTCAAGAGCTATCTTACAATGACTCATGGTGAATCAAATAAAACGAAATCAAGGAAACTAGGAGAGATCAAGTTTGCTAGAGTAATTTTTTATATTTGAGATTCCCTTGAGTTTCTTTGATATGCCATTCAATTACCTCTTTTAGGCTTGCATTATTTTGATTTATTTACTTTAAACATGAATAAACAGTGACAAATTATGAGGTATATCATTTTTTTATAGTAAAACCTCTACATAACTTTGAATATATATTTTTCTCCACTCATACATATTTTTTTCCTGCACCATATTTCTAAAATGATCTTTAATTAAATTTACAAGTAATTGTAAAACATCTCTTATGTTTTCTAACCAACTCACAGGACACTTTTTTTTAGCCATTCTTTTGAAATATTTAATTATTTATTTTATTATCTTATTGTTGTTTTTTAAAGACTAAACACTTTTAAACTTAATTTTGGTAAAATAAAAAAATCATATAGGGTAGAGAATCTAGTAGTTGAACACCCTAACTAAACGGTTTTCAAATTCGTATGTGGAAATTTTAAAAAATTCTCAATTTTTATAGCAGCTTGCTTGGTGACACCCCTTCTTATATCTAAATTTTTCAGGGCATTATGCTTTTTAGTGCAATTCAAAATATTTTGTCTATGTTAGCTGTTTCAAATGAGGCATGATTTGTCTTGATATACTCCCATAGAATAAAAGGTTTAAAATAATCATGTTAACATTGGCTAGGGAATTAAGAAATGGGATTTAAAATTTTATTGAATTTAGAGTATAATAGATTTTGTATGATTTATGATATTTTCATACATATTAGTATCTATTATTTCTAATGTGACAAGATTATGTATAGGCTATATAACATTTACATGATGTGTTTGGATGTTCATAGAGTATTTATATCATCTAATAAAAAGCTTATATTTCTAATAATTTTTTTTTATAGATTGTCTTGGGTTACATGAAAGTTTTGATTATAGGAGATTTTTTCATAAAGAAAGCTCATAAATCATTAATTACTATTTTAAATATATTTAATTAAAAATTACATTTTATGAAAGATAAATATTTATTATACATAAAAAAGTTTATATTTTGATTTAATGTGTTGATAAATATAAATTAAGAATAAATAATTAAAAAATGTAAAATGTAGATATTAATAATAAGTATATACAATTTTATTAAATATGTTAAGAAAGTGATTGACATCCATTCTATATTTGCTTTTCAATTTGTAAATTAAGTTTTATATTGAATATAAATATAATATTATTATTAATATTTATTATAATACTTAATAATATATTATTAATAGAAATCAAAAGTTTCATTTTGTTTGGCATATGATAATACTTTAAGATTAATTATTGTTTCTTTTATTAATAATGAATGTGTAGTCACCATACAAGTTATACCATTCACATGACATATATCAAAATTTAAAGAACATATATATTATCTTGCATACAATCTTGTTAATTATTTTCGATTATATATTTTTTTGATAAAATATCAATAAATACCATTAACTTATTTCTTAAATACTTTTTATTTAAAAATTTATATCCCAACTTTAATCTAAAGATATATATTTGTTTCACATAAAAATTCTGAATTTTTATTTGTTTATTTTTTATACAATAAGGATCCAATAGCTCAGCAGCCGGTATCTGGAGTACTGAACTTTTATTTGTTAACCAGTACAAAATTAATAATAATAACTAACTAGCATGATAAATACAATACCAGTGGCCTAAAAGGCAGGTACTAATAACATGTAGACCTAACAACAGTGGATGTAATAAGGAAGCGGCTGGCATCCATTCTGTCTTTGTTTTTGAATTTTCAAACGCCGATAAATTATTGAGTATCGATGGCAGTGCAGTAAAAAGCAGAGGGCTTGCGCGAGTTTGACGATATCCCAATGCCTGAAAATCCTTTACATCGTCCGTTGATGCTGGCGACACACGCGCTTATCATATCTTTTAGAAGTTTGCTCTGCTGATTTTTGGGTTGAGATGCAAATTCTTCCATCGCCATCCACTGAACAAAATAAATTTGAACACCAATTAAATGAAACTGAAACTACCCAGCTTAACGAATCACTGCCATATGTTTAAACACGTACCTTGGCTGCTGAAATTTCGGTGTCTTGTGCAACAATATTAGAAGAAACGGATTTCAACATACACACGAAGAGCAGATCGGATTTCCCGAAAGGGGCATTGTGACCATCCCTGTAGTTTATGCACAACTCTTAGAAAGCTGAAAATGACCAGTTGAAACGTATCTTCCTTTGTACCAACCATGAAACAAGTTACAAAACAGTAAGGCTATCGCTAATGAAAGTTTTGCTTACCTGAATCCAACCACTTGTACAAATTCTGTATCAATCTGTAAAAGCGCAAGAATGCACTTAAATTATCAAAAATGTCCGGAATTAGATTGCAAAGAAGTAAAAAATCCTGATTCAGAGGAAAAAGATGAGATAAGCGACATTTACCCCTGTTTCTTCCTGAACTTCTCTTATCGCCCCTTCCTTAATGCCTTCCCCCTATCAGACAAACATCGCCCAAAAATACATTAGTGGGTGTCTTGTAATTTCATTTAAAAACTGCAATGCCATAAATTAAGTTTGATATAGGAATTCAAAGCTCACACCTGGTTAATCCTTCCTGTTGGCATCTTCCACAACCCGGAATCTTTGTAAGGTCCACTCTTTTCCTGAACTACTAGAACCTACATTGCCATTGTCATCATAATTTATGTGTCAGATATATCACTTCAAACCGCTGACCCAGAAACGCTATTAAAATAACATTAATGGGTAGTCATTATACTAATTATATATTTTGCCAGTGATGTAAGAAAAGAAAATCCTCTTAACTCGAGCAAACACTTAAAACAGTGAATATCTTTTCACAGATACATTGATATGGACAGGAGGAGAATATTTAGTAGAAAAATACAATATATAAGGATAACAACAGAACTGAAATACATTCTGGTATATGCCTAATATTACAGTTACCTCTTTCTTGTCGTTGAATACGAAAGCTGCAATTCCCGCTTGATGTGAAGCATTATCAGGGATGGTAGAAACAGTTTGAGGGATCCAATACACTAACATCACATATGAAGGCTCCGCATGGTGATATCCAAATCCCTCCTGCAATTCACCACATGATATATTGAAGCATAAACAAATGGTTTGCAGCATAAAACATCAATGGTGGTAGCGAAATTTTTAAAAACGCACCTCAATCGCAACGGGAACTAGTTTCGCCTGTTCCTTGGGCACTTTAATCCACACAGCCTTCTTTCCCTGTACACCCAACAAAGTATGAATTGAAGGTATTATATTTTATTGTCTTTTACATTTATTTATCGAGGGATTTGTATTTAGAGTTAAGAAAGCACTGACCTGGTTTGCCCATTGAGAAAGTGATGCCTTGAGTGAAGCTGCAAAACGAGTAGCATCGTTCTGCATATTCTCTATGTCAACAACTACACCATAATATCTGTCTTCATGGGCTTTGAGCACTTCACATATTTCATGTGCAGAGGATTCCACGTTGTTGATGACATCATTAGAAGTAGCCGAGACCTCGTTCGTTGGGAATGCCATTGTGCAGTGCAAGCGAATAAGCGACCTGCCAAAAAACTGTTCAAAAAGCAATGCTAACCTTCTGAGCAAATGGGCTTCTTCCTGAGCGTGTGCAAAAGCAGATTGAATTGATATAGCTCAGTGCAATAATAATATGTGGTAGAGGGAGGAAGCGTATATATAATAGTGGCAAGTGGAGGTTTCTGGGATTTGAGACGAATGCTTCGGTGCTGGTAGCAACCAACTACCACTACCCTTCCTTGCACCTTCAATATCAATACAGAGAAGCGCATGAGCGTAGCAAAAACGAAGAAGGAAAACTTATCAAGAAAAATCCAAGGGCTAGCAAATTGTTTATTGACATTGTTAAGAGGTTTGCATTACAACGGCTAACGTAAATTCGCAGAAGGGCTATTTGATACTTTTTATTAACGAAGGAACTGCTAGGGACCTTTCCTGATGTGCTACTACGTTTTAACGATAACACAGAAGTTTGTGACCATCTCCATAACATGTGAAGTTGTGATTAAATAAGCGTTTAACACTGCTGCGAAGGTTCGTGGGGCTCTCCAACTCGTTCCGCTTGCTACTTGCCGTATTCTATTGACTTTCCATATACGACGAGTATTTGACCTTTTTTAAAGATAAATAAATAATCTATAAGATTTAAGGCTTCCTTATCCTCTTTTTTACATCACATTACATCATCTATCGTTGCTTCCTTATCCCATATTTTTCCATATATCGTTCAGGTCATTTCATTCAAAATTTCTATCCTAGTCATTCTCAGCGTCCTTTATAATTGTGTTGACTGTGTTCTCAAGCTTATCAATGAATATGTATTCAATCCGATCAATTATTTAGACATTCCACATCTTCCACTCTTTTTCTAAATGACATCAATCATGTTCTTTCGTATTAGTTTCTTCATTATTGAAATGACAAGTACATGAGTCCTTTTACCAACAAAACAATGATACATTTTTCCAAAACTCATTTACTCATCATATCCGCTATTCTTTAGTAGATACCAAACCCCAAATACCTTGACACTTTCCCTCCTTTGCAATATGTAACAGTGCCAAACTCTAAAAATGTAAACCCAATTTTTTTCCATCATCTATTGTTGCTTCTTGATTACACCATTACTCCCCTTGTTAAAATACCCAAAGATTAGCAGGTGATGGGCTCCAACAATGAAGGAAGAATTGACAATCATGGGAACCACATGAGGAAGCCTCCAATTTGTTGGAAATATGAACAATAACCCAAACGAAGTTGTCCACACTTCAAAGGATCGGCCACAAAGAATACCATCCACATGAATAAGAAAGTGTTGCAACATGAGTAAGAAGACAACCAATGATGATCTTGAATATATTGAGATAGAACTCATGAGATGATTTATAAATGTACAAGAGCCTTGCTTATATAGGCAAGGTGAGAGGAGGTTGGATAACAACCTTGGTTGCAAACATTAAATACCTAATGCACAATTATAAATGCACGAGAGAAATACTAAATGCCTAGATAACTACATGCCTATTAATGAGATATGGTCCCATTAAATACTAGTTTCTAGAATGCCACATAGGAAACTAACTCCTAAGTAAGCTTATTAATGATGTGAATAGGTCCTCACTAATACCTAGTTAGGAAATAAACCCATTCAAAATAACACCCCCCCATAAGTGCAACTTGGGAGTGTAGTTATGATTCAAATAATGGAAGTGTAATATGATGCAATGATGAGTCCCGGCTACTAGGCCATGTTAGGTACCCATGTACAAATGAAAATGCAATCTCTTACAAATGGAGAAAAGGAGAAAACCTCATGGGACAAAACTCCTCCCTAAAAATGAGATATAATACAAAACCTAATGCTAATCATGTACAAGTAATGGAAGTGATGTATGGAGGTCTCAATGTCAATACAATTTTCTGCTAAAATGTGAATAAAGAAGCTAACAATTAAGGTAAGACTATTGAATGCAATTATGGAATTTACTAAATATTTTGTATATAATGATTTGTAATACTATTTTTCATAGCAGGGCACAAATGTAACATGAATTTTATCATAGGACCAAAGAAAACTAGGAGAATAGGGTTTGAACCATCAAGAATCTATTAGAGGTTTAGGTGAAGGAAATATTTATTATATAGTTCAATTAGCAAAGCATGCATAAAATATTATGCACTATGGTGTAAGAACCATTTTAAGCAAAACAAGCTACTTTTAGGAATGAAACATTAATGACTATCTATATGGTGAGAATATAAATTCAATGTATGGATTAAATTGCAATTATATTAGGTTATGAGGTTGATGAAGCATTTCTATTGAAGTCATTTAGAGTGTCTTGAGTTTTCTATAGACCATCTACACAAATTTTCATATCAAATTTTAAATTAAATTATTGTTCTATTGCTTGAGTAAAATTGGTGAGGATGATGGTATATGATTAAAAGCCATCCACTAAGGATTAAACCTTCGAGGACATGTTTAGGTCAAATTCGACACTTGAGTGACTTTGACAAATAAGATTCCCCTACATGTGGCTAGTTACTAGAAGGGTGAATTTCCAGTTTAGCTATATTCTTCCTCATGTTATATTTTGACATAAAAAGGAAAAGATGCCGATATCTATATAATCCAATTGTTTCCATCAAAAAAAAAAATCTCCTTTTATTTTGTAGTGTAGAAAAATGTACCCCTTTACATTTTCACACTTGATTTGGGAATGATTAATATTAAAATGAACCTAATGTCACCTTGATCTAGTGTTCTAATGTGTTTTACGTATTCACATTAGGTTTAGGATCCTTTTAAGCTAAATAAGCCTAACTTTTCCTTAATTTAGTGTTGTAAAGTGTATTCATTTACACCTTCACATTAAATTTAGGACCCTTGTAAATTAAATGGACCTAATGGTGTTTTATTTAGGGTGTTGTAAAGTGTATCCTAACACTTTCACACTAATCTAGGGTTTTATTAATTAATTGGGATTATGTATGCCTTAATTGGCCCTATTTTACATTCACAAGCCTTATTAAATGCATTTTTCAGAGATAATCCAGACACTTATCAAATGACCAATCATAATTCAATTTTTTGGGTTGTGTCCCATATTTAGTGGTTAGGGACTCATACACCACCTTGGGCGTATGAGTCCCACCTAGGTCTTGGGACCTGATTTTGAATTTCACCTTAAACATGACCTATCTTGAAGTGTGTGTCCCACTCTAATCAAGACCTAATTTAAATTCAATTTTTGGTAGGATTTTATCTTTCTAGATCTAATGTTGGCTTGTAGTGTTGTAATTTTAGGAAACTCAACATAAATAAGTATAAATACAAGGTTATTTCACTCATTTCCACCTAAGACTTTCAAGAGAGCATTCCAAAAAGAAAGTTTGTGATTACAAGAGTATTCAAGGAAATTCAAGAGAATTTATAAAGCATTTAAGAGAAAATTTCTTCATCATTTGTTGCAGCAATTCAAGATCCATCATCATGTCAAAGGCATAATGCATTAAGCATGTTGTTGAGCTAGTGTTGTGATGTAGTATTCAAGATCCAAGTTAAGCATTGTTCCACATCCAATTTGAGATCAAGATCTACATTCTTCATGGCCACTTCATGTTAGATTGCAAATCTACATTATAATACATCATCCAAGGTATCATTGTTTCATGTTTCATAGTCATGTTTCATTGTTTCATCATAAGGTTTAATTACCTAAATGGGGTTTGATCGAGGCAAAGCCCTATTTCCTAGCAATCAAAAAGTTTTCCTCTCTTTGTGTGATTGTATGTTTATAGGTTGAAGAAAATGTGGATTTGAAGCCCTCAAAAATACCAAAATGAAAAAGTTGAAAAAGTTGTCATGAAAACTTGTCAAGGCTCACAGAAACTTAGATCTAGAGCAAGATATCCAACTTATTTGCATGAAATCAATGGGAAAGTGTTTATTTCATCCATCTTCAAAGGCTCACAAAGTTTCACTTCAAAATTCTACTCCTAGGACAATTCACGACAAAATGGGACAGATACACCACTTGTGGTGTATGAGTCCTAGTACACCTATTTTCTGAATTTTTCTATAGATCTTGATTCAGTAGTTGGAGATTTTGGTTTTGGCCTGAAACCCTAAACTAGGACTAAATCACCCATTTTAGCGTATGAGTCCCAGTGTGCTTTAAAATCAACAATTTTAGGAATTCATATCCTCATTCAAGCCTCTTCAAGTTTCTTGGAGCACATCTATTCTTTCTTAGTTTACTATTCTAATTTGCATCCATTTTTAGGTCATTTACTTAGGTTTCACATTTCATTAGGCTTTATCATTAGGTTTTTCATGTTACATTCATTTCTTGTCTTTCCAAGCCTTAGCTTGGTGGTGAACCCTCTTATTTTTTTCAATCACACTCGAGGATACCCCTATTGTAGATCTCTTTCCCCCATTCCATCATTGTATTGAGATCCCTTAGGTATCCTTGAGTGAAACTTGAAGAAAATTGGTCTAGGTCCTTAAACAACTAGTTTATGTTCCACCTCCCAAAAGGTGGAACACCTATTTTCTTCATTTCATTTTGGTGAACTCAACTTGAACACCTTGTTTTTGATTTGGAGTGCATCATAGTCCTAGATCTAGATTAGATTAAATTTACATTAGGGTTTTACATTAGTTAATTTGCGTCTAGGGTTTTCTAAATTTTTCATTAGTGAAATTTCATATAGGTTGCATTTTTGCATCATAGATCATCTAGTTTCACCAAAAAATTTCAATTGTAAATAGTCCAAACACCATAAAAGTTAGAAACCTTGGAAACAACTCAAAATTTGCTAAAATTGGTGCAAAAACCCTGATCTAGGACTCATATCCCCCTCTAGGTGATTTAGTCCTAGTACAGGTTGTTTTACCTACTTTTTTGGATTTATGTGTCGTGCATTTTCTAGAATTTGACCCCTCCAAAAACCTTGACTAAGACTGATATGCCCCTCTAGGTGAATTAGTCCCAAATCAGCCCTAAAACTACCTTTTACAACATTGAAAACCTTGTTTTTGCACTTTTTTTTGTTGTCTTTTGTTATCTGTTTCAATTGGATAAGTTTCTATTACATGCATTTCATTAGATCTACCTTAATTCAGCTCATTTCATGCATTGCTTAATTTCAAATTTACATTTACAACATTTCATTTTCAAATTGTTGCATAGTGTAATCAGTAAATTACCTTGTTTGAAATCTGAAAATTTTCATTTAATCATTTCATTCTAGGTCTTTACATTGCATTTTAAGTCTCTTTCTATTTTGAGTTTGCATAGATTACTTTTCACAAATGTTGGTATCTATCTTTTCCAAGTTTGCAAAGAAAAAATTATTCAATAAGCATGTTAGTCATTCATTCAATACATTTCCTAGTTATGAGAGTCTCTTAGTGCAAGAGATTGAAAATGTTGATGCTTGACTTAAAGCTACACCCCATCCTATCACTCCTATTTTTGGGAATGATGTGATAGAAGATACAAGCATAGACATTCATGATGATCATAGTTATTCTTCTCCCGATACCTCTCCTATTAGTGATGAAGGTATCTTGGTGAAAGAACATGCAATCATTGATAATCATGAAAGTCTCTCTTATCCTTCTCCCCCCCTTGGGAATATATTATAACACCAGAAGATGAGATCACTTCCACTACTTTTCTTAGTTTACATTCCTCTCCCAATGCCTCCCCTAACACCCCTAACATTTGGAAAGATCTATTTGAACAAAAGGATTCAATCATTTGTAAGCATGACAATAATAGTTCACCTTCCCTTGATGCCTCCCCTATTTGTGATGAAGTTGCTTTAAAAAATGTAATCATGGAATATGATGAACCTCTTCAAATTTGTCCTACTAGGGTAGAAGTTATGGTACAAGAGAGTGAGACCTTAGACAAAAAGGATGAAATCATGGAAAATCATAAAAATCAAATTGGACTTCCTAATATCTCTACTATTGGTAAAGAATATATTTTGATAGAAAATCCAATCAATGAGAGTCATGAGAATCTTAGTTGCCTCTCTTCCCCTAACGAAAACATTATTGATCAAGAGAATGTCATCATTGATAAGCAAGACAATACAACCATTAATAACTCCCTTACTTGCAATGAAGTTATTTTAGAAGAACCAACCTTTGAATGTCATAATCATCTAGTTTGTAGTTCTCCTAAAAACTCTCTTATTAGGCAAGATATCATGGTGGAAGAGGGTGATCCCACAAAGCTAGTTTACAATTTTTGGGAGATTATGATTTTTGCTAAAATCACATATTTTTAGAAAATATAATGATCTAAGCCTTAAACAGTTCCATTTAAAGCATTCCAATTGAAGAGAGTTTGATCAAACTACCTTAGATCAAACCCCCTTGGATAGAACCCTGCTAGTATTAAACCATACCTATAATAGAGTCTCATTTACACCTATCAAAATGTTGATAGAAAACCACTTTTGATTTACCTTTTGGGGGATCAAATGAACTTATTTAAAATTTATTAGTACAGCATTCCTTATTATAAGCTTCCCAAAAAGTATAATTTTAAATAAATTTAATTTAATTATTATATTTATTTTTTATTTCTTGTGAATGTAGGTTTTTCTCCGAAAATCAAGATCTTTGTTTTGCATATGTGGAAAAATAGTAGATTATCAAAAAAAAAAAAATGACTACACCAAATATTGAATTCCTTGATTCAACAAAAAAAAGTTGAATTTCGATACAAACAAAAAGCTTTATGCGTTATACGATCGTGCTATGTCTGAATTGTAATTGGTTTGACTTCGAAACTTGATTAAGGAAAAAATATTCAATAAAAAACTATCTAACCAAGTGGGAGCACTAGATATCGGAGTTATAAATCTAAATTCAAAAGAATTAGAATTTTATCCTTCATGGAAAAAAAATTATGTGTTATACGACAAGTGTCACTTTTCAAAAATGTTATTTTCTAAAAAAAACTAGGTTTTGATGGAGATGGTAAAAGAAGTGCAATCTGATTCCAAAATTTTTGAAAAAAATATATTTAGAATCTACAGACAAAATGTCACGAAACTCTAGTTTGCATCATCTTCAAATTCCTCATGGTTTAGCCGCTATAGGTGCCCGAAAGTGAATATTTAGTTAAAAAAGAGTATTTCAGTGTCCAGTTTGGCCAAAAATTGTAAACCACTATTGTGGGATCACCCAAGAAAATAAGAGCATTGATACAAACAATAGTGATGTGACTTCCTTATATGATGATGAAAAGATGACACTAGACTCCCCTTCATTAGAAAGACATCAAACAGAAACCACTGAGGTACTAAATGTGCAAGTGCCCGTTAGATCCCCTTTATTAATGGACATCCTACATACCTTTTAGGACATCCTAAAAATCCTCTAATTCTTTACCGACCCTCACAATGACCACAAACCCAAACTTATCCTTTACCCACCCAAGCATAATGTTTCACAACAATTGAATTATAACACTGGATTGCTCATACATATAACACTAAAAAGAATCCACAACCAAGAGAAACACCTTCAACATCCCTCGATTGTGTAATTCTATCTTACTCATTCCTCCTCATTTTCTTTCATAGAGTGGAAAGGAGTATGATCTCATTAAACAACTAAAGAATACTCCCACTAAGATATCTTTATGGGACCTTATTCAAGCCTACCCTCATTATCACAACATGATTCAAACTTCTTTACAACAAGTTCCTATCCCTCCTAATATGCAACCAAATGACATAGTAGTCATGATTCAGGAAATGAATGCTAACATTGTTTTCCACCAAAGTGAGCTCCCTCCTTTGGAAGTGCAAAAACAAAATGATGCTTTCATGATAATAGCTATCTATAATAGGTTGGGAATAAAAAGAACCCTTGTTGACAATGGCTATGCCCATAATGTGTGTAGTGTGACCCTTTTGGATAGACTTGGCGTGGATGAATTAAAAATTCAACCCGACTCTTTATGTATTAAGGGATTTGACAATATAGGAAAACTACCACTTGGTGTGATCACTTTGCCTCTTACAACTGGAAAGGCCACATTAGAAACACCGATCCATGTTATACCTCATGATCTTTCACATAATATTCTTTTAGGAAGGCCATGGATTCATACAATGAACATGGGGTTCCTTCTACTCTTCATCATAAAATGAAGTACGTCTACAACAACAAAGTGTACACACTTGAAGCTGACCCTAAACCAAATAGTTGTTTGAACATTGAGAAAAATAAGGAAAATCCTTTGAAAACATTGACACCAACTACCTAACTTGTAGAACCCATGCAATAGAAAGAAAAATAAAAACATATTGAGGAAGTCACAAAGTTATTAGAAGATGATTGGGGTTCCTTAGATGTCACATCATTCATGGGAAAATACAAGATTATAAATTTGAAAGACCCTTCGAAAGCATCCACCTCAAACAATTTACAAGAAACAACAAATTACACAACAAACTTTGATGAACTTGAATATGAACAACTATTGAATCCCAAAGCAATGAAAAATATTTATGGAAGAGGTTGTGAAATTATGAAACAACTCATTTATAATGGAAAAGGATGTGGCGCTAGAGAACAAGGTATATGTGTCCCTGTAGATCCTAACATGCAAGGAAAGACTAGTGTTCTTTGTTATTGTCCTTCGAAATAAAGAAACAAGCCTTCACTTAATATCAACTCTTTTACAAAATATTATTCTAAGCCAACTTTAACATTAGTGCATCCTGAATTGATAGACACTAGTGGTTTTTGTCGTTCAAAGGAAATAAAATAAACCAAGAAATATTTTCTTATTATCAATGTCATCACACAAAGCACTAATGATTCAAATTTGATAGATTTTATAGCATCTTGTAAAGGAGAGTACAAAATATCACAATCTAAAGAGTCTTGTGTAAGTATGACATCTTGTACTAAGCAAGAGCTATCTTTGTCACAAAATAAAGCAACATCTTTTGATCAAGAGATTATCTTGTCGAGACTCCTCCAAGATTGTTTGATATCTCTCCCTCCAAGAACATGAAAGAAATTTTACTACAATAGTTCATGATCATTCTACTAATGAATGTAAGGCTTTTAGTGATAAAATTTAACATCTTAAGGAATGTGGTCCTCTTCCTTATGTTGAGGCACCTAATTCCTCTAATTGATACTGATTTTCATGTTTTTCATCAATCACCTCGGCTAACCCTTGTCCTGCACTAAGTGGTGGCAAGGGGGTTAGGAAGCCTTGTCATCGTATGTCACTTTTCATTGTCTCTTTTGGCTAGTTGATTGCCTTCCATGTATAAATAGGAGCAATCTTTAGATTTGAACGACATGCCTTCAATTGGCTCACATGTGACATACTTATTCATGATGTAGTTTTATCTAGAAACATATGACTTGGCATAGGGCTTTCTGAATAAGCTTGCATATCTTCTTTTACTTTAAAGTAATTGCTCACAACAGTGGTGTTAGCAACCGCTTTAAAGTGGGGGCATACATTGACACGCATGTTTCACTACATGTGATTTTCTTTCTTCTTGTGATGCATCCTTTTATTGGTGGTGTCATTAGGTTTGATTTCCTCTGAGAGCATGATATTTCTTTGACTTCTTCTCTCATGGAGACATTAAGCACAATGTTCCCTAAGAAGAGACCTTACATGAACTAAGAAAAATCCCTTTGAATTTACCTTACACTATTTTGCATATACAATATTGTTTATATGACCACCTTGCATAACACACTTTTCTTTCCTATGGTGCCATCTTGTTTGTTCATGAGTTCCAAGCATACAAAACTTTGCTTGCCTCATGGAGCTCAGATTTCATTGTTGTGTGGCACCTTATCAAATTTATCAGGAGGTATAGCTTTGGTTTGGTTGTACGTATGGGATTCGAACTTAGGCATGACTTTCTCATAGCCACTTGCTTATGGGTGTGAGTGCATACTGACCACATGCATATGTGTCTCACCTCTCTAGGGGCTCACCTAGTGGATGGCTTGAGGTTCCACTAGCCCTTGTGAGCATGCATTTATTTTACATAGTGGACATCATGTTCCACTTGTAAGCCACCCTTTGGATACTCACCTATCAGACAACCTAAATTTTTGTTGCCTCAAAGTGAGCGTGCATTTTTGGACAAACAACTTAGATTTAATCCACAACATTAAGGAAAAATGGTCGAAGCTTGATCTGCATTTTCTTTCTTTTTCTTTTGTCTTTATGTCTTTGACATTGCATGTTTGTGTACCTTGTTTGGCTGCATATCATACATCTTGTGTGTCTCCCTTTATGCTTATGTTGGTTTGATGTAGGATCTTGGATCTTGGGGGCTTGACCACCTCATTTGATCTTTGTTATCCTAGACCATCCACATTGGTACACTTGGACCCCTCTTGAATGTCTACTTTAGTGTGAGTTTGAAGCAAATTCCTCCTCTCACTAAAGTGGGGGCTAAATGTAGTGTAGAAAAATGTATCCCTTTACATTTTCACACTTAATTTGGAAATGATTAATAGTAAAATGAACCTAATTTCACCTTGATCTAGTGTTGTAATGTGTTTTACGTAGTCACACTAGGTTTAGGATCCTTTTAGGCTAAATAAACCTAACTTTTCCTTAATTTAGTGTTGTAAAGTGTATTCATTTACACCTTCACATTAAATTTAGGACACTTGTAAACTAAATGGACCTAATGGTGTCTTTTTTAGGGTGTTATAAAGTGTATCCTAACAATTTCACACTAATCTATGGTTTTATTAATTAATTGGTCTTATCTATGCCTTAATTGGCCCTATTTTGCACCCACAAGCCTTATTAAGTGCATTTTTCTAGAGATAATCCCAACACTTATCAAATGACCAATCATAATTCAATGTTTTGGGTCATGTGTCCCAGATTTAGTGGTCTGGGACTCATACGCCACCTTGGGCATATGAGTCCCACCTAGGTCTTGGGAACTAATTTTGAATTTCACCTTAAGCAAGACCTCTCTTGGAGTGTGTGCCCTTGCTTTGAGCCACTAGGACTCATACACCACCTTGGGCATGTATGAGTACCACTCTAATCAAGACCTAATTTAAATTCAATTTTTGGTGGCATTTTATCTTTCTAGATCTGATGTCATCTTGTAGTATTGTAATTTTGGGAAATTCAACATAAATAAGTATAAATACAAGGTTAGTTCACTCATTTTCACCTAAGAATTTCAAGAGAGCATTCCTAATAGAAAGGTTGAGATTACAAGAGTATTCAAGGACATTCTAGAGAATTTCTAAAGCATTCAAAGGAAAATTTCTTCATCATTTGTTGTAGCAATTCAATATCCATCATCATGTCAAAGGTATAATGCATCAAGCATGTTGTTGAGCTAGTGTTGTGATGTAGTATTCAAGATAATCATTGTTCCACATCCAACTCGAGATCAAGATCTACATTCTTCATGGCCACTTAATGTTTGATTATAGATCTACATTACAAGACATCATCCAAGGTATAAGTTTTTCATGTTTCATGCTTCATTGTTTCATCACAAGGTTTAATTACCTAAACGGTGTTTGACCAAGGCAAACCCCTATTTCATAACAATCAACATGTTTTTCTCTTTCTTTGTATGATTGCAGGTTTATAGGTTGAAGAAAAAGTGAACTTGAAGCCCTCAAAATTACCAAAATGACAAAGTTGCAAAAGCTTTCAAAGTTTTCAAGGCTCACAAAAACTTAGATCTAGAGCATGATATCCAACCTATTTGCATGAAATCAATGGGAAAGTTCCTATTAGATCCATCTTCAGAGGCTCACAAAGTTTCACTTCAAAATTTTACTCTTGGGACACTTCGCGACAAAATGGGACTGATATGCCAATTCCAAGTATACTTATTTTTAGATTTTTTCTATAGATCCTGATTCATTAGTTCCAAATTTTAGTTTCAACTCGAAACACTAAACTAGGAATAAATCACCTAGTCTGGCATATGAGTCCCAGTGTGCCTTGAAATAAGAATTTTCAAGAATTCAGATCCTCATGCAAGCCTCTTCAAGTTTCCAGGTGCAGCTCTATACTTTCTTAGTTTATTGTTCTGATTTGCATCCATTTCTAGGATATTTACTTAGGTTTTACATTTCATTAGGTTGTATCATTGGGTTTTGCATGTGACATCCATTTCTTGTCTTTCCAAGCCCTAGCTTGGTGGTGAACCCTCTTATTGTTTTTAATCACACCCGAGGACACCCCTATTGTAGATCTATTTCCCTCATTCCATCATTGGATTGAGATCTCTAAGGTATCCTTAAGTGAAACTTGAAGAAAATTGGTCTAGGTCCCTAAACACCTAGTTTATGTTCCATCTCCCAAAAGGTGGAACACCTATTTTCTTTGTTTCAAATTTTAAGGGTGCCCCTTTTTGTTCCTGAATTTAACAAAGCTCTATTTTTGTACAAAACAAAAATACTTTAAATTTATTTAATTGTGTTTATATATGATTGTTCTAATGGTTTTTTCAAGGAAAAAATCTATGGATATATAGAATGCATAAAATCAAAACTTATTTACTCAATTACTATATATAATTTATATGCAAAAATTTATGGTTTATTTATGTGTATATAATGAACTATGCTTCTATAACTTAAGTATGATGCTTCTTTGTCTCATATTTTTTTGCTCATATGAAATGAGATAACTTTAAAAAATATTGTATGCAATGATGGTTATGCACTCCAAGCTCACTAGGATGAATATGTGACTTACATTTCCTACTAACATGATCCCTTTGTTGAATGTTGATTGGGAAAATTAAAAATCTTAAAGTAATTAAATTTTAAAATTAAAGTTAAGTTTGTATATATATTTTTTGTTAGATTAGTTTTTTTTTGTTAGGTTAGGTGACATTTAAGTTTCTAACCAATGTCATTTATATGTCCCCATCTTCCTTGGAAAGTGCCCTAGGTGAAATGAGAGAAATGCATTTAATTTTTGCATATCGTAATCATATTTTTAAGATACAATTTAATGTTGTTAGAGGTTACACATAACTAGAGGAAAAAATTATCCATTGGTTCTCTATTTGGAAGGTGAATAGTCATTGAAGTACCCTGAGTATCAATAGTTGAAGGGGCTATGGGTTAGGTTCTCGTGTTGAAGCCTTGTGGATATTAATTAGTTTTTTATCATGATTTTTTTCTCTAGGGAAGGGGAATGGGTTTTTACAAGTGGTTTTGGCACCTCTTGTTTCGGTTTACCACTACAGTTTTTCCTCCTACAAGTTCTATAAATTGGAGCCTTGAGATGGTAGTATTATCTTCTATTATTTACAAGTCTATGGAAACATTTGGGTTGTAGGAGATCAACTGTAAGGAAGTGTATTGTGGTGTATCTCTCTTTAGAAGATAAATAATATTAGTTTTCCCTCTTTTCTTATGTGGATTTTTTTCCCGAAAGGGTTTCTCTACATAAATCTAGTGTCATATTTGTTTTTTGATTTTTTTATTATGATGAATGCGAAATCACATACGTATAATCATATTTGATTAAAAAAAAAATATTTC
This sequence comes from Sequoia sempervirens, assembly GCA_007258455.2. NCBI lineage: Eukaryota > Viridiplantae > Streptophyta > Pinopsida > Cupressales > Cupressaceae > Sequoia > Sequoia sempervirens. The sequence continues at coordinate 219,591,668 of VDFB02000015.1, read as the reverse complement.
CATATACATACGTAAGCTAATATTGTAGCTTAGTTCCACCTTGTTTTCAGCAATATTATGTATATATAAAAATTCGATGTTCTTATCTATATTCATAAATTTATGTCTCTACACCCCCATATATATTATGTGATATTAGAATTTATGTTAAAATATTTAAAGTTGTATCAGTTAGAGTTACGATAGAATTATTTCTTTTATTTTTTGAAATTGTTCTTTCTTAATACATAATGTGATTCAATATTTTTTTCTATTCATGTAAGATAAAAAATCAAATCACTCTATGTTGTCATCGATAAAAGTGTATATGCACATTTAGATTTTTTTAATATTATTTTTATAAAATATCATTAAATTTATAGTTTTAGTATTTCATTATATTTGGCATATTAACTCTTTCCTATTTTTAAAATAATTAGCTAACCCCCACTATAGTTCTCCTTGGTTTAGATTTAGTGTAGTCTACATGGCACAACTAAGCCTATCGATTGGGCCACATAAAAAAAACTAGTCCATCTTACTTAAATTCATTTTTCTTGATCCCAAGTTGAAATTTCTAAAAACTAATTATTTTCACTTTGGTTAGCATGCCAAAAATATCAAATTGATTGGCTAAGGACACATTTATGAAAATTCCTAGGTGATAACCAAGAAAAATAAAAATCATGTTAAGTATCATCACCAAGTAACATCAAGAAATATTAAAAAAAACTCTAATAAAACATTTGATTAAAGAGAGTGGCTAAAGGCATATATCACATCACACATCAACCCATCGATTCATCTATACATTGTATTTTTTGATTGCAATGTTTGCAATCTTATACATCAATGTTCTAGGGCTTTGCTTACATGACCAAGACAAGCTTATGTTACCACCTCTTTCCTTTAAATAAATTCCCAATTTGTTATTTAAGTACAATTAGTTTTAGTAACATGAAAATGAATGCACATATTTTTGTAAAGTTGCATTAAAGTGTAGGACCATGATACACAACAAAGATAGGTGACTTAGTGTGGCCCTATCCAAGACTAGGATGAATATCATGATCCTATCTCGTCAACAATATCTAAGCTCCTTTATCACAATATCCTAATCTTTTTTCATATCCATGTTTTCATTATCAAAGCACAACATCATGGTGACATCAAAAATAAAATTACCAAATCATCAAAAATACTTAAGCATAGTTAACACTCTCTAGCTATTCAATTATTAGATCTTTTTATTCAAGATTGATTCTTTGTATTGCTTGATTGTTTTTTTATATTTATATAATATTTTATAAAGTGGAAGAGTGCACACTTTATATTTTTCCCTTCTCATCTTGGTAAATTTAGCATTACCTTGAGATTTGATAATTCAATACTCAATTTGAGTCATTCAAGTAAAAAAGTTAACAAAACTTGGAAACCACCCCTTCATCTACTCACTTTATATTTCATGTATCCATGTATATCATATTCCATTCATTTATACATATCATCCTTTTGATTTCAAATTTATTTCCCTCTATTATAAACTAGCATAGATATCTTAAATACATCCATCTAAAATATGTCGAGAGATATATCACTCTTGAGGCCCCTATGTTGAAATTATTTTTGAGAATAGATAAGTGCCTCAAAACTGATTTCTCTCATCATCTTTTAGATAGATGTATTTAACATATCCATTCTAGTAGCATAAAAAAATACATGTATTTAATATATAATCCATATATCTAGCTCACATCTATATCTATCTAGCTCACATACTTAAAAATTATTGAGGCATTTTGTATTTTTGGTTTAAGATGAAATGCCACATTCATTAACTTTTAATATGTTTATTGTACATTTCATCTTAAACCAAAAATATTAATAGAAGAATTATCTCCAGTAATGTATACATTACATAAAATTATTGTTTTCCAAAGATTTGAGTCTTTCTTCCTCAACTTTCCTTTTGATGAGTTGCTGCCCTAATTTCATCTTTTCATAATGATCATATAAAAATAATTATGGTGAGGTTTTTAAGTCCATCCAAGGACTTAACGCATGATATAGAAAAAAATGTTAACTAAGACCACTCTTTTTCTCGATCCTATATCAATTATTACCTTGGAAAGAATCAATCCTTGTGATTTTTGGATTGTTAGTACCCAAGCTAATTGTAAGGGCAATTGATGTGTGCATTTACATGCATTTTTATTTATGTGTACCATCCCTTTTAGCTGATAAAATCAATTCAAGGAAAGCAACAATTGATCCGTGAAGGTAATGAGTATGACTTCAATCCATCAAGGTGATTAGATCTAAGTGGTGATTTGCAGCAAGGTTGTTAACTCATTACTTTTTTATCAATTAGCCTCTATCTAACCAAGGATACCATCTCTTTCATCATAATTTCCATGTGCTCATAGGTGAAGAAAGAATAGGTGAAAAGGGATGGAGGACCCATGTGACAAAGTGAAGAAATACAAAAAGGGATGCAGGTTTGCATAAAATGTGCTCCATGGCAGGTTTTGCATGCTTCCACAAGAATAATATGTGCCTATTAGAAAAGGCTAGAACACTCACAAAGAATTTACCACATGGTAGACTTTTCACACTTCGACAAGTAGAAATAAGGATTTCACAGAAAGGCATGTAGGCTTATGGATTTTGAATTTGATGATTTCAACAATACTCAAAGTCTTGATGGAATGAAAGTGCAAAGAGCGGGGTTGAAAACTTGGGAATGTTTTAGACCTTTTTGACTTAGGTCTAAAAGCTTAATTGAGTCTTGAAGTCCCAATTGGATCAAAAAGAAAATCAAAGAGTGGGAAGAAAAGGTGAACTTGGACTTAGTTCAAAAGTTAGATTGAGACTCAAAGTATCAATAGGATAAAGGAAGCAAAGAAGAGAGTGGGGGCGAGAGTTGATAGCGGACTTGGACCTTAGTCCAATTTTTCATTCGAGACCCAAAAACTCAACCAAGAACAGAAAAAAAAGAAGGGGAGATTAGGGATGAACTAGGACATTTGAACTTGGTCCAAAAGTCTATTTGGGGCCCGAATCTTGAAAGGACATGAAGCAAGAAATGAAGAAGGGGTAAAAAGATAAACTCTTGGATATTCTACAAAATTGGTTTTTTATGGTAATACAACCACCTAAGAGACTTGAGAATGATGCAATAATGAAATTTCTCATATTAGCTAAAGATGATGGGGATCATAAGGGAACAATATAAATAATTAAAATCTTATCCATACTTTATAGATGCTAACGAAATGATTTCAAATTGTGACCAATTTCTTTGTATGACATGTATGTAAAATGTGGAAGCATAGAAAAGGAATATGAGCTATTTGATAAATACATGTTCAAAAACTATTTTTTGAAAAGGATTAGGATAAGTCTACTTAACCCTTGCCCCACTTAGTCCAAGACAAGGATGAGATGAATGCTAGAGTGAAAATTAGTATCAATTAGAGGAATTAGGTGCCCCACATAAGAAAGAGCACCAAACTCCTTAAGATGTTGGATTTTACTACTCAAAGCTTTACATTCATTAGTAGAATGACCATAAACTCTATGATATGCAAAATGAATTTGTTTGTAGTAAAATTTCTTTCGTGTTCTTGGAAGGAGGGATATCAAATGATCTTGGAGGATTCTCAACAAGATACTCTTGATCAAAAAGTAGGGGATGTTTTTATTTTGCAACAAAGATGTCTCTTGCTTAGTATAAGATGTCATACTACACAAGACTCTTTAGATTGTGAGATTTTGTTCTCTCCTTTACAGGAGGGTGTAAAATCTACGAAGTTTGAATCGTACTTGTGTTTTGTGTGATGAAATTACATTAAGTGAAGATTTATTTGTTTGTTTTGTTTCTTTCAAAGGATAACAATCAAGACCACTAATGTCTATCAATTCATGATGCACTAATGTTAAAGTTGGATTTGAAGGATGTTTTGTACAAGAGTTTTGATATTGAATGAAGGCTTATTTGTTTCTTTCGAGGGGAAATATCCAAGACCACTATTCTCTTCTTGTGTGTGAGGCTCTATAGGGACACAAATACCTTGTTCTCTAGCACCACATCCTTTTCCACTATAGCCTAGCTATTTCATAAGCTCATAACCTTTTCCTTAGAGCTTCTTCATCTCTTTTGGATTTGGTGGTGGCTCATAATTTTTTGTGTCAAAATCAGTTGTGTAATTGTTGCATGTTGAAGATTCACCTTGTGTAAGCTCTTGTTGTGTTGATATTTCCGCTTTTTCTTTTCCCTTTTCAGAGTCTTTATTTATGATTTTGTATCTGCCAAAGAATTTTGGTTCGAATTCTAAGAAACCCCAATCATCTTCTAATATTTTTGTGATTTTCTAAATGTATTTTTCTTTTTTTTTGTTGCGTGGATTCCACTTGTGTAGTTGGTGTTAATGTTGCTAAAGGATTCTCCTTGTTTTTCTCAATGTTTAAACAACTATTTGACTCAGGGCCAGCTTCGAGTGTGTAACCTTTGTTATTTTAGACATACTTCATTTTATGATGAAGAGTAGAAGGAACCCCATTCATTGCATGAATCCACAGTCTACCTAAAAGGAGATTGTATGAAATATCGTGAGGCATAACATGGATTGATGTTTCTAATGTGGCCTTTCCAACTTTAATAGGAAAAGTGATTACACCAAGCAGTTATTTTTGCACATTATCAAAGTCATTAATAGATAAAGATGTGGATAGGATTTTTGATTTATCAACACCAAGCTTATCCAAAAGGTTCACACTACACACATTTAAGGCTGAGCCATTGTCAACAAGGGTTCGTTTTATCCATGTGCTATTGTATTGAGCTATGATCATGAAAGCATCATTTTGTTTTTGCACCTCCAAATGGGGGAGTTCACTTTGGTGGAAAATAATGTCAGTGTTTATTCCTTGAATCATGGCTACTATGTCATTTAGGTTTGCACTAGAGGGAACCACAACTTGTTGCAAGGCTATTTGAAGCATAGTGTGATAATTAGGAAAAATTTTAATTAAGTCCCATAGGTATATCTTTATGAGAGTATTGTTAATGTGTTCAACAAGATCATACTCCTTTCCACTTTGTGAAGGAAAATGAGGGGGACCTGGTAAGATAGGACTAGGCAATGGGACGGATGTTGAAGGTGTTTGTCTTGGTTGTGGATTATTTCTAGTGTTATATGTATGAGAAATGGTATCATAACTTGGTTGTTGTGTAACATTTTTCTTAGGTGGTTTGAGGATAAGGATGGGTTTGTTTTGAACTTCTAGTTTTTGAGAGGGTGGATAAATGATAAGTTTAGGATCGGGAGAGTACTCTAAGGGGTATCTAATGTGCATAACCTCAAGAGACTTATCCTTATTTTCATGATCTCTTAGTGAAGAGGAGCCTAATTTTACTTCATCATCTTCATCTAAGGAATTCCTATTGTCAATGTTATCATTTTCTTCCATTGTTATATCTTCCCTAGTAGGAGAGTTTTTAGGAGAACTACAAACCAAATGTTCTTGATATTCAAGGATTGGTTCTTCTAAAATGACTTTATCACAAGTAGGGGAATGATCAATGGTTGGATTTTCTTGTTTATTGATAGTGGGGATATTAGGAAAAGGCTCTATGTGATTGTCCTTTTTCTCTAAGGTCTCATTATCTTGTGTCATAATATCAACTCTAGTAGGAGAGCTTGTAAGATGTTCATCTCATTCCATGGTTAGATTTTGTAAAGTAGCTTCATCACAAGTAGGGGAGGCATCAAGAGAAGGACAACTATGATTTTCATGCTTACCAAATAGATCTTTCCAAATGGTAGGAGTGTTAGGGAAGGGATGAACAAGATTCCCATGACTCTCAATAGGTGCATCTTTTAATACCAACCTATACACTTTGTATTGAGGGGGGATTTTAGGAGAAATGCAATCGTGGCTATCTATGATATCATCCTCTTTTGCTAAAATATTCTCACAAGAAAGGGATGAATGTAGACTAGGTAAGGTGATGTTTAGAAATATTTCTATGATCTCATCTTCTTGTTTTAGATAATATGTTCTAAAGGGGGAAGAGGAGAGGGACAATCAAGATTCTCAATGCTTGTATCTTCTTTCACCAAGATACCTTCGTCACTAATAGGAGAGATATCAAGAGAAGAAAAATTATGAATGTTATTATTTTTTACGCTTGCATCCTCTTGTATTATACCATCCTCACCAATGGGAAATGTAATATTAAGGATTGTGTCAATGGTTTGATCCCATTTATCTAACATGTTCTCATAACTATGAAAGATAGTAGAAGGATGACTAACATGTTTCTTAATGACCTCATTGTTGTAATCTAAATTGAAATCATAAGAGGGGATGTTGTACTTATCCAATCCATTTTTAACCATATCAAAGCCACGTGTCTTGAAAGAAAACATGTTATCAAGGAAAAGTAAAGAAAGTGATGCAATTTTTAGATTGGAAACAAGGTAATTTGCTGATTACACTATGCAATGATCTGAAAATGGGATGTTTAAATGCAAATTTGAAATTAATCAATGCATGAAATGAGCCACTTTAAGCTAGATTTAGTAAAATGCACAAAACAAAAATTAAACCCATTGAAACAAATAACTAATGGAAGAAAATAGAGGCAAAAAAAATCATTTTTTAACTCTAAAAACTGCAATCTTAAACCCCACAGGGACTAACACGCCAGTAAGGGTGTCTTGGTCCTGTTGATGGAATTTTGAGTTTCTAGGGACTGGAACAGGTAGTAAACAACATAGAGAGGGACTAAGACACCAGGAAGGGTGTTTTTTTTCCCAATAGAGTATTTTTAGATAAACAACAAATTTTGAGTTGTTCACAGTGTTCCCAAGTTGCCTACCTAGGGACCTGATGTTTAGAAATAGAAAATAGTGCAAATGAATGCAAGAAAAAGTAACTAATAAAAAGCAATTGGATGTAAAGTTGAATGTTTTTTTTTTAAATTTTGAATGCAATATAACAATGTTCCTAAATGCAATTAGGATGAGTAACAATGCACTTTTTAGTTTTTCAATGAGATACAATGATGCAAGAAAGCAAAAATGCAACCTATATGCACTTTCACTAATGCAAATGTGAGAAACCCTAGATGCACTTTCACTAATGCAAGATGCAATGCAAGAATGAATGCAACCTAGATCTAAGAATTTAATGGACTCCAAATGAAAAAATGAATGCTCTAAAATGTTCGGTTCACCAAAATGAACAATAGGAAAATAGGGATACTTTATAACCTAGGTCATAGAACACCACTATTCTCCAATTGTCATTCAAGGATGTCTTAGGAATCCAAATTGGACTGACTATCAACCTCAAAGGTGAGTCAATTATCAACAAGGAAGACCTAGGAGGGGGTTCTTTAAGCTTTGAGGGGTTCACCACCAAGCAAAAGCTTGGAAAAGACAACTAAACATTCAACTCACAAAATATAGTAAGGAAAGCTAAATGAAGGATGCAAATGATGAAATTAAGTAATTGGAAGTTATGATGTATGTACCTAGGAAGTCTAGAAATGTGACAAGGATTCCAAAAATGCAAAGAAGTTGTCAAAATATGCTATGGAGGACTAAGAAAACCTTATTGTCTTATTAGTCCCCTTGCTATTTTTCGGGGAAGATGCATAATCTTTGGATGTGGTAACTGGATCTGAAAGAATTTTTGAAAAATACCTTCGGGAGGACTAAGACACCCTTGCTACCATCTTAGTCTCGTTCTGAATTTATGAAATCTTCAAATGTGATCCTGAGGCTCAATGTATGCACTTTCTTCTTCTCAGATCTCAGGTCATGAAACTTCCAGATTTGGCTTGTAAGTGAGTTTCTGTGAAGAAGACAACTTTTCAATACAACTTTGCAACTTTTCACTTCAAATGATCTTCAAGTATTCAACCTAAATCTGCAATCACAAGCACACAAGAGAGGAAAAACTTGTTGATTGTTAGTAAATGGGGGTTTTCCTTGGTCAAACCCGTTGTTGGTAATTAAATCTTGAAATAAAATGAAATGGAGGGAAATGATGAATGAAAAAAGTGCTATGTTGCAACCCACCAAACCCATGCAAAAGGTGCTACAAATATGCTTGAAATGGCTACAATGGATGTGGTTCTTGACTCTTTCTTGAAGGATGTAGATCTTGCATAAAAAACTTGCTTGAATCATAAACCCTACATCACAATTGTTAGCACAATAAGAAACATGATGCAACAATATCCTTGATATGATGCTTGAATCTTGATGATGGCTCCAAATGCTTGATGAGCTACTCTTGAATGCTCTTGATCTCATAAATTTTCCTTAGGGATGTATACTTGAATTCTTAGATGAAAAATGTGTGGAAGAACCTTGTTTTTATACTTATCCATGCTTAATATCCTAAAATTACACAACAATCCAACATATGAATTCGTTAAATAATGGAGGCTAAATCCCGCGAAAATTTGAAATTGAGTCCCAAAAATAACTCAACAGATACTAAGAGGCCCTAGGTGGTATCTTAGTCCCAAGGCTTGAAACTCAGGGCATAGACTCCAAAAAGGGACCTTTTTAGGTGCTTTCAAAATCAGGGTCCCAAGACCTATGGAGGACAAAGACATCCTAGGTGGTGTCTTAGTCCTAATCTAAAATCAGGGACACACAGACAAAATTATTAAATTATCATTAATCCATTGATGTTTGTTGGGATTATCCATAAAAAGTTATAGTTTATTGGGCTTGTGGGTGAAAAATAGGACCAATTAAGACATAAATGAGGATAAATAAAGCAAGGCAGGCCCAAACAAGTGTGAAAATGCAAGGGTATGCATTTTCCCACACTACATTTCTTATATAGTAGAAATGTATGTAAATGTGGAAGCATAAAAGAGGCACATGAGCTATTTGAGAGACATTCAAAAACTTTTTTTATTGAAAAGGCTTTAGAAAATTTTAAACAAATGAAAACCAACATCTTGGCTTCTTGTGCTCAAATTGGAGCTTTCGAAGAGGGTATGGACATGAACATAAAAGCATAATTGAAAATGGATTTTTTTTTTCAAAATTTGTAATTGCAATTTCCACTTCCAATCACCACAACATTCACAAGAATGTATGCCCAAAATTCAATAAAGAAGAATTTATATGCAAAAATTCTCCCTTGAATGATTTCAAATTATGATGAATTAATTTTTAGCTTACATGGTAAACATATATGAAAAATGTGGAAGCATAGAAAAGGAACATGAGATTTTTGAGAAACATTTTCAAAAAATGTTTGTTCGAAATGCTCTAGAATCTTTTAAACAAATGTAAACTGGAACATCATGGCTTCTTATTCTTAAATTGGAGCTTTGGAATTGGGTATGGATATGGAAATCAAAGCATAATTGAAAATGGATTTTTATTAGATGTTGTAATTGTAAGTGCCACTTCCAACCACCACAACATTCACAAAAACTTTTTCCCATATTTAATAAAGAAGAATTTATGCATAAATTCTCTCTTGAATGATTTCAAATTTTGACGAATTTCTTTGTGGCTTATATGGCAGATGTGTATGAAAAATGTGGAAGCATAGAAAAGGATCATAAGCTATTTGAGAAATATGCTTAAAAAGTGTTCATTGAAAAGGGTTTACAAACTTTTAAACAAATCTAAACTAGCATCATGGTTGCCTATTCTCAAATTGGAGCTTCAGAAGAGGGTGTGGACATCGACATCAAAGCATAACTAAAAATGGAATTTTTTTCAAAATTTGCAATTGCAAGTGCCACTTCTAATCACCACAACCTTTAAAAAAATTAATGCCCAAAATATGTGTTCATTATGTCAACATGTACTACTTAAGGTGTGCTCAATATCATTGACATGTTAAATAGGAACATAATAACATAATCATAAAGTTGGGTAAATAAATACATAAAGAACAAAATCAAATGAAAAGGATTGCAATTAAAGCATTTTGACAAGGTGGCATGCATAAAAAGTTAGAAATAAAAATAGAATGTACCTTGAAATTCAAGATTCAATTTAACAAATTGCACAATTATACACTAGTTCATTTTTTTGCTTCAAACTCAAAAATTTGAGCTTTTTTCTAGATTCCTTCATTTTCAATGTTTAATTCTATACAAATCTAATAGAATTATTAAACAATATGAAAATAACAAATCTAATATAAATTTTGGTGGTACTAATCACTCATTATCATTATTTGGTGCTAACATCCGAGCCTTAGGTGTCTGTTTTAAGTGTGTAAAGTTAGCAGCCATTAAGGTTGACATGGCATCCTGCATGCTTCTAGATAAGTTTGTTTGGTGGGTGTTATACAAGCATGCCAATTATTTTAAATTGGTCAGTGGCCAGGTCCTTTGCCATATCAAGACATAATAACCGAGCCACAATAACCCTAGACACAATAACCTCATCATAATGACCCAAGTACAAAATAACCCAAGGACAAAATAACCCAAGGTCATAATAACCCATAGACAGAATAACCCATGGTCAAAATAACCCATGGACAGAATAACCCGTGTAATTTGTAAATTTTGTTTTCCTTTCTCTATATTCTTATGGGGATATTTTGTCCATGGGTTATTCTAACCATGGGTTATTTTGGCTTGGTTATTATGACTCTGGGTTATTTTTTCCTTGGGCTATTATGACCGGGTTATTCTGTCCAGGGTTATTTTGGCTAGGTTATTATGTCATGTAACCATCCTTCGCATATTGTTACTAGCATCTTCTTGCGGTGGTTTTTTCTATGGCAACTTCCTCAGTAGTGGATTTTCTAGTTACAAAGTGGCTTTGTATTATTTAACTTGAGGTTTCCTCCACATTTTGGAATCTATTTTTGGTGCTCGCAATCTAGGTTCAGTCTTTTGGGTGTGGAGTGACAGTTCCTAGGTAAAGTTCTGCTTGGACTTTTTCCAATTTAATGTTCATGGGTGATGTTTGTATTTCGGTGCATTCATGTTGGGGGTTTTTTATTTCTTTTCTAGTTAGTGCTTTGGGTTAATTTCTATTTTATTGCATGGAGTACTTCCCTTGTAATTATAGAGCTAAATTTCAAGTGCTCCCATGGTAACACCCAATTTTTGGGTGCATAGAGAAAGAGAAGTTGCTTCACATTTTCAAATTCCATTGTCCATCAGTTTTCAAATGTGTGGCAACCATAGTTGGGGAAGAAATTCTTCACCCACAATTGCAAAGAATTATATCTTCCTATCAAACTTAGTCTCTATCTTAGCTTCAAATGTTGTGGACCTAGTGTAATCCTTCCCTAAAGTGCAGTTGGTCATAGAAAAGGTGGTGGTGGAGAATTCTTGGTTAAATGATGTCTTTCTTAGAAGTTTGCAAGCATATGATTTATGGGACGGTGAAGGTTATGTTGGGGGTTTATTTTTGCAAAAAAAATTATTGTACAAGAAAAGTTATGTTGATATTTATGATGCCCTAAAAATGTCATTCTAGATGGATTCTTCAAGCTACTTGTATAGGGCACTGAATTGATACCATCACGAGTTGGGTGGGGAAGTTGTTAACAACTTTAACAAGAAGTATCATGCAGTTTCTTTTCTTCTCTTGCATGACTGCCTAGAATGGTTGGTCCCAAGGCTTTTGCAATCTCCACCTACAACAAACAGAGAGAATTTAAGGCTACCAGATATCAACATAACTATTAACTCTCAGGATTCATCGTCTAATCATATTGCTCTAGCTCTTTCTCCTCAAGAGAAACAAGGTTAAAATTATGTTGAATGCTTTAAGCGGCTTGGTTAATTTCTACTATTTGTCCATTCAGTTTAGGATTTTTTGGCTTTCCTTGATGTTGCCGATTCATCCTTCACTTGGTTTTCAAGCTTTTCTAACTATTGATTATGGAAGTGACATATTTTTCACTAAGGCAGATGTATAAATTTTGCAAATATCTCTATTTCTATGGGCATTTTGGCTACCTTCACCTTTTTTTGTCTTTATGTAACTATCTCGATGTAACTATTTCTATATTAATATAATATATAGACCCCAAACCTTTTACCAAAACAAAAAAAAATCTATATTTAACAAATGAAACTAAAAAAATCATAATTAGCATTCAAACACTAGAATCATGAAAATATTTGTTCATATAATCCAATTTTATCTAAAAACTCAAGTATTTCCTTCTTCTATGTTGTCAAATAAAAAAGGTGGTGTAATATATAAAATATGCTTGTGATTTTATAAAAACCATGAAAAATAATTTCTTTATTAGATAATTTACATAAAGCAGAGAATAACAAAGCATGTGGGTTTGAATGATGGGTCACACACCTTTTTACCATTTTTTAATATTCCCTAAACCACACTTTCATTAAAGTGCAAGAACATTATAACTTGTAGGGAGCATTAGCACATTATAGCCTTTATGGAAACATATAATTGTAAACCTAATACCCTCAATCATAAACTCTACACCCTCAACCCCATACCTTATACCCTATACGCTCAACCCTCAACCCTAAACCCAATATGCTCAACACTATACCTTATACCTATACCCTATACCCTCAACCCTAAACCTTATACCTTAAACAATATACCTTATAACCTCAACTGTAAACCCTATACTCTTGAATCTATACCCTATAACCTCAACCCTAAAACCTATACCCTATACAATCAACCCTATATCCTCAACCCTGAACACTATCCCTCAACCCTAGCCCCTAAAGCCTATACACTAAACCCTCTACCCTAAACTCCATACCTTCAACCCTAAAACCTATACCCTCAACCCTGTACCTTATACCCTCAACCTTATAACTTATACCCTCAACCATGAACCCTATACCCTTGAATCTATACCCAATACCCTCAACCCTAAATCCTATATTGTCAACCTCAACCCAATACCCCCAACCATAAAACCTATACATTATACCATCAACCCTAGACCCTCAACTAGGGTTACACCCTCAATCTTATACCATCTACCATAAATCCTATACCCTCGACCCTATACCTTATACCCTTAATCGTAAACACTATATCCCCGATCCTATGTACCAAATACCCTCAACCCTGAACTCTATATACCTTATACCCTTAACCATAAACCCTATACCATATACCTTATATCCAATACCTTGGGAGGTCTTCGTTTTGAGGTATATAGGAGTCGATAGTGGGAAATAAGATCTCATCAATTGTGTATTGGTAAATACTATAATTATCATTTTAAGGTTCATATTTAGGTTGGTTGATAAGACTACCCCCGTAATCATAAGAGTCATATTCAATTTTGTAGATAAGATCATCCTCGTCATCATTAGGATCATATATTGGTTGATGAACAATACCATTACAATCATTGTACTTGGCTTGATGTTGGAAAATTATTTGATCTAAATGTCTCATGGTGTTGGATTTTCTTTTGATTATGATATTTTAGCTTTCTTTGATTAAGAGATTTGGATTTTTTGGTGTAGGATATGGATCCATTTTTTTAGTTAAATCCTTGGATTTGTAACTTTAGAATAATTTAGATTTTTATTATGGTGACCATGTCAAAAGGATAACCCTAGGTAGAATTGATAGATGACTTAGATGGAATATTTGGATGGATAAATTGGTGTGATCGATGAATTAGTATGGGCTAACTACACTTGATCCATGAGGATACGAAGCGTAATGAAGCCACTAAACATCAATCCCAATAAGATCAATCAATAAAAACTAAAATAGGAATCCATTAAAACTAACATATTAAACTATGAAATCTTTAAAACACATGTTCTAATCCATTGAAACTTATCCTATTGGGGCAGTGGTGTCGGATTGATGTGGAATGGTGACCCTTTCCCAATCCCGTGGATAAACGAGTCTATTCCAATCAATTCTATTGAAGAGAATTGACGAAACCATTTCTATGTGTGATGAAACATGGTGTAGATGCCAAACTAACATGATGCAAGCTATTTTAACATGATTTAGGCTAAGATGGTCAAGATGTGAGAGTGCAAAGCTAATCTAAATGGATTTTAAGCTAAAAATATTTAAACCCAGGTGATTAACCAATAAGCTAGATGTATGCATTTATGTTATCATGGAAGCCATTAATGGAAGCTAAGCTAATACACAAGTTAATTAAGCTTAAAAGATGCTAAATGTGAGTGCAAGTGCAAGTGATTTTTAACATCATAAGTTTATTGTTAAAAGATGGATCCATTTGTCTCCAAATAGTGACCTATTTATAGGAGAGAAAATGAGAAATGAAGGGTTGAGATTGAAAAGTTTAATCAATGGTCAAAAAGGGAAGAATAATGAAACATGGATTATGAATTCTCATCAATTGATGAGAATAAATGATCACATGGATCAAGGAAAGAATCAAAGGCTCATATTCTTCCAAACAAACACACTTTTAACTTGCACAATAAGTCTTGTAAGTTAACTTGCACATGAAGTCTTGTAAGTTTGTTATAAAGGAGAATATTCCTTTTTCCAAATGAGTGAAGAAAGAGAATATTCCTTAGGATATTCTCATGGGTGAGAGAAATAGATATTTAGCAAATTAAAACAAAGTTTTAATGTGCAAAAGGGGAAAGAATATTCCATGGGAATATTCCCTTTTTGGAGGAATGTGTAAATGAAGAATATTCCCTTTGAATATTCCCTTGCAAGTGGGGGGAATTAGATTTATTAGGTAATTTCATAATTAAATAAGGTTTTAATTATGCAAATTAGGGGAATTAGGGTATTCATTAAATAACTAATTTATTTAATGAAAAAGGGAAGGAATGTGATATTTAATTAAATAACTTAGGGTTATTTAATTAAATAAGAGGAATTTAGGGATTAAATTAAATAATTTGATTTATTAATTTAATAGGAAAAAGTGTTAGCATGAAATGGGGTGAATTAACCCTATTAGATTAATTAGATTAATAGATGCAAATGACATAATTAATTAAATAGCTAGACTAATTTAATTAATTAAGTGAAAAGAGAATGGGTTTTAGGAAGAAATGATGTTAGTATATCTAATTCAAGTGCATGATATCATTCAGGGCATTTTTAAGTGTCTATAATTGGATTATTAGGATGACCTCAAAGATGGGAATAAATGATTAGATGGACTATGTGGATTTGAATTATTAAGCTTATATTAAATTTTAAGTCTACACACTTAGATATTGGGATGATTTGATTAAGACTTCGATTTTGGAATCTATGGATTGGTGTAAAGTTTAAAAGGATTATGTAGTGTAGAAAAATGTATCCCTCTACATTTTCAAACTTAATTTGGGAATTATTAACATTAAAATTGACCTAATATCACCTTGATCTAGTGTTGTGATGTGTTTTACACATTCACATTAGGTCTTAGGCCCTTTTAAGCTAAATAGACCTATTTTTTCCTTAATTTAATGATGTAAAGTGTATTTATTTACACCTTCACATTAATTTTTGGGCCCCCTTACATTTATGAACTTCATATTATCATTAATAGGCCCCTAAGACACTTTATTATGCATTCCATGGTTTATTTCAACCAAGATCCCAACATAATCAACAAATATACTTAATCTCAACTCCCTAACATTTCCTCTATCCAAAAAGGCCTGGTGGGACCCATATGCCACTTTGGGTGTATGATTCCAACCTAGATGGGACGTATATGCCACAAGTAGGATATGAATCCCTTTTGGCACCATTTTTGGGTTTTGAGTAGGAAATCAGGGTTTTGAATTCAAATTTCATGAATGTCGACATTTGAGATTGGATAAACGATAAATTAGATAAAATGCCTATATAAACAAGTTTTAAAATCATTATTTCACCTAAGCATTCATGATATCATCTTAAGCAATCAAGATTCAAGCATCCTAAGACTTCATAAAAGCATCATAAGGTTTTCAAGAGCATTTCTAAGGCATTCAAGGGCACATTTCTTCATTATTTATTGCAGCAACTCAATATCCATCATTATATCAAAGTAATTAGGCACCAATCATGTTATTGAGCTAGTGTTGTGATGTAGCATTCAAGATCCAAGATTCAGAATTGTTCTACCTCTATTCAAGATCAAGATCTACATTTTACATGGCCACTTCATGTTAGATTGTTGATTTACATCTCAAGACATCATTCAAGGTATCATTTTTCATTTTTCATGTTTCATGAACTTCATGTTCATGTTTCATTGTTTCATCATAAGGTTTAATTACCTGGCTTGACATAGGTAAACCCAATCAAGTTTTTCTCTCTCTACATGTGTGATTGCAGATCTAGGTGTTTTGGAGCTTGAATATCCTTTAAACACTAAGTTACAAGTTTGAAGGAAGTTGCCAAATTGTCACCTACATTGCAAGATCACAAAAAGTCACCTATAAGTTGTAAATTAGGGTTTTTGATTCAAAGATTTGGCATGAATGAAGCTACAGGAGATTACTAGAGAATACCAAAATTCCATCCAAACCCTAATACTAGGACTAAATTTCCACTTGTGGCATATGAGTCCTAATACTGCCATTTTCTAGGTTTTAGGAGATTCAAAGCAGTTATTGACAAATTCCAGTTTTGGCATAGAAACCCTAGTCTGGGACTAAATCACCCAGACTAGTGTATGAGTCCTAGTGGGCATCAGACATAAATATTTTATGGTTTTGGAGATTTTTAACATCATCTTTCCTCCTTGTACCTTTATGTTCATTCTTAGTTTGTTATCCTAATTTTCAGTTTCATTTCCTAGGTCATTTAGTTAGGTTTTTCATGGTACTTTGCATGTCATTTACATTTATTGTCTTTCCAAGCCCTAGCTTCATGGTGAAGCCCCTGAATACCTTTAATCACACCCTAGGATATCCTTTAGTAGATCTCTTTCCCTTATTCCATCCTTGGATTGAGATCTCTAGGGATTCCTTGAATGAAACTTGGAGAAAATTAGTTGTTCTATGTCCTAAAACATAGGACGACAATTTTCTTTGTTTCATTTTTGTGAAACTTGAAGGAAATAGGTGTAGGTACCATTTTCCTTGTGTTCCATCTCCTAAAAGATAGAAAACACCTATTTTCTCTATTTCATTTTGGTGAACCTAGCCAAGTTAGAATGCCTTATTTTCTGATTTGGAGTGCATCATAGTCCTACATCTAGCTTGCATTAACTTTGCATTCGGTCTTGCATTAGTTAATTTGCACCTAGGGTTTCAAAATATTGCATTATTGAAATTGCATATAGGTTGCATTTTTGCATTGTAGATCATTCGATTTCACTGAAATTCTACAATTGAAAACATTCAACACAACATACAAGTTAGAAACCTTAGAAATATCTCAGAAATTATTGAATTTGGTGCAAAAACCCTAATCTGGGACTCATATGCCCCTTTGGGTGATTTAGTCATAGTACATGTTATTTTCCCTACTTTCTAGGATTTCCATGTTATGCATTTTCTAGCATTTGACCCTTCCAAAAACTTTGACTGGGACTCATACGCCCCTCTGGGTGATTTAGTCCTAGATCAAGCCTGAATCTTCCTTTTACAACATTAAAAATCTTGTTTTTGTACTTCTTAAGGTTGATGGTAACCTATAGTATCAGTCTATAAAGTTTCAGTAACTTATGTTTTATGCATCTAGGCCAAAAACATCAATTTAGGGTAGTCATTTTTATATTCTTCCTAAATCAATTCACTAGAAAACATCATCGAATTTGAAAATGTTCACATTTATAAAACTTTGTATAATAAGGATAAAAGTACTTTTCACTTTTGCATACACAATGTTTACATTCATAAAGCTTTGTATAAGTTTGATAAAAGTTCTTTTCATTGATACACATTGTTTGCATTCTTAAAGCTTTGAATACATTGGAAAAAAGTATTTTTCATCTTTGGATATACATTGTTTACATTATTGAAGCATTGCATGAGATGGTTAGAAGTACTTTTCATTCTTGTTCAAACAATGTTAGTATCTTACCTATCTAGGCATGCTAGGAAAAGGTTCATACCCCCTCCCTATGAGAATGCTTTAGCGAAAGAGAATACAATCTTGGGAAATCATAACAATCATATTTGTTCTTCTCCTAATATCTCTCCTATTTGTGAAGAATATATTTTGGTGTTAGAAGAACCAATCAATGAGATTTTTGAGAGTCCTCGTTGTCTCTCTCCTCCTACCTATCTTATTAGACAAGACATTGTTGTACAAGAGGAAACAATCATAGGTAATCATGATGATCACATAACACAACAAGAGATCATTGAAACTTCAACTAGTCTACATTCATCTCCCAACACCTTTTGCTCTTGTGATAATGTTTTAGAAGATGAAATTGTAAGTGAGGAGGATATATTGGTGTTAGATGATCAAATATTTAAGATTTATGACAACCCTCTTTATGTTTCTTCCCCTACCTATCCTATTTTAGAAGACATTATGGGAAAAAGGAATGAAAGTATGGACAATAATGGAAATCACATTGGTTCTTCGCTTAATATCTCTCCTAGGTGTAAAGAAGATACTTTTATGTTAGAAAATGCAATTGATGAAATTCATGAGAATATTATGTGTCTCTCTTCCCCTAGGGAAAACATTATTGAAAAATACAATGACATCATTGATAAACAAGAAAATTCAACCATGGATAACTCCCTTACTTGTGATGAAGTCACTCTAGAAGAACCAACCTTTGAATTTCATGAACATCTAGTTTGTATTTCTCCTAAAAGCTCTCCTACTATGGAATATATCATGGTGGAAGAAAAATAAAACATTTTGGCTTCCTTAGATGATGGTGAAAAGATGACACTAGATTCCCCTTCATTAGAAAGATGTCTAACTAAATTACTAAGGTGTTGAATGCGCAAGTGTCTGTTAGATCCCCCTTGACTATTGGACCTCCTAAATACCTTGTGGGACATCCTAAGAATCCTCTAATTCTTTACCCACCCTCACAACGACCACAAACTCAAAACAAACCTGAACTTATCCTTTACCCACTTAAGAATAATGTTTTGCAGTAGCTGAGTTATAATACTATCAAGCACATACATATAACACTAGAAAAAGTTTGCAACCAAGAAAAACACCTTCAACATAACTCCCATTATCTAACCTTATCCTGCTTGGCCCTCCTCGTTTGCCTCCACAAAGTGGAAAAGAGTATGATATTTTTGAACAACTTAAGAACACTCCTGCTAAATTATCAATATGGGATCTTATTCAAGCATCCCCTCATTATCATAACATGATTCAAATTTCCTTAAACAAGTTCCTACCCCTCCTAATGTGAAACCGAGTGACATAGCAGCCATGATTCAAGAAATGAATGCTGACATTATTTTCCACCAAAGTGAGTTCTCTCCTTTGGAAGTGAAAAAAAAAATGATGCTTTCATGATAATAGCTGCCTATGATGGGTGGGGAATAAAAATAACCCTTGTTGATAATGGCTCCACCCTTAATGTGTGTAGTGTGACCCTTTTGGATAGACTTGGTGTGGATAAATCAAAAATTTAACCTGACTCTTTATCTATTAAGGGATTTGACAATGTAGGAAAACAACCACTTGGTGTGATCACTTTGCTTATTACAATTGGAAAGGCCACATTAGAAACACTGATCCATGTTATGCCTCATGATCTTTCATATAATCTTCTTTTAGGAAGACCATCGATTCATGCAATGAATGGGGTTCCTTCTACTCTTCATCATGTAATGAAGTATGTCGACAACAAAAAAGTGTACACACTTGAAGCTGACCCTAAACCAAACTGTTGTTTAAACATTGAAAAAAATAAGGAAAATCCTTTGAAAACATTGACACCAACTACACAAGTAGAACCTGTGCAAGAGAAAGACAAAGAAAATCATATTGAAGAAGTCATGAAGCTATTAGAAGATGATTTCGGTTCCTTAGATTTCACATCATTCATGGGAGAATACATGATCATAAACAAAGACTCTGAAAAGGGAAAAGAAAAAGCAGTAACATCAAATCAAAATTTTGAAGACCCCTCGAAAACGTCCACCTCAAATACTTTACAAGAAACAACAAATTACACAACAAACATTAATGAAGTTGACTATGAACAACCATTAAACCCAAAAGAAATGAAAAATCTTTATGGAAGAGGTTATGAACTTATGAAACAACTTGGTTATAATGGAAAAGGATGTGGTGCTAGAGAACAAGGTATCTATGTCCCTATAGAGCCTAACACTAAAGAAAATAATAGTGATCTTGGTTATTGTCTTTTGAAACAAACAAACAAACAAGCCTTCAGTCAATATCAACACTCTTACAAAACATTCTTCTAAGCCAACTTTAACGTTAGTGCGTATTGAACTAATAGACACTAGTGGTCTTGAGTATTATCCTTTGAAAGAAACAAAAGAAATAATGACATCCTTGCTTAACATTAATTTCATCATGTAAAACACTTATGATTTGAATTTGATAGATTTTTGGACCCTCCTATAAAGGAGAGTATAGAATTTCACAATCTAAAGTCTTGTGTAAGTATGATACCTAATACTAAGAAAGAGATATCTTTGTCACAAAATAAAGGGACATCTTCTACCATTGATCAATGGGGTATCTTGTCGGGACTCCTCCAAGATCGTTTGATATCTCTCCCTCCAAGAACATGAAAGAAATTTTACTACAAGAATTGACTTTGTGCATATCATAGAGTTCATGGTCATTCTACTAATGAGTGTAAGGATTTAAGTGATAGAATTCAACATTTTAAGGAATATGGTGCTCTTACTTATGTTGGGGCACCTAGTTTTTCTAATCGATATTGATTTTCACTCTAGCAAGTTTCACATCAATCATCTCAGCTCATCCTTGTCCTACACTAAATGGGGGCAAGGGGTTAAGTAACATTTTCCTTCTATATCACTTGTCATTTTCTCTTTTGGATAGTTGACTGCCTTTCATGTATATATAAGAGCAAGCATGGAATGTGGATGACATGTCTTAAGTTGGCTCGCATGTGTCTTACTAAGTTATACATTTTGGGGGAAACCCATTCCCTTTTCATGACGTAGCTTATTGGAAACATAAGACTTGGCATAGGGATTTCTGAATAAGCTCTCATGTCTTCTACTTTAAAGAAATTTCTCATAGTAATGGTGTTAGTAATTGCTTTAAAGTGGGGGCATACATCAGCACTCATTTTTCACTAAGTGGTTTTCTCTATTCTTGCAATGCATCCTTTTCTTGGCGGTATCATTGGGTTTCATTTCCTCTGAGACCATGATATTTCTTTGACGTTTTCTCTCTTGGAGACATTAGGCATAATGTTCCCTAAGAAGAGACCTTATATGAACTAAGAAAAACTCCTTTGAACATATCTTACACTCTTTTGACATTTTTGGTTATATGGTCACCTTGCACAACACACTTTGCGTGCCTATGGTTTTATCTTGTTTTTTCATGATTCCCAAGCATACGAAGCTTTGCTTGCCTCATGGAGCTCAAAGTTCATTGTTCTGTGGCACCTTATCAAAGTTATCAAGAGGTATATCTTTGGTATGGTTGTACTTATGGGAGCCAAACTTAGGTGTGACTTTCCCATAACCACTTGCTTGTGGGTGTGAGCACATACCCACCGTGTGCATACGTGTCTCACCTCTCTAGGGGCTAACCTAGTGGATGGCCTAGGGTTCCACTAGCCCTTGTGAGCGTACATTTGGTTGCATAGTAGACATCATCTTCCACTTGTAAGCCACCCTTTTTGGATACTCACTAAATGGACAGTCTAAAGTTCCATTACCTCAAAGTGAGCATTCATTTTGGACAAACAACTTAGATCTGATCCACAACGTGCAAGAAAAATGGTTGAAGCTTTATCCTCCTTTTTATTTCTCTTTCTTTCATCTTTATGTCTTTGACATTGCATGTTTGTGTATCTTGTTTTGTTGCATATCAAACATCTTGTGTGTGTCCCTTTGTGCTTATGTTGGTTTGACGTAGGATCTTGGATCCTAGGGGCTTGACCTCGCCCTTGATCTTTTTCATTCTATACCATCCACATCGGTACACTTGGACCCCTCTTGAATGTTTACTTTAGTGTGAGTTTGAAGCAAGTTCCTCCTCTCACTAAAGTGGGGGCTAAATGTAGTGTAGAAAAATGTATACCTCTACATTTTCAAACTTAATTTGGGAATGATTAACATTAAAATGGACCTAATATCACCTTGATCTAGTGTTATGATGTTTTTTACACATTCACATTAGGTTTTGGGCTATTTAAGCTAAATAAACCTATTTTTTCCTTAATTTAATGATGTAAAGTGTATTTATTTACACCTTCACATTAAGTTTCCAGCCATCTTACATTTATGACCTTCATATCATCATTAATAGGCCCCTAATACCCTTTATTATGTATCTCAGGGCTTATTTCAATAGAGATCCTAACATAATCAATAAATATACTTAATATCTCAACTCCCTGACATTTCCTCTATCCAAAAAGGCCTATTGGGACCTATACGCCACCTTGGTCATATGATTCCCACCCACATGGGACCTATACACCACAAGTGGCATATGAGTCCCATTTGGCCCCTTGTTAGGGTTTTGAGAGGGAAATCAAAGTTTTGAATTCAAATTTCTTGAATGTTGGCATTTGGGATCTAATAAATGGAAAATTGGATGAAATGCCTATATAAACAAGGTTTCAAATCATTATTTCACCTAATCATTCATGATATCATCCTTATAAATCAAGATTCAAAGCATCCTAAGACTTCACAAGAGCATCATAGGGTTTTCAAGATCCATCATCATATCAAAGTCATTAGGCATCAAGCATGTTATTGAGGTAGTGTTGTGATGTAGCATTCAAGATACAAGATTAAGCATTGTTCTACCTCTATTCAATATCAAGATCTACATTCTACATTGGGACACTTCATGTTATATTTTTGATTTACATCTCAAGACAACATTCAAGGTATCATTGTTCATGTTTCATTGTTTCATCATAAGGTTTAATTACCTAAATGGGGTTTGACCTAAGCAAACCCCTATCCTCTAACAATCAACAAGTTTTTCTCTCTACATGTGTGATTACAGATGTAGGTGTCTTGGAGCTTGAAGATCCTTTGAAGACTAAGTTACAAGATTCAAGGAATTTGTCGACATTGTCAGCTACATTGCAAGATCACAGAAAGTCACCTACAGGTTGCAAATCAAGGTTTTCAACTTGAAGATTTGGTAGGAAGGAAGCTATAGGAGATTACCAAAGAATATTATAATTCTAGCCAAACCATAATACTAGGACTAAATCACCACTTGTGGTGTATGAGTCCTAGTACTGCCATTTTCCAGGTTTCAAGACATTCAGAGCAGTTATTGATAGATCTAGTTTTGGCACAAAAACCCTAGTTTGGGACTAATTCACCCATACTAGTGTATGAGTCCCAGTGGGAATCAAACAACAGGATTTCAAGGTTTTGGAGCTTTTTTTGACATCATCTTTCCTCCAGGTACCTTTTTGTTCATTCTCAAATTTTTATCCTTATTTTTTCAATTTCATTTCTTAGGTCATTTAGTTAGGTTTTACATGGTACTTTGCATGTCATTTACATTTCTTGTCTTTCTAATCCCTAGCTTGGTGGTAAACCCCTTTATATCTCTAATCATACCCTAGGACATCCCTATTGACAATCTCTTTCCCCTTTACATCCTTGGATTGAGATCTCTAGGGTTTTTGTGAATGAAACTTGAAGGAAATAGGTCTAGGTCCCTAAACACTTAGTTTGTGTTCCACCTCCCAAAAGGTGGAACACCTATTTTCTTCATTTCAAATTAAACAATTTACCTTCAAATTATTAAAGGTCCAAAGAGATGAATTAAATGATTATTTGACTAAGAGATCCAATGGTGGCACTTTCAACTATGAACAATGATCGATTTCGATTGATGATGGTTGTGGACTATGATGATGATATGGATAAAAGATGATGATGATGATGATGATATGATAATCAAGGGTATCCTAATGATCTCTTGGATGTGACTCAAAGGTGACTAGGGTTATGCCCAAGGGTATATTGAGTGGCAAAAGGATGTGTACCTTGCACTCAGATATTAATAGAACAAGTCAAATTGTGGAAAATGGATTGAGGTCTAAGTATGTGGTTAGGTTTAACTAATGTGAAATAGAAAAGGTATATTATTTGATGTGGGAGATGTGGGATTATGGTTTTAGTGATTATCAAAGATATATATATTTTGCACTAAATAATGGTTATCCTAAATTTGTCTTGAATGTTTATGTTTTAAGGATACAAATGGGAAATATATTTTCAAACAATCAAAAGGACTTTAAATTGGACTATACTCAAACTTGTTAGTGAAGGTTTACAAACAAGAACTAGGTAAATATAAAAATCAAACAAGAAGACACAATAAATAGAATAAATTTATTCAATAAATATGTGTTAACTTAGCGGAGGCATGCATAATAAAATACCTTAAGATTAGTGTGAAACACTTATCTTTCAAGAGTCAACAGATAGAGATCCAGTGGAAAAAAGGGATTATCTTTTCCCTTTCTTTAGAGCTTCTTTACACGTTTCCCAAAGAGATTTTATCTCTACTTAGGAAGGTACTGGTGAGTAACTTTAGGCATGAGACTATGTCTTACACCATACTAAGCAAAGGATCAAAGGTCTTAAAGTAGGATATACCATGATTATCTAGAGAATATTTTAAATACCACAAGGGTACACAAGGAATAATCCATAAATTTAAAAGTTTAAGAAATTTAAACAATTAGGAGAATAGATTAACCCACCCTTCTCCTTCACTTATTCAAGGTACAAAACTATTGGGAACTTAACTTGAATGAAAAAATCACAACATCCAAGAGGTGTGTCTTTCAATTCACCCCCTAATATTTATAGTCCACTAAAATACTAGAGTTCAGGTCATCCCTTGGGGTGATGAAATCCACAAGTAGGATTCATAAAAAGAAAAAAAAACAAGACAACACTTATTTTTTAATCCTTAAGATCACCTTAAATGTGTGAGAGGAGAGAAAACAAAAGTGTGCTTGGGGTTTAAAAGATACATGTAAATGATTAACAAAATCAAAATGTGAATATGAATTTTAACCCAATTCCATTATGAGAATAAATAAGGTGAAGCACATAACAAACTAAAAGGTCTATAATCAATATTTTTAACAAAATGTCTTACAAAACCACTTATGTTAGTAATAAATACAAGATATAATATTTGGATATATGAAAAATACTTGCACATGTAATTTTTTTTTTTAAAAACCTAGTTAATCTTATAGAAAAATAACCATAAAAATTGATTTTTTTTAATTTTTCTAGTAAGTTAAAAAAAAAGCACTACAAAAGGATAAAAATGAAAAAGTTATGCTCAACAAAAAAATTAAAATAAAATATTGAATTTAAACGCTTATACCTAAAATATGGAGTGAAATTTTTAAATTTTTACCTTCACAACCATGTGTGCTTCTAAACTAGCTTTCCAACAACTATATTTTTTCCAAAATTTGATTAAAAATGAAAAAGTTATTGCAATTTAACTAGAAGGTGCTTTTTATCAAATATTAGATGATAGCCTAGGAAGGGGCTTATCCCTATATTGGCTAGCCCCTATTTTTCCAAGTGATCATCAAATAGGGTGAAAGGGTACTAATAGTTGATGGGCTAGAAATAAGCCACTAAGGGTTGATTAGGATGATGGTCTATTGACACATGTGACTTGGGGCCTAATCACAAGCATAGTTCATGGTTGGTATGAGAAATGACCTATTATTTCAATTAGAATAGTTTAAAATAAGAGGCAAATGAATTTGGAATCATAAGGATGATATGTCTAAATGAATGAAATGTGATATGTATGGATACATGAAGGATAAAGTGAGTATATGAAGGGATGGTTTCCAATTTTTGTCAACTTTTATACTTGAATTACTCAAATTAAGTATTAAATTTTCATATCTCAAGATAATGCTAAAGTCAGTGAGATGAAAATGGAAATATAAAGCATGCACCCTTCCCCTTTATAACAATATTATATAGATATAAAAAAGCAATCAATCAATAAAAAAATACAATTTTAAATTAAAAGAGATAAGAATTAAATAGTTGGAGAGGGTTAAGAATGGTTAAGTGTTTTTGATGATTTAGTAATTTTATTTTTGATGTCACCTTGATGTTGTACTTTCATAATTTGAACATGGATATCAAACAAAGATTAGGATATTGTGATAGAGGTGCTTAGATATTTTTAATGATGAATTTAGGATCATGATATTCAACCGATTCTTGGATAGGACCACACTAAATCACCTAGTCTTTGTTGTGTGTCATGGTCTTGCACTCTAATGCAACTTTAAAAAAACTTATGCGTCTCATTTTATTGTTAAAAGGGGTTGCACTTAAATAACTCTAAGATTCAATTTCAAAGCAAGAGGTGGTAACATAGGCTTGTATTGGTGACAAGAAAAACCCCAAGAATGTTGATGTATAAGATTGCAAACATGCCAATCATAAAATATAATATATAGATGAATTAACGAGTTGATGTGTGATGTGATATATGCCTTTAGCCACTCTCTAATAAAATGTTTTATTAGATTTATTCTCAATATTTCTTGATGTTACTTGATAGTGATACTTGATATGCTTTTTATTTTTCTCGCTAATAACCTAGGCATTTATAAATGTATGTCCTTAGCCACTCAATTTTATGTTTTTTGTGTGCTAACCAAAGTGAAAGCAATTAGTTTTTCAAAAATTTCAACTTGGGAGATAAACAAACAAATTTGAATAAGGTGGACTAGTTTGTTTTATGTGATCCAATCATAGGCTCAATTGTGGCATGTACCCTACACTGAATCTAAACCTTGAGGAGAACTATAATGGGGGTTAGCTAATTATTTTTAAAATAGGAAGGAGTTAATGTGACAAATAGGATGAAATACTAAAACTATACATTTAATGACATGTTCTCAAAATAATATAAGATAAAATGTAAATACATGATTTACACTTTTATTTATTATAATATAATTTAGTGATTTGATATTTTATTTTAGATGATAGGAAAAATTATTGAATCGAATTATGTATTAATAAAGATAAATTTGAAAAATAAAAGAAATATTTCTATCCTAAATCTAATTGATACAACTTCAAATATTACTAGGCAATGTAAGCCACATATTCATTCCAACTAGCTTGGAGTGCATCCCCATTATCACATACAATAAATGTTTTTAAGTTTATCCCATTTCATATGAGAAAAAAGAAGAAGACAAAATTCATTTCAGCAAGTTTGGAGTGCACCCGTACCATCACATACAATAAATGCTTTTAAGTTTATCCCATTCCATATGAGAAACAAAATATGAGACAAAATAAGCTTCACCCTTGAGTTATAGAAGCATAGTTCATTATATGCACATAAATAAACCTTAAAATTTCACATATAAATTATATGTACTAATTGACATTAAGTTTTGATTAATGCATTCCATATATCTATAGATTTCCTTCATCTTATATACGACAAAAGGTTTTTTTTTTCTTTTTTGTTAAATTTAAGATTTATCATTAGCATGCAGTCATATATAAAAATAATTAAAGAATTTTTAAGTATTTTTATTTTGTACAAATGTAGGAACACAAGAGGGCATCCTTAAAAGAAAAGAGATTTTTTTTTATGAAAACAGTTAGATTACACATATGTCGACATATTTACCTTTGTTTAACAAATTATAACAAGATGAGGTAGAATACATCTAAATAAAAATTCATCCTTCTACCAAGCAACCACATGTAAGGGAATTTTATTAGTCAAAGTCACCCAAGTGTCAAATTTGGTGTAAATATGCCTCAAAGGTTTAAACCTTGGTGGATGGATTTTTTTCACATACCATCATCCTCACCAATTGCACTCAAATAGAAGAACAATTTACCTTAAAATTTGACAATAAAATTTGTGTAAACAATCTACATAAAACTTAAGACAACTCTAAATAATTTCAATAGGTATGCTTCATCAACCTCATAACCTAATATCATTGCAAACTCCATATGTTGAAAGGATTCTCACCATATAGATAGGCATTAATGTTCCATGCCTAAAAGTAGCTTGCTTTGCTTTTAACATGGTTCTTACACCATAATGCATAATAATCTATGCATGTTTTTCTAATTGAACTATATAAGAAAGATTTCCTTTATCTAAACCTCTAATAGATTCAATGGTCCGAACCCTATTCTCCTTGTTTTGATTTGGTCACATCCTCATGTGGTCCCCATGCTTGGAAATTATTCCTCCATTGTTGCACCCTATCACATGCTAGTCTTTGTGTAGTTTAACAAGGGGGGTAGTGGTGTAACCAAGAAGCAACAACGAGATGATGAAACAAGAATTGGGTTTATATTTTTACAGTTTGGCACCATTGCATATTGCAAAGGATGGAAAGTGTGGAGGTATTTGAGGTTTGGTATCTACTAAGGAAATAGTGGATATGATGAGAGACTGAATTTTGGAAAAATATATCATTTTTGATGTAGTCAATGGAAATAGTACTCCCCACCTTGGAGGAATAGACACAAGGATAGGGTTCCTATTTCACACTTGCTACACTCAAGGACACCTTAGAGATCTCAATCCAATAAAGAATGAAGGAAGAGATATGACAATAAGGTATCCTAGGATATGATTTCATATTACAAGAGGGGTTCACCACCAAGTAAGAACTTGGAAAGACAAATGCAATGTAAGATGCAACACTAAACCCTAGTTTGATGCAATGACCTACAAAATGACCTAGAAAACTGTGTAAAATAAATAGAAAGTTGCAAAACAGAATGTGTGCACCTGGAAACTTATAGAGACTTGAATGGAGACTGGAAATTCTACAAATCCTAAAATTTTGGCCTACTGGGACTCATTTGCCATTTTGGGCTAATCAGTCCCAGTTATGGATTTCTCCATAGGAGCAAGTTTCAGGAAAAAGGGTATCTGAATATGCAAAGATCTATGAAAAAAACCTACAGTGGGACTCAGTTGCCACTTGTGGTGAGTGAGTCCATTTTGGATTTTTTGAAACTTCAAGGTTTGAATCTGCTCTTCTCAGTCTGCTCAATCTGCTCCTCTAGGTTTCAAGATTTGAGACTCTGATTTCGAGGTTGTAGATGACCTTTTAGTGAAGATTATGATCTTGAAAATGGGGAGACAACTCCAACAAGCTTATAACCTAATCTTCAATGATCTTTCAAACTCCAAGAAATCTAGATCTGCAATCACACATGCAAAGATGAGAAAACTTGTTGATTGTTAGGGAATAGGGGTTTGCCTTGGTCAAACCCCTTGTAGGTACTTAAACCAAATGATGAATAAATGAAACAAGGACATGAAACATGAACATAGGATATGAAAGATGAACAATGATACCTTGAATGATGTCTTGTAAATGATGTCTTATAAATCTGCAACTCAGCATGAAATGGCCATGAATGATGTAGATCTTGATCTTGACAATAGGTGTAGAACAATGCTTGATCTTGGATCTTCAATGCTACATCATAACACTAGCTCAATAACATGCTTGATGCTTGATATGATTGACATGATGATGGATCTTGAATTGTTGCAACAAATGATGAAGAATTTTTCCCTTGAATGCCTTAAAATTGATCTTGAAAGCTATCTTGATGATCTTGTAAAGTCTTGGAATGCTTAACTCTTGCTTGCTTAGCTTGATAACATGTAGGTTTATGTGAAATAGTGATTTGAAAGCTTTTTTATATAGGTAATGCACTCAAATGACCATTAATTTGATCCCAAAGGCCAACATAGAAGAAATTTGAACTTAAAACCTAAATTTCCCACTCAAAATGTTAAAAATAGGTCAAATGGGACACATTTGCCAAGCTGGGTGAATGAGTCCCACTTGGATGGGACTCATTCGCCCAAAATGGTGAATGGGTCCCACAAGGGCTATTTTGTTTGCCAAAGTGTCGGGGAATGTGCAAATAAAGTTTATATGTTGATATTGTTGCGTTTTTTATTAAAATGTCTTGGGATGCATAATATGGGGTCATAGGGGCCTATTAATGATGATATAAAGGTCATAAATGTAATAGGGCCTAAAATCCAATGTGAAAGTGTAAATAAATACACTTTACAACACTAAATTAAGGAAAAAATAGGTCTATTAAGCTAAAAATGGCCCTAAATCCAATGTGAATGTGTAGAACACATTACAACACTAGATTAGGTCCCCTTAATTTACAAGCCTCCTAAATTTAATATGAAGGTGCAAATAAATACACTTTACAACATTAAGTTAAGGCAGAGTTAAGTTAATTTAGCTAAGGGCCCAAGACCTAATGTGGATGTGTAAAACACCTCACAACACTAGATCAAGGTGACATTAAGTCCAATTTATCATTAATTATTCCCAAATCAAGCAAGGAAAATGAATACTTTTTTCGTGACTATAGTATACAAAAGGACTAATGTATTTGGCATTCCAATGATGAATGAACTAATAAAAAAGACTATGATTGATGTCATTTAGAAGAAGAGCGTTAGTCTATATGACATTGCAAGGTGGAATTTCTAAGTAATTAATCAAATTGACTACATAATTATTATGTGCCTTTTCTCATCATGATCATTAATAAGCTTAAATCTTGACAAAAAAAAAACTAACCATAGAAAAAGGAAAAAGTAGTTATCGACTTGGAGATATAGGGGAGAGGACCTAGTACTTGAGCATGTTTCAATAGTTGTGATAGTAATTGCTTATATAATGCTAAATATTTTTATCAATATTGGATCAATAGTTGTGACTTGACTACTCATAATTAAACAAAATGTATTCCTTTGATTTAAAAAGCAACCAATCATGTGATGCCACATCAGCACAGTATTGGTCAACTACATCTTGACAAAAAGCATTTAGATGTGGCATCATATTTGATAATGTGGCCCTGAAATGAAAGCTATAAGTAGGGGACTTGCCAAGTAAGCCGTTGTAAAAAATTGAGAGTGATATGAAATTTCCATGTAAGATAATTAGAAGCGTGAAGTAGCATGCACAACATGCACAACTACCGGATCCTCTCCCCTAAAAGATGAAAAGGACTAGGACTAAAATGACGTGAACGATAGATGATGTGATGGAAGAATATGGGATAAGGACGTAATGTGAGGGGAAAAAACATGGGGATAAGGAAGCCTCAAATCTCAATAGAATATTTATTAATTTTTTAAAAGGGTCAACGTGAAGAGATACTCGTCGTATATGGAAAGTAAATAAAATACGGCAAGTCGCATGCAGAACGAGCTGGGAGAGCCCCACGAACCTTCTGAGCAGTTCTAAACGCTTACTGAATCACTGTTTCAATGCTATCGGATGGTCACAAACTTATTGTGTTATTATTAAAGCGTAGTAGCGTGCCAGGAAAGGTCCCTAGCAGTATCGATAGTCCTGCGAATTTACGTTAGCCGTTCTAATGCGTGTGATAAGTTTTTCACTAGGTGTTGTTTCTTTCCACACAAGTTTTCAGTTTTCCTTTTTCGTTTTAGCTTCTCTGAATTGATATTGAAGGTGCAAGGAAGGGTATGGGTAGTTGGTTGTTACCAGCTCCGAAACATTCCTCTCAAATCCCAGAAACCTCCAGTTGCCACTATTATATATACACTTCTTCCCTTTACCACATATTATTATTGCACTGCTATATCAATTCAGTCTGCTTTTGCAAACGCTCAGGAAGAAGCCCACTTACTCAGAAGGGTACTATTGCTTTTTGAACAGTTTTTTGGCAGGTCACCTATTCGCTTGCACTTCACAATGGCATTCCCAACGAACGAGGTCTCGGCTACCTCTAATGATGTCATCGACAACGTCGAAACAGTTTTCAACGAATCCTCTGCACATGAAATATGTGAAGTGCTCAAAGCCCATGAAGACAGATATGACGGTGTAGTTGTTGACATAGAGAATATGCAGAACGATGCTACTCGTTTTGCAGCTTCACTCAAGGCATCGCTTTCTCAATGGGCACACCAGGTCAGTGCTTTCTTTAACTCAAAATACAAATCCCTCAATAAATATATGTAAAAGACAATAAAAAATATCTTCAATTCACGCTTGTTGGATATACAGGGAAAGAAGGCTGTGTGGATTAAAGTGCCGAAGGAACAGGCGAAACTAGTTCCCGTTGCGATTGAGGTCAGTTTTTTCAAAAAATGGCTACCGCCATTGATGTTTTAGGCTGCAAACCATTTGCTTACGCTTCAATATATCATGTGGTGAATTCCAGGAGGGATTTGGATACCACCATGCGGAGCCTTCATATGTGATGTTAGTGTATTGGATCCCTCAAACTGTTTCTACCATCCCTGATAATGCTTCACATCAAGCGGGAATCGCAGCTTTTGTATTCAACGACAAGGAAGAGGTAACTGTAATATTAGGCATATACCAGAATGTAGTTCAGTTCTGTTGTTATTCTTATATATTGTATTTGTTCTACTAAATATTCTACTCCTGTCCATAGCAATGTAACTGTGAAAAGATATTCACTGTTTTAAGTGTTTGTTCGTGTTAAGAGGATTTCCATATCTTACATCACGGGCAAAATATATAATTAGTATGATGACTACCCATTAATGCTATATTAATAGCGGATGTGGGTCGGCGGCTTGAAGTGATAAATCTGATACTTAAATTATGATGACAATGGCAATGTAGGTTTTAGTAGTACAGGAAAAGTGTGGACCTTACAAAGATTCCGGGTTGTGGAAGATGCCAACGGGAAGGATTAACCAGGTGTGAGCTTTAAATTCCGTTAAAATTTATGACACTGCAGTTTTTAAATGAAATTACTAGACACCCACTAATGTATTTATGGGCGATGTTTGTCTGATAGGGGGAAGGCATTAAGGAAGGGGCCGTAAGAGAAGTTCAGGAAGAAACAGGGGTAAATGTCACTTATCTCATCTTTTTCCTCTTAATCAGGATATTTTACTTCTTTACAATATAATTTCCAACATATTTGATAATTTAAGTATATTCTTGCGCTTTTACAGATTGATACAGAATTTGTACAAGTGGTTGGATTCAGGTAAGCAAAAATTTCATGACCGATAGCCTTACTGTTTTGTAAGTTGTCTCATGCTTGGTACAAAGGAGGATACGTTTGAACTAGTCAATTTTAGCTTTCTAAGAGTTGTTGTGCATGAACTACAGGGATGGTCACAATGCCCCTTTCGGAAAATCCGATCTGCTCTTCGTGTGTATGTTGAAATCCGTTTCTTCTAATATTGTTGTACAAGATACCGAAATTTCAGCAGCTAAGGTATGTGTTTAAACATATGTCGGTAATTCAATATCGTTTAGCTGGGTTGTTTCAATATCGTTTAATTGGTGTTCAAATTTGTTTTGTTTAGTGGATGGCGATGGAAGAATTTGCATCTCAACCTAAAAATCAGCAAAGCAAACTTCTAAATGATATGATCAGCGCGTGTGTTGCCAACATCAACGGACGATGTAAAGGATTTTCAGGCATTGGGATATCGTCAAACTCGCGCAAGCCCTCTGCCTTTTACTGCACTGCCATCGATACTCACTAATTTATTTGTGTTTGGAAATTGAAAAAACAAAATAGAATGGGTGCCAGAAACATCCTTATTACATTCATTGTAGTCAGGTCTACACATTATTAATACCTGCCTTTTAGGCCATCGGGATTGTATTTATCATACTAGTGAGTTATTATTAATTGTATTGGATAACAAATAAAAATTCAGAATTTTCATGTGAAACAAATATTTATTTTCTGTAATTTTTTTAATAAGTATTTAAGAAACAAATTAATGGTATTTATTGATATTTTATTAAAAAAATTATATAATTAAAAATAATTAATAAGATTTTGTGTAAGATAATATACATGTCTTTTAAGTTTTCAAATATAAATTTT
The DNA here is from genome assembly GCA_007258455.2 of Sequoia sempervirens. Lineage (NCBI taxonomy): Eukaryota > Viridiplantae > Streptophyta > Pinopsida > Cupressales > Cupressaceae > Sequoia > Sequoia sempervirens. Next base: position 219,557,668 of record VDFB02000015.1, on the reverse strand, counting down.
TCACTTGAAAAAATATGAAGATTAAAAGGAGGGAAGAACCTTCAACAATCAAAACAATATATCTCATGCAAATTACTAGTATCATAACATTTACAACCTAAAATAAGCTTGATATGAGTGAACATGATCATATGCCCATAAAGTATAAACATGACATAGTCATTCCCTATGTTAACCCTATGAAGAGAGAGTCGATATATATTAATCTTAAATATTTTTAGTATCATATAAATCAACACTTAGAAATAAATCAAGATTGAAAGAAAAACAACACATAAAATAATTGACATAATTATTTCTTGGAAAAATCCTTTCATGAAAAAATTGACCTCCAAAGAATCAAGCAATATATTTTTAGTAACAATGAACCATACAATATCACATTCATAGCCTTAACATAGAGATCAATGCCTTGTTCCTCTAGAGAAAATATTGTAGCATAACCCTATAATATAATCTCCTATATATGCTTCATCTTAATCCGTCAATATATAATCTCAAGGAGGTCTTAAATGCCAACAAAGGGCATTACCATGGGCCCAAAAAAAGGTTTCAAAATACCATGGAACTAATTCTAAAAACTAACACAATACTTTGGACTCATTATCTCTAATAAATGATAATATATAATGCATCATAACATAATAAAATGATAATAAAATCTCCTATATGCCTCCATCTTAATCCCCCTACGCATAGCTCTTCTTGAACCCTTGGAGGAGAAACCACAATCCACCCCTCTTTCTCACTTTAAGAATCCATTGGCTAAAAAATATGCCACTAAAGGCCTATTAACCAAAGAGGATCCTTCTAATTTGGCCTCTAAAGGAAAGAAAACCTTGGGAACCCCTCTAGTATCATATGAAAGAGCTAAGAGAGTATTGAACCAAGAACTATGAAAAAGGAAACAATTGAAATCTGTGATGAGGGAGACGAAAGCATTGTGGAGGATTCCAAGAGTGGGAAAGGAGAAAGAAGGTCTACTAGATTGGTGGGACAATGTGCTAAAGGAAAAAACTAATCTTTGAAAAACTAGATGATGGAGCCTCAGATGAGGAGGAGCCTTTAGATTTAATAAAGAAGGATTTGGAGGTGGTCCTCGACAAAGACCTTAGGGAGGACCCAATCAGTAGTGAGGATGATGAAGAGGAGGATGATTTTGGCCAAGAGGAAGTGAAGGAATCAGAGGAAGAGGATGAAGGAGACCAACAAACAAACAAAGAGAATGAAGAAGTTAATGCACAAAAAATGACCAAACATGATTATGAAAATGTGTTGGATAACAGGTCTCTTTAGTACTTCAAGACCCAGTTTCCTATTCTGGAGGAAAGAGTAGATGGGATAGACAAGGTGTTTAACAAGCTCATTTTCATTACACATGGAATTATGAGCAAGGCCACCTTTGGAACAATGAACAGTATTTCCAAGGTGAGGAAGAGGTAGAGGAAAGGGATTCATCTTAGCACATGGAGTCGTTGACCGAGGATAAAGCTGCTAAGAAAAAAGGATACCTAATGCAAGGAGCTAAAAAGTTAAAAATGGAATGGCACCTCATAAATAGTCCTAAGAATTAGCTTGGGGTTGTTGTTTCCCTATTTTGAGGCCTATGTGCTTGTTTCCTCATTTAGCCTATGTGCCCTGTGTTTTTCGTGGTTTACTTAAATGTTTTTGTTTCCTTTGGACAGTCTTATGGTTTCCTTTTAATGTCTTACTATTTGGCCAGGTGGCCTATTGTTGTTTGGTTCTCTTTGTTTGTCTATCTATTTTGTTGTGTTTGTTTTGGTGGTTCTAAACTATTGGCTATGTGGCCTACTTTCTAACTTTTTCTAAATGGGATCAAGGCCCTAACACTTGCATTTTAAATCAAAAACATGTATCATAAGTGGATCAAGATCTCTACTCTACTTTATAACTCACTAAGATCATGCTCTTACATGTGTCATAGAATCTATCATAAGACGATCTTATACATCATGATGGTATTTGATGCCCTTATAACTTCTTACACCTATATTCCAAGATAACTAGTGTGTGTCCAAAAGTTCCACCTCAAAATGGAGTGACTCATTTTCCAAATGAACATAAAATAATATAAATATAAATAAATAAATTTCAATATTAGACTTACAAGGTGTCTGAGGCACATAATCCTAACAATGGCCTACAAAATTTAGGCTCTTACTTTAATATTGTAAGAGTATTTATGAAACATAAGAGAGATGTAAGAGGGAGTTACACGTGTTGACAAAAATATTCACCAACCAATGATATATCATTATTACTATTATAATGAATCCTTTAAGTGTTTAAATAAGACAAGTAAAATTCCCAAGTTGGGAGTATAACTATGACAAATTGTGATAGATTCTTATAAGAATTCTCTTGGGATTTGGGTGTTGAAATTTGATTAGGGGATTTGGGAACCACTTTTTTGGTGGCAATAGCTTATGATTTTATGATTCCTCTTTGGTGGTTTTATGTATTGGTTTCTCTAATTATTGGATGGTCAAGGTGGAGTTTACATTGTGTATTTTATAGGTATTTTTATGCTACTAATACTACTTTAAATTTGAGTGTTAGTATTATCTCATGTGAATGCTCCTTACTTGGATTATATTGTAACTAATATTATTGTTGATTAATACATTTCAAATAATATATTTTATGCTAGATTTTCTCAAAAAAAAAATCCAAGATACATCATTATTTCATAACAAATTATTTTTTATGTTTTTGATTAATGGTAAAGCATATTTTGAAAGGATTTGAAACCCTTTACAAGCAGATTTTGATGGGACCTAAAACCCAATCCACATAAAACACTGCCAAAGATAATACAAAGACAAACAACAACCAACCTACAATAGAAAATTTTCATAGCAAAGGAAAATCAAAAGCAAGGAAAAATAACAAGCACTAGAAAAAATTTAGATTTGAACATTACAAGTGCTTTCTAGATTGCAGATATTCGATAGTATCACCAAAAGTGATCTCTATCCCCACCTTTATAGGAGAAAGCATAGCCATAAAGAGAAAACGGAAACAACAACTCTCAAAGAACAATGCCATTAAAACAAGATGAGGAACTGAGGTGTCATCACTCAAAAAATAATAACTCTCCTTATTTATCCACCTTAATAGGAAAAAAGGATTCACTTGATGTAGCACCATGACCTCAACAATATTCAACACTACTTGAGATAGTCATTCCACGAAAAACAAGCCATTAATAAAACCAATTTCTAAGTAAAAAAAACCCATCTGGCCAACCCAAACTTCACCTTTATAGGAGAGACATCCCCTTTATAGTAGAAGATGACATGAAAACACATTCCAAAAAATCCATGCCTCTCCATCAAATTCCAACTCCACCTCAAAAGGAGTGACCTCCACCTCAAAAGGAGCAGCCAGAGAGAAATACAACAAGGAAGTGAGCTCCCCACCACATCCACAAAACCCAACTCCACCTCAATAGGGGTAGTCTCCAACTTAATAGAATACATGGTTTGTAGTTCTAGGAAATCAAACCCACTAGTAGAGAGGGATAACATAGCATCCTTTGGTAACATGGGCACCTAGGTCATTAGGAAATATAATGAATGCTTCCTAGCCAATAGCAAAAAAATAGAAGCAAGGGCCACAACTGCTCCCTTGGAAAACTTCAACAAGGACACCATAATCTTAGCATCCACCAATAGCCACCACCCAAAGCATATGACCATGATCTTCAAAAGATAAAAACCAAACCCCTTCAACTATAGAAGGTTGATAGTCCAAAATGGGTTCAAAACAAACCCCTTTAGGAACAAGAGCATCTAGGACTTTAGAATAGAATTTGAGAGAAGCCTAGCCAACAGGAAAAAACCAAACATAAGGGCAATATACACACCCTCAAATAGCTGTAACATAACAAACAATAGGAAACAACCCAACTTACAAAAGAGAATCTGCAATAGAGAAAAACCTAACCCCAACAACATCAAAAACTTTACAACCCAAAATGGGTTCAACACCAAACACAATACCCCAAACAAGAAAGAGCAAGAACTTCAATCCTATAAGAATATGAAACCACAAAGTTGAAGCCAAGGAAAATAAAACTCCTCCTAGCTCTACGAGGAAGGCCCATGAACACCAACTTGAGACCAAACCCAAAACACCACACTCGACAAGGAAACCTCTAATTCATAATCAACACAAAGTATATTAAAAGGAAAATTTGACTATCACTAACCAAACCCAAAGAAGAAAACCAAGGGCACGAAAACCATAGGGAAATAATAGAGGCCAATAGGGGCACCTACTAACCACAAAAAGCACAATAAAAAACTCCTAGCAGAGTAAAGGAACATCCACAAGAAAGAAGGAAACAAGCCAACAATAGAAAACACAACCACAAGGAGGGAAAGAAACCCCTTCTCCACCAACACACAAAAAAAATGCTACCAATAGCAATGAGGAAGCAATAGCTAGCAAAAAAGCCCCAAACACCTCATGAGAAGCCACAAAATTCTCACAAGAAGCAACAAGAATAACCCTCAAAAGGCAGGGATGAGACAACACCTCAAACATTGTAGGAGGAAATGCATTCCCAAACGGTCCCAGATCTTCATCGTCATCTTCAAACTCTGATTCCCCATCACCCACATCTATAAAATTCAAACTTAGGTGTTTTCTCCCATTCCCACCCTTCACTTGCATCTACTTCATTTGTTTATTTCAATAAAATTGTATTAAAATTGTATGGTATTAATTTTTTTTATGTTATTTTTCTTATAAATTATTTTAACTATATTTTTTTCATTTCTCCTCTTGGATTAGTGTAGGAAGAAAATTTTGTACCTCAAATTCATTTTAATAACTATAAGATATGACAATATTAGGGTACTTCAATGACCATCACTTAAGAATCATCTTTGGCTCTTACTAGTCATCACTTCATTAACCCTTAATTTGAGATTAAGCATAGGGTTATGAGTAGCCAACTTATGGCTACCTTAAATCTTAATTAAGTTATATTATCATTATTATATTCTTATTTAGTTATTTATGTAAGTATAGAGATTTTATGTTGTTATCTAATTCAACATGGGTGATATCCTAGGCATAACTAGGGTATTTATGTGAGGGAGTGAATCTTATTTGATCATTATATTATGAATGGTGTCCTTATTCAAGATATTTTGAGGTTTTTCCTCTTGAAGTGGCTTGTTATTCTAATTTAATATCAATAATTTAAACATATTTCATACAATATTCTTATCTTGTACAATTAATATCATTACAAATGGTATTAAAGAAAGATATGCGTACCATGAAGGAAAGACATTTTAAAAATTTTTGAGGTCAATTTGGGAAGGGAACATCTTTTAGAATTTGGTGAATTTTTTCTTAATTTTTGGAGGGTTATCTAAGGACATATTGAAGCATCTACACTCCAAATTTTAGATAAATTGATGTAGAATTAAGTGATTTATTGTAGAAATATAGTTTCCACCAAATTTATTTGGCAAGTGCATATCTATCAAATTTTAGTGAATATGTTTCTGATTTATAGAGTGTTGTTCAATAGCATGTTGGAGTGTTTTTGTTACAAAATTTAGAGAATTTGGATAAGAATTAAGTGACTTATTGTAAAACTAGGTGTTGTAAGTATGAAGTTGTTGCCATTGATATCAACAAACTTGTGTTGTCATTGATGATAGTGGTGCAGTGCTTGAGAAGATATTGTTGCTTTGATTATTTATGTTATGTTGTCATCCATTAATTTTCTGATTTTAACCTTTGGTGTTTCTTTTATAAGCTTCTATTAATGGTTTACATGTCGAGGTTATTGAAGAAAATTGGTAAAAAGAGGAAACAGGGTGTTGTAGAGGTATTCTAGTTTGCAGACGTGTTCTAGTGTTGCTTCTCATTTCTTTGGGGTTGAAGATCTACTTGTGTGGTTTGGATATGTTGGATAGAGGTGTTTAAAATTTCTATATCCATAATTTTGGCATCTAGATCGATGGTCAAAGGAAGCTAGTGTATGAACTGGTTTAGCAGTGTTGCTTACATAGGTGTTTAGGAGAAATGTTCTTGCTCCACATTTCTTCATATTTGTTCTTTAGGTCTTGTGATTCTACAGATATGATGATGGTGTTTCTCTCTTTCTAGTGTCAATAGGATTTGTGATTTGGTGCTTCAAAAGATATATTTTAGAGTTGCAGTATTTGGAAGTGCAGTTTGAGTGTACAAGCTATGTACATTCTAAATATGTAATTTTTTGTGAAGGAGATTGATGAATTTTAGGGTGATAGAGTAATATTCTAGATCATGATGAAGTGTGGTATGTGGTTTGTAAGTCATCCTTGGATTTGAGGAAGTCTGTAACTCAAAGTTTAATGGTGTTTGCATGAGTCTCGATTGACCTGGTGTTTACACTACATTCAAATATGGTGTTGATTTGGGTCCCAATTAAGTTTTGTATTGGTCCACTTTTGTTCCTATCCATCACAGGAATGCTTAGTGTCGACCTATTTTGAATTTTTAAACTGTAAAGGTGTGTGTAGCTGACTTGAAGATTTTTTTCAAGTTGTGGATGGTATAAATGCAAGGAGATTTGATGTGAGATGTGGTGTGGAATAGAATTGTGTGTTATGATGTGAAATTAAGTGTAGAAGTGCAAAATATAGTGTGAGCTATAATGCAAGATTACTGAATTCAATGAGTTGAGGTATCTTGATCTCTTGAAGACTATGATTTTTTTGGAGCTATTGTGGAGGATTATTTGTTGTATTGAGAGTGTGTTCTTTTTGTAAAATTCTATCTTCTTTCTTCTTTCTATTCCAGTTGTGAGCCTAGGTTGTGAGCCTCTTTGTACCATTTTTTTCAATTACTTATATGTGAGCTAATCCTCACCATAGTTTTTCCCTCATTGGGTTCTCCACGTAAATCTAGTGTTCTCTTGTGGATGGTGTTGATTGTTTCAGTTGTAGTTATCTACTTTTCATGTTTAAAAATTATAATAGATTAAGGGATGATGAATGCATGTGGATCTAATTATTGTTGATGGTTTTAATGTTTTAATTTGGTACAATTGATTCACCCCCCCTCTCATTTGTCTTGTTCATTCAATAATTGGTATCAAATCAAGGTTCCTTAGAAAAAATATTGACCACTTGTGGTAGATCCGGATGGTAAAAAAGAAGGAGATCCCTATGTTTGATGGTACAGACTATGCATTCTAGAAGGTGAAGATGGAAGGCTATTTGATTTATCTTGGATTTGAAGTTGCAAAGGAATTAAAGACTACATACACCATGCCTACAAATGGACCACACAAGAGTGATGGAATAAAGGCCTATGAAATAGATGCTAAGGCAAGATTTGTTCTTTTGACTAGTCTTGCAAATATTGAATTACTGAAAATTATGGATTTGAAAACTACTAAAGAAGTTTGGGATAAGCTAGAAAGTATGTATGAAGGAGACATGATAAAGTTAAACAAGCTAAGTTGTAGAATCTGAAGGCATAATTTGAGACTTTGTGAATGTCTAATGATGAAACAATCACAAGTTACATGCAGAGGGTTAATGAATTGGAAAGTGCAATAAGAGGTCTTGGTGCACAAGTCAAAGAACCTAAAGTGGTAAAGAAAATTCTCAAAACTCTTTTGATTCGTATAGTGAAAAAGTTTTAGCTATTGAGGAATTTGCAGATTTTAATAGTTACACTAGAGATCAATTGTATGGTACACTAACTACATTTGAAATGAGAAAAAATGGTTTAAAAAATGGTACAAAAGTGGAGACTGCTTTCAAGATTAGAAAATCAGAAAAGGTTGAAGATTCAGATGGAGATGATCTTGATGATGTTGAGGCTAATTTTGTAAGAAGGATGAAAAAGGGCATCGGTAAGCACAAGGGTAAATTACCTTTCAAGTGCTTTAGTTGCGGAAATATAGGTCACTATGCTTCAAGATGTCTAAATAGAGTTATGAACAATAAGAATAAGGAGAACAAAGGTAAGATGATCAAGAAAAGATAGTATGTTAGATAATATGTTGGTATTTCTGATGATGAATCTGATTAAGGAGATGTTGATGATAATGAACATGGTTGTTTTTGGCTTTAAAAGATGAATCAGTTTCTACTAACTCTAAAAGATGTGTGAAGGAAAGTGCTCTGGAGAAGAAGGATTAAACTGAAGGTACCTTGGTATCTTCCTCTCATGCTATACAAGATAAGAACTATTGGGTTATTGATAGTGGCTACTCAAATCACATGACTGGAGACAAAAGTGAGTTTGTTAAAGTTAAAAAATATGATGGAGGACTTGTTAAATTCAGAGATGATTTAGGTGCTAAGATTTTTGGAATAGGTTCAATTAGTTTTGATGGAAAGTGTAATATTAATGATGTTTACTATGTCTGAGGATTAAGGTATAACCTTTTTAGTGTTGGAAAAATGTGTAGCAAAGGATACAATTTTAAGTTTCGGGATGATGTATGTGAGATCAGAAAAGGGTCCAAAACTATAATTGATGCTGGAAAGAGGGAAAATGGAAATATCTAGTAGTGCAAGGGTGTTGATGGTTTTTGCTTTATGACTCGGGTTAATGATAACTAGTTATGGTGTAGTAGAATGTGTCACATCAATTTTGATAATTTGGTCAGAATCAGTTCAGTTCAAGCAGTGATAGATTTTCCAAGGATTACAAAGCTTATTAATGCTATTTATAGAGATTGTCAATTTGAAAAAAAAAAAAAAGCAATTTCAAAGGAAAGGAACAATATTCTACCAATTTATTGGAATTGGTACATACAAAACTTTATGGTCCTACAAGAGTGAGAAGTCTTCAAGGAAATGGGTATTTTATGCTTTTTATTGATGATTATTCTAGAATGACATGGGTCACCTTTCTTAGAGAGAAATATGAAGCTCCAGATACATATAAAGAATTTAAAGTTATGGTTGAGAATGAAATGGATTTGAAGATAAAATGTTTGAGGTCTGATAGAGGTGGAGAGTTCACTTCTAATGAATTTAACATGTTTTGTGTTATTAACGAAATAAAGAGCCACTTGTCTACCCCTAGAAATCCTCAGCAAAATGGAGTAGTTGAAAGGAAAAATAGGATTGTTTAAAACACCGCAAGGACTATGATGAGAGAAGCTAACCTACTAGAAGTATACTAGAGAGAAGAATTACATACTATTTTTTACATACTTAACAAAGTTCAAGCAAAAGCTAACAACACAAAAACTCCATGTAAGTTGTGGTATGGAAGGATTCCTATTGTCAAGTACTTTAGAGTGTTTGGAAGCAAATGCTATATATCAGAAGAGATGATGAAAACTTAGGAAAGTTTGATGCCATATTTTTTCTAAATCTTGACTCTGATCTCCAAGATAGGATCTCTAGAATCCTCAATTGTCAAATTCTCCCCCTTCCCTCGATGTATCTGGCATACCACTTACTATTGGCAAGATGGATAATCTAATTTTGTGTGGTCCAATCTTCTAGAAAGAGTTTAGAGAAGGCTTGCTACTTGGAAGGGGGCTCTTCTCAGTAATACTAGTAAGCTCCTCCTCAAACCTACCCTTCAAAGTTCAATGGTGTACCTTATGATGTAGGGTACTCCCCTTACAATCTAAAACTCACAAAAACAAATAGATAATGGCACAAACAAAATGCAAGAAGGAAAGCAAATATTTTCTATTATCACTTAAATGAAAATGAAATTACAACATTATATTTTCCATCACATGGGATTTTTGATTACATAAAAATATAAATTTTAAAATTGAAGCCATCATCTACTCTGCTCTTGCCTCCCCTTTGTAGTCTCCCCTTACATCCTTTATTTGGAAGGTGTAACCGCCCTAGAATCTTCAAGAAAGTGTAACTTCCTGAGCAAGATATTTTGAAATTTTATTAGTTTTGGTATTACAACTTTGCGGGGTCATAACTTTTGATCTGACCGTTGGATTTTCTATTATAATATCTCTAATTTCTAGGCCCATCCAAAGCCTTTAAGTGCCTCAAAATTGACCACGAATATTTTACTAGGATTTTCAAAAATTAAAATTTTAATATCTCTTAAATGACAAATGGTATTGAAGTTATTTCTTCGCCATTGGCTTTAGTTTACCATTTTATAGGTCTGTGTAAGATTTCATGTCCAACTGTGCATAAATGAAAACTTACAAAAATAGTAACCCTGCCAAATTTAGCCCTTATTGAAAAGAAACAACATTTTTTTTTGGTGATGCAAGATTTCTCTTACACCCTAGATGCTCCTGCATCACTTTATGTCTCTATTTTTTATGCATATTGCATGCTCAGAGAAACTTGAAAAAATTCAACAGAGATTTCTTTGTTCAGGGACCAAAGAGAGGATCTAGTTCTCTCTAGTGAATTGGGACACTATGTGCTCTAGGAAATGTTATGGTCGCCTAGACTTAAGACAGATGAACATTTCCCTTATAACAAAAATTTCTTGGAAGCTCTTGAACAACTAGGAGGAATGGATATCCATCCTCAAGGATAAGTATTTGCAGGTTCTATATTTCCTCTCTCTGCTAGACAACGACGCCCTCCCTCCTAGCTCTATCATGTAGAATAACCTCTCAAAATCTAGGAATCTACACTCTTTGGGCTCCTCTTGGTAGGTTAGATCTGGCACTTTGGTCTCTTTCTGAGACAATAAATGGCTTTCTTCTCAAGCTCTTGGTCTTCATCCAGCTTTTTCTATGGTGAAGATTGATTTGTGTGCTCAAATAGGGTCTAAGGTTTTTTATTACCTAGATACCTCTATTGTTCTACCTAGATGGAAGATTGATCCTAATTGGTTCAACCCCCCTATGTCTAGTTGTTGAAGAGCTTCTTAGGTTGGTTAAGAACCACAAATTTTTTAGCTCCAAATTTCCAGACTCTTTGGTCTGGGTGGATTCTAAGGATGGGAATTACTCTATTAAGACTAGGAACAATATTCTTTCCAATGTCTAGGATGCACAGTTTGATTAGGCACAGATTTGGCATAGGAATTCCCCCCAAGGTCAAATTCTTTTGGCAGATTGTCTATCATAAAAAGATTCTCATCTTGGATAATTTTTTGAAGAAAGGCTTATATCTTGGTAACCATTACTTCTTATGTGAGAATTAAGTTGATTCAATCTCCCACTTGCTCTTTTCGTTGTCCTTATTCCTGGTAGGTTAGATGAAAAATCCAATCTCTTTTCAAAGTCTGTTGGGTCTGGCAGAGGGATGTTAAAGGTATTTTGGACAGTTGGTGCCCATCATTCTCCCATCTGATGCATGTTGAGCTCTAGTGTAATTCTCTTTTCTTCACTGGTTGGGTTCTCTAGAAGGAGTGCAATAACAAGGTTTTTAGAGATAAAAATTCACTTTGGTTAGTGGTTGACAACAAGGTTATTTATCAAGTTGTTGAGAATATTTCCTTAACCTCTTACAAGCCCAAACATAATCCTAATAACTTGGAGGTGTCTATTGCGTCAACTTGGAATCTATCTAAGATCTTGAATGATCTTTTCTCTCACATTCTGTTAGATAGGAGCAGTACTCCTTGCTCTCCCTCGAACTTGGTTGGTTGAAGCTTAACTTTGAAAGCTTAGCTAAACCTAATCCAAGTTAGGTGGGTGGGGGTGGGTTCATTCATGATTACTAGGGTAATTTAATCTTGGATTATGCAGTGAACTTGGGGGTACTACCATCTAGCTTTGTTGAGGTGGTGGTGGATTTTCATGGCATTCAAATTTCCATGCAAGTTGGACTTTCCAATTTGGTCATCGAGGGGGATTCTAGAAATACTATCCTCATGCTAATGAGGAAAGCTAATCCTTGTTGGACATTTTGAGGCCCCATGTCATCTACTCGTAATCTAATGATTTCCCTAAAAAATAGTAAGGTTATTCATGTGTTTAGAAATGGCAATAAATTTTCTGATGCACTTGCTAATATTGGTGCCTTCACACCAAATTTAGTAATGTGGGATAATATTTTACATATCCTTAGACATGTGTCTGAATTAATGAATCATGATGCCAAAGTACTACCAAATTGAGATCGATTGGGATCTACTGTCAGCTCTCTTGGTGATTTTTCATGAGTTTCACCTATGGAAAATTAATCCCTTTAAGAAGTCTTTTCATAAGCTCATTTACATGTGGCTATAGTATTTGTATTGGTATTTCTACATATTGTGTGTCCTTACTCAATATTTTATAAATTCTACCATGGGAGACAAGTTGGTGGAGGAAGAACCTACTAGTTATGAGATGTGTAAACAAGACAAGGTAGTTTGGCCCATCATTCAATGGGGAAAGCTTGCCTCATATGTGGAAGGCATGTTGGGGCATGACCCCAAGCTCTCTGTGGCATTCACGATGTCTTGGGTGGATGACACTGTCATTGTTAATTGGTGTTCCTTCACAGTGACTACTGTGATTATTGTGGAGGTGATAGGGCTCTCATTGGAGGGTGTTTGCATTCCTCATAAGCCCAAGGCCAACTATCAAAAATATATGGACCACTTTTTGAAAGAGGGTGAAAAAGTGAAAAAACTCCAAAATGGCTTCAACTGTGCTAATCTCCCTAGCATTTAAAGTAAGTTTGTAGAAGTCCTTATGAGGTATGTTACACTTGAAGGCTAGTTCTGTCATTTTTATGCTCATTTATTTCCTATGCTTAACCACCTTCAATATAATATAAAGATGAACTTTCCCTTTTGTATTTTTTCCTCACTCAAACAAACTATTAAAAATGTCTATGGTAAAAGTAGGAATTTACCCATTCACCAAGGCCTCATCTTCCATCTTTTTTAGTATAGTTAGGTCATTGTGTTACCTTCCTCTATCACTATTAAAAAGAAAACCCTAGCCATTCATGACCCCACTATAAACCCCAATCCCTCCATTACCCTAGAAGAAACCCCTCCTACTTCTCATTGTTTCACTTGTGCCTATGGTAAAACCCCTACCAATGAGGAAACCCATCCAAGCCCCATTAAATTTGCTCCCTTCTCTGAGCCCACTCATATTTCTACTTTTGGGTCTAGGCGAGTCTTACAACTCAGACAATGAGTTGTGGAATCCCACCCCTACCAATTCCCCCACACACTCCCTTGTTCATGTGGAGGTTCCTGACATCCCCAACACCCCCCTGTTATTAAACCTAGACATCAAAATTCCCCTAATTTCTACATCAATTTAGAGGTGACTCGTGCTAAACCCAGGCTTGGTCTTGACATTCATGCTCTTGGTGACACCCTTTGCAACAAAATTAATGAAATTTTGGAGATGGTTAATGTCCAAAATGACATTATTAAATGGCTCTTGTGTCAATTGGTTATTGCTAAAGAGAGAATTTGGATTCTAGAGAATAAGGTGTTGCAACAACAAGTTATGTGGCTGGGGGAGGTGGAGGACAAAGGCCATTTGGAAAAAATAACCTCTCTGGCTAAGTTGTTTGAGCATTGGGCTAGATCGGATAAGGAGTTGAAAGAGTTGCATGATATTGTTGGCATGGAGGAAGAAAAAAAGAATTTACAAATGGAGATTGATGTTATACACAAGAAAACTCAATGCCTCCAGGTCATAACTAATTATAGTAAGGTGACCATGAAGAACACTACCCTAACTATTCAACTCTTTTTGCAAGAAATTAGGAAGGGCCAGTTCAAACAAATGGTTCAAGAGGAAGGGCATGATAATGGTCACAAGCAGAAGAAAGGTAAGGCAGTGGATAGCTTGGCTCCAGATGTTGCAGTGGATACTCAAACTATGCATGAAGGTCCTCTATCTTTCGAGGAGAATCTCCACTTCTTGGCCTAGAAGTGGTTCGGGTGATCCCACAATAGTGGTTTACAATTTTGGGCCCAACTAGACACTAAAATAATTTTTTTAAACTAAATCTTCACTTTCACGCACCTATAGTAGCTAAACCATGAGGAATTTGAAGATGATGCAAACTAGAGTTTCGTGAAATGTTTTCTATAGATTCTAAATCTATTTTTTTCAAAAAAATTGAAATTGGATTGCACTTATTTTTCCATCTCCCTTGAAAACTAGTTTTCTTCATAAAACAACATTTTTAAAAAGTGATGCTCACCGTATAACGTATAACTTTTTTTCCATTAAGAATAAAATTCTAATTCTTTCAAATTTAGATTTTTAACTATGATATCTAGTGCTTCCACTTGGTTAGATAGTTTTTATTGAATATTTTTTCTTTAATCAAGTTTCAAATTCAAACCAATTACAATTCAAACATAGCACGATCGTATAATGCGTAAGTTTTTTTGTATGTATCGAAATTCAATTATTATTTTTTGTTGGATCAAGGACTTCAATGTATTCTCATGAGCCCCTCATTTTCCTTAATGGTAGTTTTTTAATGGGTACTGGCCCTTCTAGTCTTAATATAATCAAAACAAGATCACAACACAAGAAAAACATGGAGAAAATAAAATACATCTACCACAAGTGATCACAACCAACAAGAATTTTATCCTAGAGGCTACTCAACCCCATCAAAAAATCTACCACAAACTTCACTTGAAATTGGGTATGAAGTCGAAGATGTCATAAATAACCCACATGAGCTCACCATAGAGGAACTCCTTGAAGCACAACAAGATCCCAAAATGCACCATATTATCAACACTTTGATGAAGATGAATCCCAAACAATACATGCTATCCTTAGAAAAGTAAGGGGCTAAACTCCCTTCAACATTCAATTTGAACACAATTAGGGGAAAAAACTTGGGAAATGTGGCTTTTATTCCTCAAGCTCCCATCACACAACCCTTAGCACAAGGTTTGACTCAATCTATAATTCAACCAACTTCATCACTCACACCAAGTCAACCATTAACTTCTAGTCTTGCAACTTGACTAGGAACCAACCTTAGTCTCACACCCAATCTAGGAAGAAATACAATTTTTGGTACACAAGACACAAATCTTCCCCGAAACACAAATTGGACACCAACATTTACTTCCCAACCATATTCTTCCACCACCACAAATTCCCAAAGTGTTCCTAACATTAAAAAAAATTATGTGATCCAAACACCCCAAGTGGCACAAGGGCAAGTGAACACCATCATACAAGGTCAACCCTTAACACAACAATGTTGAACATCAAACCACCCAATTTACACATAAAAATAATCAGTTCCACTAGTCCCTCAAATCAACCAAGGAAACCCATTGGTCATAAATCTTATCAATCAACGAAACCCATTCATCACAAATCCTATCAACCAAGGAAACTCATTAGTCCCAAATCAAACAAAATAGGGAAATGCATCCAATCCATTGGTCCCTCAACATCTAAACAATCAAGGGAATCCTTCCAATCAATTGATTCAAAGCCAAAGTATGCCACTAATCACAAGACCAAGTGGCACCATCTCAACCTCTGATCCCTCATGTAATGCAAAATCAAATGGGACCCCAAGCCTACATTCCTACACCCCAATCTCAAGTTTTGCAAGGAATCATAGCACAAAATCAAGGAAAAAATGTACCAAATCCAAATCTAATGTCCAACCCTCAAAATATCATTACACATCAACCACCCCACAATCAACTTAACCCACAAATCACTCACACCATGGTCCCTCAAAATCCACCACATGTTTCCAAAAATCAGAATATATCATGCTAATACATGCAAACAATTTAATTTGTCCCGAACCAAAACATCATTTCACAATCCTAAGGATAAAATACATTGGCTTATCAACAACCTAATATGAATCAACAACAACACCAAGCTCAATTACAAGCCCAAAAATAGTAAGTTCACTTGCTAGTACAACAAAAACAAGCACAATTATTAGTGCAACATCAACAGGCTCAACTACAAGCCCGACAACAACAAGCTCATCTCCAAGTTCAACAGCAAGAACAATTTCAAGCTCAACTAAAAGTATAAAAGAAAGCTCAATTTCGAGCATAACAACAAGCTCAACTCCAAGCACAACAACAAGCATATTTATAGGCCCAACAATTGCAAGCACAACAATACACTCAACAACAGTAACAACAAAAAGGCTTGTACTACAACACCCAATAATCATATGCAAGCACACAACAAAACTTCTTGAACCCAACTTCACAAGGAGCATACATACCTCCACCACTATCACCATCACATAAACTATATCAAAATCCATCATACACCCCATATAACACACTCCCATATAAAATTGAATATTTAACTCATCTACCATTCCATAATATACCACATATGCTCCCCCACCAAACCCTCAAGATGATTTATCCTTGCAAATTTGGGCTCTCACACAACAAATCCAAGACATCCAAATGGGGAAAACAAAGAAATCACATGCGCAACATGACTTGTTCCCTTACCCCATTGATAGAAATATTCCAATGATACCTTTCCCGCCCATATTTGAAGTCCCAATGTTTGACAAATCTAAAGGGAGGGGAAATGTGATGGATCATATCAAAGAGTTTTACATAACATTTATGGAATTTTCTTACAATGATTCCTATTTGATGTGCATTTTCCCATGTAGTTTTGGAGGCCCAAATATAGATTGGTTCTCACATTTACCTCTATGAATTCAAACATTCCAAGACATAATCAATCAGTTCATGGTTCATTTCTCCTACAACCTAGACATGGACATAAGATTGGAAGAGTTGTGCACCCTAAAACAAAACAAGGGTAAATCCTTCACCAATTTCTTACAATGATGGAGGTAGAGAGCTAGCAAATTTAAATGGCCTATTTTCGAAGAGAAACAAATAGGGATCATCATTGATAATGTGGACACAAATCTATCCTTTCAATTGAAAATGCAATATGTCACATCATACAAAGAGCTTACCCCTAGGTCCCTTAACATTGAAAGAGACCTTATCACACAAGGAAACACATAAGCTTACAAGGGCAATTGCCCATCTACTAGTTCCAATGATAAGTCCCACGTATGGGCCCAGAACAAGAACATAAGTAACAATGGTTACATTGATGCAAAAGTGGTCCTAAGTGCTCTCACACAAACAAACAACTAACCAACAAAGACTCAACATAACACACAACTACAGAACAATGAATTCAACAATGCCAAAACATAAAAAGGACCATGCCCTAGAAACAACTACCTTCAAAAATGTAAGTACACACCATTGGGGGAATCTATTGAAGCAGTTATGCAAAAGTTGGTGCAGTCCAACCTCATCATGCTCCCCAACTATCAAAATTACCAAGAACCTCAAGTTAAACATCCATGGTACAACAAGAAGGATCTTTGTGATTTCCATAAGATCAAAGGACATAAAACGACAAGCTGCATGAAACTTAAAAACATTATCCAAGATCTAATCAACAATGGAGATGTGTTTGTCAATTAATAATTAGGCAATCAAGACCTCAAAATATGCAAGAAACCAATGTTAGATCATAACAAGGGAAACAAAAATGGAAATAGGAAGGATTACTCCAATGTATGTCATGTGTATAACAATGTCATTGAATCTTGTGATAATTTCATATTAGTCATCACCATCAAATAACCTAGCATAGAGTATGGAGCCACCACACATCGAGGAAATGTCACTATCCAAGGAGCATCCTTGCAACTTAGGGAAACACCCATACTTCCAAAGTTGAACCCTAGTGATTATAGTCTCCTAGACCAATTGAAGAAGACTCCTACCTAGATCTCCATCCTGGAGTTACTAAAACTATCCCCTGAACATAGGGATGTATTAGAAAAATCTTTTTTTTCTTCTTCTTCCATACCCGAGAATCTTGATACTGAGAAATTCAAAGCTATGATAAGACACATCAACACACCTCATCTCCTTACCTTTTTTTAGCAAGACCTCCCAACATAGCCATCGCACAATCATGCATTTCACCTTGAGGTCGTCCTTCACAAGAATAAAGTAAAAAGAGTCCTAGTGGATGGGGGTCCTGGCCTAAATATTTGTACCCTTTAGTTAATCAAGAAGTTGGGTTTCTCTGGAGATGCCATTAAAAAGGAAAAAGGTGTGACTATAAGGGCATACGATGATTAAGAATGGGTTTCCCAAGGCACAACCAAGATCCCTATCTAAGTAGGACCCTCCATTGCTAAGACTACTTGCCAAGTAGTCAATCATGACCTTCCTTACAATATTATTCTAGGTCAACCATCATGGATCCATGCCATGCAAGTTGTAGCTTCAACATACCATCAATGCATCAAATTCCCTTATGAAGATAAATAAGTTACAATCCATGGTGATCCTGAGCCATTCTATTACTATAAGAACCTTGAATAAAAATAGTACAAGACCCTACAAGTACCTAAAAATGATGAAGTTCTAGCATCCTCCTCATTTGTTGACCTCCCTAGATTCTATCTCTGAATCCAAAACACCCATCATATAGAACATACTAGGCATTAAGGCAGTGATCAAAGATAATGGTTGTGGGGATTATAATTTAAAGAAGGATTTTTTTGTGCTTGGAGAGTTACCTCTTTCTCCTAAATCTCACAAGAAGTGCCAACCTATTCATAAGGTATCTGAGATAATGAAGGTAGAATCTACCACTTTCACCAAGTGGGGATATTTGAACAAAGAATTCATCAATGAGGAGGATGTATCCAAATTGTTATATCAGGATAATCGACCCATGCCCATTCTTCAAATGGAAGATGATAACAAAGGATTGTAGCTAATGATGGGGTGGGGGTATAACAAGAATGAGAAGTTACGGAAGAACAACAATGGTTTGCTAAAACCCCTTGCTACTGAGAAACAACCAAATAATCTTGGTCTTGTATGTACTACCAACAAAGTGACCATTCTTGGAAAGGGTGCTTCTAATAAACAAGTTGATGATTCCTCTTGGTTACCTACATCACCTAATAATACCCTTAATGAATTTCCCCTTGATATCACTAACTTGTTTGAGGATACCTCCATATTCATGATCACTACTACATTCTTTTCTCCAAACAACCAAATCATTGAACTAAAGCTACTTTACCCTCATCTCATTAATTGGGACCAATGAGGACCACCTATTCTAGACTCGTTTGAAAATGATGAAGCAATCTTCAAGTTTATGTGACTTTGTGAAAACTTTCCATATGGAGATCACAAAGAAGGGTTTGAAATATTACTAGATGCAAAAGCTTACTATGGGAAAATGATTGAATCCCTCAATCACAAAATAAATTATATGAGAATCACATGTAGATCTTTAAGTGAAAACGACATTGTGGAACTTTTTTATCATGAAATAGTAAAAATGAAGGATGCATCTGATGGTGAAAAACTCTTCGAAGCACTGGAGGATGAGGGATTCAATCTTTAGGATCTTAGTGCAATGCATCCAAAGAAGTTAACAATACTTGCAGAGAAAGATAATCCAATAAATGTGGGGACGAAGGAGGCACCTCAGATCACATTCTATGTAGAGTCACTATTGGATGAAAATAAAACAAACTTGGAATCCTTCTTAAAATAGTGAAAGGAAAACTTTGCATGGTCCTATATAGATATTCTTGGACTTGATCCTAAAGTGGTTGTACACCATCTAGCAATTTATCCTTAAGCTAAAATAGTAAAGCAAAAGTTGAGAAAGATGCACCCATAGATAGCATTGTTGGTTAAACTAGAATTGAATAAAATTCTTGACGTGGGATTTATCCGACTGATAGATTATCTTGAGTGGGTTTCCAACCTGGTGCCAGTCTCAAAACCCATTGGGGTCATCATAATATGTACTAACTTTAGGGATTTGAACAAAGCAAGTCTAAAAGATGACTTTCCTCTTCCAAACATCAGCATCATTACAGACTTAACCATTAGACATGAGATGTTATCACTTATGGATAGATTCTCAAGATACAACTAGATAATTATTTCCAAGGAAGACCTATACAAAACAACATTCACATGTCTATGGGGAACCTATTGCTAGAATATGATGTCATTTGGGTTAAAGAATAATGGCAATGCTTATCAAAGAGCCATGGCACTGATCTTTCATGATATGATCCACAAAACTGTTGAAGACTATGTGGATGAAATTCTAGTCAAATCAAAAACAAGGAGCATATAGAAGTACAAAGACCAATCTTTAACAGAATCAAATAGTACAAAGTGTGGTTGAATCCAAAAAAGTGTGTCTTTGGGGTCACATTAGGCAAGCTCCTAGGGTACATAGTGTCACAAAGAGGAATAGAGATATATCTAGCCAAGGCCAAAGAAATTATGGATATGGAGCCACCATAAACACTTAAGCAAATGTGAGGCTTACAAGGGAGGCTACAATCTATCAAGAGGTTTATAGCACAACTGGTAGATAAGATTCACCCCTTTTCTCAACTCCTCCACAAGGGAATAACATACAAGTGGGATGAGAAATGTGATAAATCCTTCCATCAAATCAAGGATTATCTACTGATACTTCCTATTCTTATGCCACCAATATCGAATAAACCTCTGATCTTGTACATCTCAGCCACATCAACAGCTCTAGGTTCTCTTCTTACTCAACATGATGGAATAGAGAAGGAGCTTGAGCAATCTATTGTATCAACAAAACTTAATTTGGATATGAGATGAATTGTTCACCCATTAAAAAGGCATGCCTAGTAGCAATAGTGTTCACTTCACAAAAATTTAGGCACTACATGCTTTCGCATCAAATAAAGCTCATTGTTAAGATTGATCCATTAAAATATTTGTTGTGCAAGGAAACTCTCACTAGACGAATGGCTAAATGGGTGATGATCCTAACAGAGTTTTACATAGAGTACATAGAGTGAAAGGCTATCAAGGAGCAACTCATCACAAATGAACTAGCAGAGGCACCCATCTATGCATCAGAAAATCCATTAGTGTCCAAATTTTTTGACAATTCAATATTTGGCCTTGACATAGTGGATCTATGGAAGATGTACACTTTGATAGATCATATACACAATATAGATCCAGAGAAGGTATTCTCTTCATCACCCCTCAAGGTGATTGTATTCCCAAATCATATCAGCTATCTTTTCCATGCAACAAAAATATTGTTGAGTATGAAGCTCTTATAACAAGATTGGGAATTGCAGTACAATGGAAAATACAAGAATTAAAGGTCTATGGAGATTCACATCTAATCATAAATCAATTCAATGATGATTACTAGACCAAAGATGATAAGCTCACACCTTACAAGAAGATGGTAGAAATTCTCAAGAATTTCTTCATTGACATAACATTTGAGGAAATAATGCATGTCAATAATTGAGTGGTTGATGCCATGGAAACCTTTGCATCCTTGTTAGATATGTTGCATAACATTTTTCAATGCAAATTCCTTGTTGAGGAGCTTCTCATACTGATAATAGAGGTACCTGAATATGATTTTTTGTGTGAAATTGTTGGTCCTAGATCCCCATGGTATCATGGCATCTTCACCTACCTAAACAAAGGTATCCTTCCAACTGATATTTCCCCAAACCTTAAGAAAACCTTTGTCAAGAAAGCATCTTGATTCATTATCCTAGGTGACACCCTTTATTGTTGAAGTATTGAAGGGACATTATTATGATTTCTTCACCAAGAGGAAGCTTTGACTACATTGAATAAAGTGCATGAAGGAATTTGTGGATCACATTCTAGTGGTATGACCTTATCAAAGAAACTATTAAGGATAGGGTATTACTAATCTACAATGGAACATGAGGCTCATCAATATGCAAAGAAATGCATTTAGTGACAATAGCATGGGGACCTTATCCACTCTCCAACTCAGGAAATCTAACCGATTGTTACACCTTGGCGTTTCTCATAGTGGGGACTCAACCTCATAGGAAATATCATCCCTACCTTGTTTAATGGTCACAATTTTATCATTGCAACCACTAAGTACTTTTCATAGTGGGTTGAAGAAAACCCTACGACTTACACCAAAGGAAAAAAAATCTCAAAATTCATTCTGAAATACATCATTTGTTGCTATGGTGTTCCACAAGCCCTTATCTTAGATAATGGAACACCTTTCAAAAATTAGGATGTACGTTATTTATTCCAATGACTCAATATCCAACACCGATTCTCTACCTGTTACTATCACTAGGGTAACAGTCAAGCTAAGGCTTCAAACAAACCATCCTTAATATACTCAAGAAGATGGTCAATGAAGTTGGTTGTGACTAGCATCTACAATTGAACCCTACCTTATGGGCCTATACCTAGTATCTTCACACCTATAGGTGCCACACTCTTTTCCCTAGTTTATAGAATTGAAGCTATCCTACCCATCGAGTTTGAGCTCCCATCGTTGAATAAAAAAAATAATGCCTAGGCTTGAAGGGTATAAAACCAAATAATCCAAAAAAAAATAAAAAATAAAAAAAATCCAAAAAATAAGAAAAAGGATTGAAAATAGTAAAGAAAAAAATCATCCTCTAGTGAAAACCACTTCGGTGGCACTTTGGGCAAGTACCTTGGTGAAAAAATGGAAAATAAACACCTTGCATAAATAAGAACTATCCATCCATCATTAGTTCTTTGGCCTATCTTTCTTCACCATGCATCGCTTTCATCCATCACATCCTATTATCCTATTTATTCCATCACCCATTTGTGTCCATATCATAGATGAATATTGCGTAAGTATCATATTAGATCCTTTAGTACTACTTAGCACATTCCTAAGGTTAGTTTTTCATGCCTATATCGAGGTGGTCTATCACATCACACTAGGGGAATTTGTCTATATTTGCATTGAATTGTGCTCTTGTATATCTTAAGTTTATTCTTGAAATCTCTCACAAAATCCAAAAAAACATCAAAAATATTGTATATCCGAAAACCAAAAACATCTAAATCTTGTTGTAAACTTAAAATCATAAGCATTCAAAACATCTTAAAAACATCAAAATCCCTAAACAAGTCAAAAAGTCAAAAGATGAAAAACATGGTTGTCAAACTATGTAATCTCTGAGATCAAATGTAGGCAAGGCTAACCTTTGATGAGTCCCCAAGATGCATTAGGTAAGTCCTTTAGGTGTCTGCCACAATAAAATTGACAATCCATCAATGTTCATATCTCATCAATAAATAGTTACTGGTTAGAGTCAGTCACACTACGTGGTCTCTGATGAGTGCCTTAGAAATACTTTTAAATATAGTCATTTTATGGTATAAAAGACTTGGTTATATTATTAATTAACATGACTAATAGTAGATTATATGTTGATATTTTTACTTGTTTTACTTTGTGTTTGGCTAAATTAGTAAGTATATTAGAGGTAATTCTTTGCATTGAATGCATTGTTTTTGTGGTAATAATGATGAATAAATTTTGCAGTTTGAATCTTTTACTGTCATAATTGGTATCCTATTTTTAAGGATCTTATTCAAGGTATTTAAGATGAATGATTGATGACTTAGTTCAAGGATAAATTTAAACTCCTTGTTTAACCACATGAAGACAATCATGCTCCCGATCGCTCTAGTTGGATGATGAATCACAGAGGTTTCAAATCAGCTCCTCTAAAGTTGGTTTAGGAACTTCTTGTCCCAGCATTGATCTAGAATTTTCCCTCTATCTATTTTCAGTTATGTTTTAGTATTTATTTTAGACACCTTGTATCTTGGCAATTAACGCCATGTTTTGAATTCAATAAAGGATATTAATATAAACATCCATCTTTAGGTTTTAGAAAGGGAGTTAGATAGTTATCCATTTGAATTTGTAATTGTTGCACTACTCTATTCGGCATCCCTGTTTGAGTGAATTTGAATGAAAATAAGAAGTTAACTCAAATCGTTCTGTTAGAGATCTCACAAGAGGAAGAGCAAGGCCTGCTCAACCAAAGGAAGTGACCTTTTGTGGTATTTCTTTGAGTTTATTTTATTTATGTTCAATGGATATTGAATCTATAATGTTAATTTTGTTTGAATCATTTTCAGCAGTTGTGTTTAATAAATTTTAAGCTAAGTTTATCATGGTTAGAATGGTTTATTATATTTATTGTAAATTTTATTGGGTTAATCAAGATTTATATATTGTTTGTAGAAATTAACTTTGACAATTATCTATTAGGTTTAAGAGAAGTAATGATAAAAACTTATGGAAAGATGAAACTGAAACTTGTTTGGAATTTATTCATGGAAATTAGTATTTATGTTTTCTAGATTAATAATTATTTCCTTGCAATTTATTTATGTTCTTTGAATTAGCATTTATTTTTTCAACAAATCTTAAAATAAATTTCTTTTTAAGTAAATTAGAATTAAATTTAAATTTTGAATTATAGATTAAGAATTAAATTAATTTTAATCTTTTCCATGAATCAGTCTCAATCAAGTCAAGCGAAGTCAGAAATAAGTCATCAAAACTTTAAATTAGGAAATGATATAGAATTAATCCTTAGGAATTTGTCACTGAAGTTCAGCTCCTGAGAGCTCCTGAAAGCTCTTGAAGGAGCCAAACCAAAACCAGAAGTCACTGTTTACAGTGCAAAAACCCCCCAGAAATCCATTGAAAATATCCTTTTCACATATAGCTATGAGACACACTCGGTTTGATAATTAAATGACTAAATGATGCAAGTTGTGACAACAATGACCTTACCCATCATTTTTGGCATCGTTGTCGGGGAATAAAAGATCTAGCTATTAAATGTTAAGCCTTAGTTTTGATAAGGAAGATATATTTAAATTGTGGATGAGACGAGCTAGAGACCATCTAGGGAGGTTTCTTCCACGAGATATTGATTTTTGAAGAAATATTATGTATGTTGTGGATCAAGGAAGCCAAAAGTGGCAATATTATTGGGTATGTATTTCCATTAAACTTTTTCACCAAAATTAATGAAAAGTCTTAAAAGGGTTTTAGAGATTCTCAGCTCAAAAAATATAAATTCATGATTTAATTTTGAATTAAATAATAATTATTCATTTCTATTAATTATGACTAAAGTCCCTGATCGATAGGTTGATTGAAAACATCTTATAACTTAACGAGTATCATATTTTAACTAAATATAAGGCTACATTCTAAGGCGTTTCACATACTATAGGATTAAAAATAAAAATAAACTTCATGAAGTTTTGACCAAGTTAAGGTGGTCTATCGACGAAGTTTTATATTTTCTAAAAGTTGTAATAAAAAAATTCATAATTAATTATTTCCCTTTGGAAAAATTACAAAAAAAATATGCATCACATCCAACATGAATCCCCTGGTCTTATATGTAAAATATTACAAAAAATATTATTAATTTATTATAAGAAAGTGGCTTCCATTTGATGCCTACTCTTATTTTTTTCCCTAAAATTTAAGTACTAATCGCATCGGAATTTCAAATTTTTCACCAAATAGATTTTATTTATTTTTAAATAAACCTAGTATTTGTAGAAACTACATTCACTCTTCACAAATTCTATTCTGATATTTTGAAATACAGATAACTTATTCAAATATTTACCGCCAAGTTGCCTAACACTCCATTTTTTCTTGAATTTTGCCACTCTATGGCCTTTTTGCATGATGATCCCGCAGACATGTTCCAAATATTGATTTCGATCAAGAACAAGACATTTAGCAACATCAGATCAGAAATCAAGAAGAGAATAGAGATTCATTTCAAGAAGAAGAAATGGGTGACCAACCAGTATGTCCACCAACAAATAGGACCTTTTCTTATCCTATTAATCTTGAAAGATAGGATAATGAGCCACCTATGAAGAATATTTCACCCTCAATTTTGCCTACCTTTAGGGGAAAACTTCTGAGGAACTTGATTAATTCCTTTTTGAGAAATTTTAAAGTTTTATGTCAAACCTATAATTATACAGTTCATAACCAGAAGTTGAAGTTATTTCCTTCTACCTTGAAAGAGTCAGCTTTACATTGGTTCATGGGTTTAGGTGCAGGAAAAATCACAACTTGGCAGCAAATAGAAACTGAGTTCTTGGATAAGTACCAAGAATACTATCGAGCAAGGGATAGGAAGGAGGAATTGTTTTCAATGAGACAAATGGAGGACGAAAGTTTGGAAGATTACGTCGATAGATTTCATTTTGTGCACTAGAGGTGTACTAATGGGTTGGATAATGAAATTAGTAAAAGAATTTTTTTGAGAGGAATTGATGATGAATCTAGAGAGTCTTTGAATCTTATGGGGAAAAGAGACATTAATAAGCTTTCCTTGGATGATATTGTTGAAATATGTAGAAGCTACTCTAGGACTAGAGTAGGAACTAGAAATTCCTGAAGAAACAAGGATCATATTACTAATGTGTCTCAAGTAATGGAGGAATTAGAAAACCTGAAAAATAACTTACTTCTTCATCTCAACATACAAGGAAATAACAAGAATATTGAGCCTTTATCCATTTATGTTCCAAGTGTAGATGGAAACATCTTTTAAGAGAGTTTCCATTGAATCAAGTTGATATCTATGAATTTTGTGAGAAACATCACTCCAAAAGTTCCTATAATATTTTGGATAGAATTAAGACCAATCTGGAGAAACCACCTGTGGTAGAGGAAGAGCCTAATTATGTTGGCCAAAGATCTCAAAACATAGGGTATAATGCTAATCAAAGGCAATACATGGTTCTACATCTAATTGGAATCAGAACCCTTGGCAAAACCAAAATCAATGGATCCCTCTATATCAACAATAATCACCACCTACATTTTGGGGTCAATGTGAATGGATGAATCCTCAGTGGAACAAGTCACAGTTGCAAGCTAATCAATAGTCACAATGGCAGTCAAATCATCCATCATGGCAATAAAATAAAACACAATTTCAACCATGGAAAAATCAGGGGAAAAAATTTCCTTGGGTATAGACACCTCCATCAATCAATGCCCCTAATCCTACTAATGAAGAGGTAAATTAGCTTCAATTGTCATCCCAACTGGTTGTGAATCTGAGAAATACCCGTAATGATACAAATTCCCCTAATTTGAACGTGATTGATGCTAATGATATTCAATTGAGAAATCAAACTATTCAATCTACACTAACAAAATAAGTTCAAAAAGGTGGGAAAGAAAATGAGAATTCAGAAGAAAAATAAAACTTTGAGGATGAACAAAAAGTCAATTAGGCACCTTACCCTGAGCGGTTGAAGGAAGAAAAAGTCACTCTTGAAATCTCTCAACCAAGTTACATGAAT
Source organism: Sequoia sempervirens (assembly GCA_007258455.2). NCBI lineage: Eukaryota > Viridiplantae > Streptophyta > Pinopsida > Cupressales > Cupressaceae > Sequoia > Sequoia sempervirens. The sequence goes on along the minus strand of VDFB02000015.1, from coordinate 219,530,488 downwards.
GTAGTATATTTTTAACTTCTTTGTGAGTTGAAGAAGATTAAAATTGAGATACCATTATTACAAGCCATTAAAGACATACCAGAGATAAATCAGTTGGTTAAGTCCCTTTACATGAAAACTCCAAGGAAAAAGAAGAAATTGCCTCCCACAATACAAATAGGGAAAAAACTCACTAATGTGTTATCAGGAAGATTGCTTTCATAGAAATATAATGATCCTTGTAGTCCTATAATAACCTTGAGCATTAAAGGAGTTGAGATATCCAATGTTCAAATTGATTTGGGAGCTGCCATAAATGTTATCACATCTGATACTGTTGAAATATTAGGAATGACAATTGTTTAACAGATGGCTAACCAATCTACTACCAAACCTGAAGTTGTTATTGAAGAGATAATGGTCACCATTGAAACATGGGATTATCTAGTTGACTTTTTGGTTCTTAAATCCAGAAAGAAATATTCTATTTATCCAATAATCTTAGGAAGACCATGGTTGGCTACTGCTGCTACATTAATAGATTGTAGATATGGAAGTATGATCATTTCAAATGGTCAGAAACAGAAAGAGTTGTCACTCTATCCTCCATCACAACCATCAATTCAACCTAGCACTCAAATTTGGGTTGATGAGGATATGGAATCAGAGGGTGATGGTATTATAGAATTAGCTATGGTTACTTTGGTTGAACATGTTAAAGAATGCGAAGAACAATAGTTTACTTCTGAAGACATTAATCAAATTGAGAAAGGAAACTATCAAGCAACATTGCATCAACAACACTCTTGTCCTCTAAATACACTTGTTGGAAATCCCCTTGATCCTAAAAATACTAAAGAAATTACAATAGCTGGGGGTAAACCTCTCAACATTAATTCATCTTTGTCCCCAACAAAAGAAAAATAATTGAAGGAAACTTTGGAAAAACATACTGAAGCATTTTCTTGGGAGTATAAGGATATGAGAGGAATTCATCTTTCAATTTTCAGTCATCACATTTATACTGAAGATGTAAAACCAATCAGATAAGGTCAAAGGTGAATCAATCTTGTTCTTTATGATATTATTAAACAAGAAATAGAAAAGCTACTAAAAGTAGGGTCATTTACCCAATATCTGATAGTAAGTGGGTTTCTGCATTGGTTAATGTTCCCAAGAAAAATGGTAAATCCAGTGTGTGTGCATGGATTATAGAGAATTGAATAAAGCCACAAAGAAGGATCATTTTCCATTTCCATACATTGATCAAGTACTTGATAACCTAGCTGGAAGCAATTATTTCTCTTTTCTTGATGGCTTTAGTGGATACAATCAAATCCAAGTAGCTCCTGAAGATCAAGATAAAACTACTTTTACCTATCCTTGGGGTACATACACTTATACAGTTTTACCATTTGGACTATGTAATGTGCCAGCCACTTTTCAAAGAGTAGTCCTTGCTATTTTTGTAGATTTCACAAATTCATGTGTCGAAGTATATATGGATGACTTTACAGTTCATGCAAAAAATATTGAGAAAGCGCTTGAAAACTTAGAAAAGGTTTTGCAAAGATGTCAAGATCACAAGTTATCCTTAAATCATGAAAAGAGTTCAATTATGATGATAGAAGGTATTGTTTTGGGAAAACACATCTCAAAAGAGGGGATAAAAGTTGATCCCAAGAAAGTAGAAATTATTCAAAACATTAAGATCCCTATGAATCAAACTGGTGTTTGTAGCTTTCTTGGGCATGCCACATATTATAGAAGATTTAATGAAGGGTTTAGTAGAATTGTTGGACCTTTATTTACATTGCTCAAGAAATATGAGTTTGTATGGATAGATGATTGTCAAAAATCTTTTGAAACAATTAAAAAATCTTTAACAACTTCTCCAATTATCAAAGGACCTATTTGGGGAGTTCCATTTCAAATACATGTTGATGCATCCAATTTTTCTATTGGTGTAGTATTAGGACAAAAAGATGATAATGATGTCATGCATGCAATCTATTATGTTAGAAAAAATCTAAATATTGCTGAAAGAAATTATACAACAACTGAAAAAGAATTTTTAGCTATAGTATATGCAATTAAAAAATTCAGGCATTATATTATAGGTTACAAAGTTTATGTACATGCAGACCATGTTGCAATTAAATATTTGATAAAAAAAGTTGTAGTAGGTGGACGAATTATAATATGGTTATTGTTGTTGTAGGAATTTGATGTGACTATCATAGGTAAGCCTAAAAAGAATAATGTTGTTGTTGACTTCCTTTCTAGAATTTTTTTGCAAGATGATCAAGAACTAATGGATGACACATTTCCAGATGAAATTTTATTTGCAATATCAATTCATTCACCATTGTTTGTTGATCTTGCAAATTACCTTGTAACAAAGAAGTGTCCAAATCACTTTAGTTGAATAAACAAAAAAGAAGGTTAATTCATGAAAGTTCTAGATTTTAGTGGATTAATGTACTTTTATTTAAAATGTGCCCTGATCATGTTCTTCACATATGTGTTGCTGAGTTAGATGTCTATGATGTTGTACATGCTTGCCATCATGAGCCAGAAGGAGGACACTATTTAGTAGTTAGAACAGTTCATAAGATCTTAGGAGCTGGTTACTTTTGGCCATCAATGACAAAGGATGTTTCATTCTTTGTTAATCACTGTGATGAATTTTAGTGGATGGGAAGACCTATGCCAACAATGGAGATACCATTGCAACCTTAAATAGCTTTGAAACCATTTGAAAAATGGGGCAATTTTGTGGGACCTGTTCATCCACCTTCTAAAGGGTAGCATTATATCCTAGTTTGTATAGAGTATGCAACAAAGTGGGCTGAGGTGAAAGCATTGCCACCAACACTAGAGGAAAAAGTAGCTGATTTTATGTACAAACAAATTCTTTAGAGATTTGGTGCACCAAGAGAAATAGTTTTAGACCAAGGACCACAATTTGTATTAGTGATGATGGAAGCCTTTATGAAAAGATATCAGATGACACATAGGAAATCTTCACCATATCATCCTCAAGTGAATGGACAAGTTGAAGTCACTAACCGAGAATTAGAGAATATATTGACAAAGATTGTTTCATTAAGGAAAAAAGACTAGGTAGAGAGGTTGGATGAAGTAGTATGGGCTTATAATACTACATGGAAAAAAATAACCAAATTTTCTCCATATGAACTTATGTATGGGAAAACTCCAGTCATGCCTATTGAATTTGAATTAAGAACATTGAAAATGACATTAGAAGTTGGAATTGATTTACCTAAGTTGGAGAAAATTAGAATTTTGCAACTAAATAGACTGGATGAGATGAGAATGGAAGCTCTTTAGCACACAAAGGTGATCCAGAAGAAAAGGAAAGAATGGAATGATAATCATATTGTGACCAGACAGTTCAAGGAAGGAGATTGGGCATTATTATTTGACTCCAAGCTTCAAGAGTTTAAGGGGAAATCCCATACAAGATGGTTAGGACCCTATGAGATAGATCAAGTATTTGAAAATGGAGTTGTTCAATTAGTATTGATTGTTGGAGAAAGGGGATTTATGCTAGTTAATGGTCATCAATTGAAAATATATCATAAGCTAGCAACAAAGGAGGAATTTTTATTAGATCTGCAACACATAATTGAACATTTTCTCATGGAATATATTTCTTCCATGAGAGAAGATCTTTGAACCTTTGAAGAAGGAATGAATAAACAAGGTAAATTGAAAACCAAAAAATGGTAGTTTACCTTGGGAAAAAGGAAAGTAAATTAAAAACCAGCAAATGGTGGTTTGCTTTCAAAAAAAAAACAATAAGATGACTGAAAACCAACAATGGTAGTCTATCTGGGTTAACTCTGAGTAGCTCCTAAATTTTTTTGAAGACTCCTGATGGCTCCTAAAAGTCTCGAAGGCTTGCAATAAATAAATATGTGCACTTAATGTGAATATTATTCTCAAAATATTATTTTCTAAAGTAGTTAAAATAATGTAAAGTAGGTAAATATTTATGAGCTTAGAAACCTCCGCCATATTTTTATTAATACTTATAATAAATTTCTTTTAATTATTAAAAAAAGTAGAAGAGAAGTTGATTTAAGTGAGATGTGACATTCAAATGACGTCTGTAATAACTACAGGTCATGTTGAGATTCACCTATCCTTTCAAAATCCTTTCAAAATTAAAATGACATATGTTAGGGGTGCCGCCAACTTTGCAAATTGAATTGCAGCTACAAAATTGTTGTGTGTGAGCTGTCTGGTGCAGTATAGGAATTAATTGCAAGGAAATAATTACATGTCATGTCATTTTTCAAAATTGTTGCTTCACAAACATGAAATGATCATTCTAGAAATTGTTTAGCAGCTCAATCTATCATTGTCAATTCTGCCATTACTGACAGAAAAAGATGGGATTCAACAAAAGTAATGTGGAACCTGAGAATTTTACTCTTGATTCTAAGACTATGAGGTTGCTAAGAGAAGCAGGATGGTTGAATTTCATTATGAAGTATGAAGGCTTTCAACAGGAAATTGTGGAAGAATTCATAAGAAATTTCCACGTGAATGTCACAAGAGTTAGGAATGAGATCATTGAAGTTACTCCTAAAATCATAAGTGAAATTTTAGGTATTCCTATTGAAGGGAAGCCAGTTAATAAGGGCCTAGTAAAATTCGATGAGTTGGTGTCAACATTTCATCAACAACTAGAAAAGAAGCCTGAGATTCTTTTGCATGAAGGAGATCAATAGGGAATTGTTCGTAATAGCTTGGAAGAGCCTTGGAGAATTGCTATAATGTGGGTAATGAAATTCTTCACATGTGAGGTATAATATGGCACAATATTAGGGATAGGAATGAAAATTTTGATACATTTGAGGTATGGAAATACAAAACCTTATGCTAGAATCAATTTACCAGCATTTTTGTTTTCACAAATTGCTTCAATGGTTTCCTAGGTAAAATCTAGGGGGGAGTCGTCCGTAAAATATCATGGTTTAATTTATTTGATAATTAAACATCATTTCTTGAAAAAAGAATCTAGGAAATAAGGTTGGCTTAAATTTTTGTCTGCACCTATTGAAAAACAGAAAGGAAACCCAAAAAGGGGCCCGCAGCAAAAAGGGAAAACTTAGAAAAGGGGGAACCTTCTAAAGAAGAGTAGAAAAAGGACAAAAGAAAGCTACAAGAATCCACTAGAGTGGCCTGTAGTGCTTCCAAAAAGAGAAAACAATAATTGACAAGAAAAAACCCTAGTATAGTTGAAACTTTTGTGTTGACTCCTGAGGAAACCCCTATATCTGAAAACCCTATCTCTGAAACCCATAAAGAGACTTTTGAAGACCATGAAGAAATCCAATCACCCATGTAGTCCCCTGAACAACCTCATAGTCCTCCTGAAGGACCAATACTATCTCCTAAAAGAACCCCCATAACTGAGGCCCATGACTATGTTGAATAGTATAAAGAATAGTCATAACAAAGGGAAGCCTCAGAAGAATTTGAGGATGAAGAGGCCAAAAGATCCCCTTCGCCTTCCCTGACTGTTGAGAAAAGAAAAGGAAAAGAGTCGTTAATTGAAGAGGAATAATTTCATGACATACATAATGAAGAAGAAATAGAAACAAAATAATTATTAAGGACAATGAAAATTTGTAGGATTGAAGCTAAGTTAGAGCAGGAAAGAAAGAACATGCAATTTCTTGAGGAAATTTTGAAAAGAAAAGAGGAGGAATTACAACAATCTCTCAATAGAACTCAAGAAATGGAAAAAGAAATTGAACAAAAGGAAACAAGGTTAAAATAATAGTTAAATAACACTGAGGAAGCTTTACAACAGGCTAATGTGCAAGCATTGGTGAGTGTAGAGGAAATAATAAAATTAAAAGAATAATTACAATTGAAGGAAGAACAATTAAAACAACAATCCATCAGGTTTTATTCTTAGGAGGCTTGTACTTCATTGGCTCCAAATTATCTTTCTTTTCCTCCTATTCCATCAAATGTTCCTCAGAGAGCTCAACTAGGATATTGTTCTTTGACAGCATTAAAATTTAAACATGAAAATGACCAATTAAAAAGGAAAGTACAACAATTGGAGGAAGAAAAAGATGAAGCAGAAAGAAGATTTGAGTAAGTAATTGAGATATCCTCAGCAATGTTGTCAATGAGGAAGTCGTTAGAGATGTATGCATTATTTCTGAGGGAGAAATTTTTGCAATGGAAGCTAAATCAATTGGTTTTAAGAAGAAACATTGATTATGATAATGACAATGATTTTTTGCAGGACTATTTCCATAGCCATCCTAAAATTCAAAACCAAATGGGTGAATTCTTCCAGCATGGGTTTTTGACAGGGGATATTAATGATTCTTTATTAAATGTTTATGTTGGAGAATTACAAATCAGGTCATTTGTCTCTTTGATGAAAAATCAAGTTGAATGGTCAAAGAAAATTGAAAAATACAAAGAAGCACGGAGGAGGTATGGATTGTCAATGAGACTAGAAATTCCTCATGAAAAGCGGTATATTACAATGGTCAGAACAATAGTCAGGAAAAACCATATCAGCCCTCTCTATGTTTCCATTTGGTTGAGCAGTATATCAGCTTTCTAAAATGTTGAAGGAACACTTCCTCCATAGGCACTAAATGCATGTATGGAGAGATATTACACCATCCCTGAATCACTGAGAAGGGGAGAACCTATAAGTCCAAATAACATCAGATGGATCTTAACAAGAGTAAGGCACGTAATCTCTTTGATAGAGCAGCAACAGGAATTCTGGATTGGTATGTAGTTCAGGATGTCAATCATCATAATGTCTGCTCCAAAGCTCAATGCATCTGATAATATTCCAGCAGAAGTCTTTAGATCTTGGTATGAGAAATTGGAGAAGAACAATCGATTTGCACTCAAAACGATACTTACAACACAATATAGGGAAGGAGTGTTGGACTGTGCAAAATGGATGGAAGTAGTGGAAAAAGAAAAAGAAACCACTATAATAATTGATAAGGAACCATGAGGACATGGTTCACAATAGGTGGGGAAGAATGATGAGTGCCTAAGAAATACTTTTAAATAGTCATTTTATGCTATAAAAGACTTGGTTATATTATTAATTAACATGACCGGTAGTAGAATATATGTTGATATATTTACTTGTTTTACTTTATGTTTGGCTAAATTAGTAAGTATATTAGAGGTAATGATTTGCATAGAATGTGTTGCTTTTGTGGTAATAATGATGAATTAATTATGCAATTTGAATATTTTACTGTCATAATTGGTATCATATTTTTAAGGATCTTATTCAGGGTATTTAAGATTGATGATTGATGACTTAGTTAAAAGATAAAGCTAAACTCCTTGTTTAACTACATGAAGAAAATCACACTCCTGATCACTCTAGCTGGATGATGAATCACTGAAGTTTCAAAATAGCTCCTCTTAGTCAGTTTAGGAACTTCTTGTCCCAGCATTGATCTGGCATTTTCCCTCTATCTATTTTCAGTTTTGTTTTAGTCTTTAGTTTAGACGCCTTGTATCTTGGTAGTTAACGCCATGTTTTGAATTCAATAAAGGATATTATTATAAATATCTATCTTTAGGTTTTAGAAAAAGAGTTAGATAATTTTCCATTAGAATTTGTAATTGTTGTACTACTCTGTTCTATGTCCCTGTTTGAGTGAATTTGAATGGAAATAAGAAGTTAACTCAAATCACTATGTTAGAGGTCTAATAGGAGGAAGAGCAGGGCCCGCTCAACCAAAGGAAGTGACCTTGTGTGGTAGTTCTTTGAGATAATTTTATTTTTGTTCAATGGACATTGAATCTAGAATGTTAATTCTATTTGAATCATTTTAAACAGTTGTGTTTAATCATTTTTAAGCTAAGTTCATCATGGTTATAATGGTTTATTATATTTATTGTAAAGTTTATTAGGTTAATCAATATTTAGATATTTTTTGTAGAAATTAAGTTTTCAGACAATTATCTGTTAGTTTTAACAGAAGTAATGATGAAAACTTATGGAAAGATCAAACTGAAACTTGTTTAAAATTTACTCATGGTTCAAATTAGTATTTATGTTTTCTAGATTAATAATTATTTCCTTAAAATTTATTTATGTTCTTTAAATTAGCGTTTATTTTTCTAGGAAATCTTAAAATAGATTTTTTTTTGAAGTAAATTAGAATTAAATTTAAATTTTGAATTATAGATTAAGAATTAAATTAATTTGAATTTTTTCCATGAATCAATCTCAATCAAGTCAAGCGAAGTCAAAAATAAGTCAACAAAACTTTAAATTAGGAAATGAGATAGAATTAATCCTTAGGAAGTAGTCATTGAAGTTCAGCTCCTCAGAGCTCTTGAAAACTCCTGAAGGAGCCAAACCAAAACTAGAAGTCATTTTTTACAGTGCAAAACCCCTCGAGAAATTTGTCAAAAACATCCTTATCGTATATAGCTCTCAGACACACCCATTTCAATAATTAAATGACTAAATGATGCAAGTTGTGACATCAATGACCTTTCCCATTAGTCTCTATGTGTATAACATAGGCAAGGCTAATCTTTGATGAGTCTGTAAGGCCATAGGTCAATCCCTCTTAGCTCTTGGTCAAAACTTAGAAAACTCAAAAAATATTTAGAAAAATTGTAAACACAAAAATATTTGAAAACTTGAAAAATCCTAAAAATCCTCAAATACCAAAAAACCTAAACAAATTCATATATACCCAAAAAGATCAAAAACAGCCTCAAAACATTGAAAATGCCAAAAATATTGAAATATTCCAAAAAGTCCAAAACCACCCATCCCATTTCGCTTTCACTTGCAATAAACTTCCATCAATAATAAATTGATTGTCACTTTCAACCTTTGGTAAACCAAGTGGAAACAAGTGTGGAAATTTGTGAACTATGAACCTAAATGAAGAAATATAAAGTCTAGATCATGAGTAAACAAGTTGGTAACGTTTGTATTGAAATGACCTATCAAACAATTAGTCTTAGTTAAGCATCTGATAAACATGTCCTAGGATGCATCCTTCCTACAATGGACAACATCATTGAAAATTTCCTTAGCTAGATGTTACTTTGGTAAGAGATATAAATAAAATTGATTACTTGTTCATTTTGATCTTTTCTTGTGATTTATCTTATTGAACAATTTTGAGGACCTCTCGATGATGTCTATCAAAATGATTTAGAGAGAAAGGACTAGGGCATCGATAATTTTCTTTCATTTGTTGTTCTTGTGGGATGTTCTTGTAGAATAACTTTGGTGAATACTTGCTTTGTTATGTGTGTGGGGAGGTCATTTTGAATAGATTGTTCTAAACTTCTAAGCTACATTACAATGAGGTTTCCATATGTCAAGATGTAAGCAAGGATTATGCTATCTATTTTCAAAGTCAAATTCCATCACACTAGATACAAAGCCATCCTGGTTAACAATATCATGATGGATCATGTCTATGTGTTATATCAAAAATAAGGAATGAAATGATGAAGTATCCCAATCCCTGAAACCAAAAAATAATCAATCTTGTCACCATATCTAATAAAGTCTCAAAGAATCATAGACTTGTTGGACTTATGAATCAATGGTTAATCCATCTTCTTCTTCTATCTTCTTTCCATAGTAACATGGTATCATGACATTTAACAAAAATAATAATGCATCCATCCTACATCCACAAACCATCAACATGTATACATCCTACATAATCATAATCATAATCATCACATATCATCATCATATGGGAAATACACAAAAAGAAATGTATCCATCTCATAACATGTCATATAGAAAAGATACTAAAAAAGAAAAGTAAATCAACAATCATATTTCATTCATATCATAACTCAATATATTGCATATCATATGGCATCATGGTGCACCATAAAATCATACATAACATCACGCTGGCATATATGCATAAATAAAGAAACACATCCATAATATAAACATTTGAATCCATCTGGATAGCATGTACATCCATACATGATCATAAAGCATGAAATAAAGGAACATCAACTAATAAGGCATCGAATTGGACCATCTTATATATATATCATAAGAAAAGTGATTGTCATGTTACAAAAAAATGGAATCAATGTGTAATGTCACAAAAAAATGGATATACAAGAGGCTATCAAAATTAGCTGATGAATGTATATATATTAATACCAGGGCTATACATCAAAAAAGTGTTTGTATATGGCTATCCCCGGCTCTATCAGTCCTTGTGTCAAGACTGGTCCTAGTGGCTCGTCAATGGTTGTCGATGCCAGCTACTAGAAGGATAATGCACCGAGAGAGCACCAATCAATGCACTAGGTGCCACTCTACTCCTCTACGAAAAATTTGGATTTCACCAATGAGGAGGCACGTCTCGATAATATAAGGTCCTATAATATGTAGCCTCTATTACCATAGTCCTATATATCTTTGTTGACACCACCTGGTCGTGGGCTTGTTGAGCCTAGAGGGATGTAGCCTCTAGTTGTCATCAAACTACCTCTTGTGAAAACTATAGGTCAAACTATTATCTTAGCTACTACTCCTAATCATGCTCTCCTTAATATATATCCTTATCACTTGAAACCTACTACCACAGATGGTCCCTCTCTACTGCCAGTGCTAGAATTTGGGCACCCCATGGATCAGGACTGTATGGCTATTGTCGTTGTTGCTAGTGCCACTGCTAGTCTCATGGTGGTGGTGGTGTTGGTGCATGTCTCAAAGGATGGATCAATGGTACATGTCCTAGCACTTTCCCCACACCTTGATCCTATGGCTAATATTAGTACATCCATCACCAGGAACCTGACCATCATGCCCATCATAGGGAGGTTGTTGATGAGGTTGCTTCTGTCCTTTGACATATCCCCTACTCTATCCTTATATTTTTCTAACACCTCTCTACCTCCTGGGAACCTATCCCTTGATAGGATCTATAAGACGAACTAGGGATTTAAATGGTCTAAACCAAGCATCATACGCAGGAGTGGTCCTTGCATCATAAGATCCACTGCATAAACCCACGACTATGGTATAATATGTTGAAAGTAATCAATCACAACCTATGGTGGGAGCTATTGTCCCCATACTGTCTCTATAGAATTCCATGTGAATATACTCCTATAGGCATACTATACTATGTCCTAATCATCATACCACATGAAGGACAGGATTCGACGTCTCCACTTGAACACGGTCATCTCATTAATCACCCGCCTTTAATGTGGGATCCATTTGGTCCCTATGTGTTGTAGGGAAATAAGGCCTTCGTACCTATATATGATAGGTTGGTCTTGATCAATGTCTAGGAGTGTGATAATTGGTCAAAGCATGATAATGTGCTCCCACACCCAAATGTGTACAAGATTCACCTTGATTCCTATCACTTTCCCTCCCAAGTACATGATCTAATGCATGTCATGATACAAATAAGCGAGTACAACAGGGCCCCAAGCATAAAGTATCATCTACTACACCATACCCACCCAAGCGAGTCCCCAACCAAATCTTATCCCTCTATTGTGTCTATCAGGATAAAGTACTCTACAAATCAACACACCAATCACTAAGGTCGGGTTTGGCACCTACCCTATGTAGTCCCACAAGTCAATCTAGTGGTTGTCCACCCAAATAGTCTCCAATATGAGCACATCAAAAATCTTGTCTTCCCCAGAGTTAGTATCATAGATCACTCTCTCCCTATGGATGGGGATCCATAGGATGCACCACACATCCTCCAAGGTAATTATTGCCTCTCTAGTAGGAAGATGAAATGATGAAGTCTCACTATGCCACCACTCGATTAGTGTGATCATCATTGCAAGATGCATACAGATCTTTGGGATTCGAGCAATGAACCCAAACCCAATTGCTCCAAGAAATGAGTCCTCATCATCCCCAAAATGGTGAATGTCGTATAGAATTTTGGGTTGATGCTCCTAAGACATGATAGGTCTAATGTTTTTCTACACGCACGAAGTGAACAATGTCAAATTTACTAAAAATGATCAAATGTGGACTCCAAAAACCTTAAATTAATAATTATGTGTCATTTTACAATTACACCACTCTAGAAAAAATTTAATTGCATCGCTATATGCAATTGTCTGTTGGCATTTTTGGATGACACTAAACCAAAATTGACTAGTGTTTCACTATATGTAATTGCTGGTCAACATTTTTGTGTGATGCTAAACCAAAATTGACTAGTGCGATGGTATATTGCAATCACGTGTTGGAATTACAATAGCAACACTAGACTAAAATAATGCATTGCATTGTTATTTTGCAATAGCGACGCTATCGAGCAATAGCACCCTTGAACCTAAATTGAGTATTGTGATGCTTCAGGACAAAAGTGTCGCTATAGCTCAATAGCAACGTCGATCAAGACAAAGGTGTTACCATACAATGACTCTATTGTTATGTTAACTTCAAAGCCTAATAAATGCATGAAAACACAAAAAATAAGAAAAAATTTGGATTGCATATTGGAGGTATACATCGATTGGTTGTTGGTACTCTCGTACCCTATCTGTGAGGTGCTCAGGAAGCATTGGATCACCCATTTCATCAACAGGTTGAAGCAATTTAAATGAGTAGATTCTCTCTAAGGTGAATATGCAAATGAATTTAAAATGACCCCTCAAGCTCTATTTATGCCTAAAAATTAGGGTTTTTTCCCTAATTTGAGATGGGAAATAGTATTTTAATCCTTTTTGATCAATTTTTGAGCTATGGGGCCTATTTTGAGGCATTTTTTTTTATGTTTTTGAGCATGTTTTTGTGTCCTAGAGCTTATTTTCTATAGCTAAACCAATGTTGAACCTTTGTCACAATCTTAACCCAAAAATTAAAATTTTCACCTGATCTCTCGAGGGGGCAGGGTACTAGCATAATTCCTTTTGTTGGGGAAATAATGGGCCATCCAAAAAATCAAGAATTTTTAAATTTTTTATTTGAGCAATAGATGAAATCTGAAAATCATCTCTTTAAACCAATGTAATAGGCACCTCGCTTCAAAGAGGCATAAAATTTAAACACTTAAAATTGTCCTAACTGATATTGTACATCTAAATTTGATTACTATTACCATTTTGGTCCTGAATCACTTCATTTCAACTACACAAACTACATAGTGATTTTTATTAAATATTAAATGGTAGCCTAGGAAGGGCCTTAGCCCTATATCAACTATCCCCTAGTTCTCCAAGTGATTATCAAATAGGGTGAAATGGGGCTAAGATTTGATTGGCTAGAAATAATCCCCTGAGGGTTGATTAGCACGAAGGTCTAATGACACATGTGACTTGGGGCCTAATCACAAGAAGAGTTCATGGTCACTATGATCAATGACTTATTATCTGAATTAGAATAGTTCAAAATAAGAGGGAAATGAATTTGGAATCATAAGAATGATATGTCTAAATGAATGAAATGTGATATGTATGGATACATGAAGCATAAAGTGAGTATATGAAGGGACAATTTCTAATTTTTGTCAACTTTATAATTGAATTACTCAAATTAAGTATTAAATTGTCATATCTCAAGATAATGCTAAAGTGAGTGAGATGAGAAGGGAAAATATAAAGTATGCACCCTTCCCATTTATAACAATATTATATAGATATAAAAAAGAAATCAAGCAATAAAAAATTCAATCTTAAATCAAAAGAGCTAAGAATTGAATAGTTTGAGAGGGTTAAGAATGCTTCAGATTTTTTGATGATTTGGTAATTTTATTTTTGATGTCACCTTCATGTTTTACTTTAATAATCCGAACATGGATATGAAACAAAGATTAGGATATTGTTATAGAGGTGCTTAGATATTTTTGATGATGAATTTAGGATCATGATATTCGACCTAGTCTTGGATAGGACCGCACTAAATCACCTAGTCTTTGTTTTGTGTCATGGTCTTGCACTCTAATGTAAATTTTAAAAAATTATATACCTTCATTTTATTGTTAAAAGGGGTTTTACTTAATAACATTGGGAGTTAATTTCAAAGAAAAATTTGGTAACATAGGCCCTTCTTGGTCACAAGAAAAGACCCAAGAATGTTGATGTATAAGATTGCAAACATGCCAATCAAAAATAATATATAGATGAATTAACAGGTTGATGTGTGATGTGATATATTCCTTTAGCCACTCTCTAATCAAATGTTTTATTAGATTTATTCTCAATATTTCTTGATGTTACCTGATGATGATACTTGATGTGATTTTTATTTTTCTCTCTAATAACCTAGGCATTTCCATAAATATGTGTCATTAGCCACTCAATTTCATGTTTTTCTAACCAAACTGAAAGCAATTAGTTTTTAAAAAGTTCAAGAGAAAAATAAATGAATTTGAATAAGGTGGACTAGTTTGTTTTATGTGACCCAATCCATAGGCTCAATTGTCCCATGTAGCCTACACTGAATCTAAACCAAGGAGAACTATAATGGGGGTTAGATAATTATTTTTAAAATAGGAAGTAGTTAATGTGAAAAATAGATAAAGTGCTACAACTATACATTTAATAACACGTTCTCAAAATAATATAAGATAAAAATGTAAAATACATGATATACACTTTTATCAATTATAATATATAGAGATTTGATATTTTATTTTAGATGATACGAAAAATTATTGAATAAAATTATGTATTGATATTAAAGATAAATTTGAAAAACAAAAGAAATATTTATATCCTAACTCTAATTGATACAACTTTAAATATTTTGACATAAATTCTAATATCACATAACTTTAATTTTAAAATTTATTTTTTTAAATTTGTACCATCAAGATTGATTAAAGGGATCTAGGTGATTTAAGTCACATATTCATTCCAACCATCTTGGAGTATATCCCCATTATCACATACAATAAATGTTTTTAATTTTATCCCATTTCATATGAGAAAGAAAAATGAGACAAAATTTATTTCAACGAGTTTAGAGTGAACCCCACCATCACATACAACAAATACTTTTAAGTTTATCCCATTCGATATGAGAAACAAAATATGAGACAAAATAAGCTTTATCCTTAAGCTATAGAAGCATAGTTCATTATATGCACATAAATAAACCATAAAATTTCACATATAAATTATATGTACTAATTGAGATGAAGTTTTGATTTAATGCATTCCATATATCAGGAAAAAGGGTTTTTTTTCTTTTTTTTGTTAAATTTAAGATTTATCATTAGTGCAGTTATATATAAACATAATTAAAGAAGTTTTAAGTATTTTTATTTTGTATAAATGTAGGAATATAAGAGAGCATCCTTAAAAGAAAAGAGAATTTTATTTTTTTGATGAAAACAATCAAATTACACATATGTCAACATCTTTTCATTTGTTTAACAAATTATAAAAAGATGAGGTAGAATACATCTAAATCATAATTCATCCTTCGACTAAACAACCACATGTAGGGGAATCTTATTAGTCAAAGTCACCCAAGTGTCAAATTTGGTGTAAACTTGCCCCGAAGGTTTAAACCTTGGTGGACGGATTTTTATCACATACCATCATCCTCGCCAATTGTACTTAGCCAATAGAACAACAATTTACTTTAAAATTTGATAGGAAAATTTGTGTAGACGGTCTACGAAAAAACTCAAGAAAACTCTAAATGACTTCAATAGGTATGCTTCATCAATCTCATAACCTAATATCATTGCAAACTCCATATGTTGAAAGGATGCTCACCATATAGATAGACATTAATGTTCCATGCCTAAAAGTATCTTGCTTTGCTTAACACGGTTCTTACACCATAATGCATAATAATCTATGCATGTTTTGCTAATTGAACTATATAATAAATATTTCCTTCACCTAAACCTCTAATAGATTCAATGGTCTGAACCCTATTCTCCTTGTTTTTATTTGGTCACATCCTTGCATGGTTCTCATGCTTGTCAATTCTTCCTCCATTGTTGCACCCTATCACATGCTAGTCTTTGGGTAGTTTAACAAGGGGAGTAGTGGTGAAACCAAGAAGCAACAACGAGATGATGGAACAAAAATTGGGTTTATATTTTTACAATTTGGCACCATTGCATATTGCAAAGGATGTAAAGTGTCAAGCTATTTGAGGTTTGGTATCGACTAAGGAAATAGTGGATATGATGAGGGACTGAATTTTGAAAAAATATATCTTTGTTGACAAAAGGACTAATGTACTTGGCATTTCAATGATGAAGGAACTAATAAAAAAGACTATGATTAATATAATTTAGAAGAAAGTTAGTTTATATGACATTGCAAACTGGAATGTCTAAATAATTAATCAAATTGACTACATAATTATTATGTGCCTTTTCTCATCATGATCATTAATAAGCTTAAATCTTCACCCTAAAAAAAATCTAACCATAGAAAAAGGAAAAAATAATTATCGAGTGGGAGACATAGAAGATGAGAAGGACTAGGACTAAAATGACGTGAACGATAGATGATGTGATGGAAAAATATGAGATAAGGACGTAATGTGAGGAAAAAATGGTGATAAGGAAGCCTCAAATCTCAATAGAATAATTATTAATTTTTTAAAAAGGTGATACTCGTCGTATATGGAAAGTCAATAAAATACGGCAAGTCGCAAGCAGAACGAGCTGGGAGAGCCCCGCGAACCTTCTGAGCAGTTCTAAACGCTTACTTAATCCCTGTTTCAATGTTATCGGATGGTCACGAACTTCTTGTGTTATTATTAAAGCGTAGTAGCGCGCCAGGAAAGGTCCCTAGCAGTATCGATAGTCCTTCCGCGAATTTACGTTAGCTGTTCTAATGCGTGTGATAAGTTTTTCACTACGTGTTGTTTCTTTCCACACAAGTTTTCAGTTTTCCTTTTTCGTTTTAGCTTCTCTGTATTGATATTGAAGGTGCAAGGAAGGGTATTGGTAGTTGGTTGTTACCAGCTCCGAAACATTCCTCTCAAATCCCAGAAACCTCCAGTTGCCACTACTATATATACACTTCCTCTCTTTACCACATATTATTATTGCACTGCTATATCAATTCAGTCTGCTTTTGCAAACGCTCAGGGAGAAGCCCACTTACTCAGAAGGGTACCGTTGCTTTTTGAACAGTTTTTTGGCAGATCACCTATTCGCTTGCACTTCACAATGGCATTCCCAACGAACGAGGTCTCGGCTACCTCTAATGATGTCATCATGAACAATGTCGAAACAGTTTTCAACGAATCCTCTGCACATGAAACATGTGAAGTGCTGAAAGCCCATGAAGACAGATATGATGGTCTAGTTGTTGACTTAGAGAATATGCAGAATGATGCTACTCGTTTTGCAGCTTCACTCAAGGCATCCATTTCTCAATGGGCAAACCAGGTCAGTGCTTTCTTAACTCTAAATACAAATCCCTCAATAAATAAATGTAAAAGACAATAATAAATAATAACTTCAATTCATACTTATTGGGTATACAGGGAAAGAAGGCTGTGTGGATTAAAGTGCCCAAGGGACAGGCGAAACTAGTTCCCGTTGCGATTGAGGTCAGTTTTTCAAAAATTCGCCACCACCATTGATGATTTTTGCTGCAAACCATTTATTTATGCTTCAATATATCTTGTGGTGAATTGCAGGATGGATTTGGATACCACCATGCGGAGCCTTCATATGTAATGTTAGTGCTTTGGATCCCTCAAACTGTTTCTACCATCCCTGATAATGCTTCACATCAAGTTGGAATTGCAGCTTTTGTATTCAACGACAAGGAAGAGGTAACTGTAATATTAGGCATATCCCAGAATGTAGTTCAGTTCTGCAGTCTGTATCTTGTTGTTATTCTTATGTATTGTATTTTTCTACTAAATAGTCTCCTCCTGTCCATATCAATGCAACTGTGAAAGACATTCACTCTTTTAAGTGTTCGTTCGTGTTAAGAGGATTTCCTTATCTTACATTACGTGCAAATATACAATTAGTATAATGAGTAACCATTAATGTTATTTTAATAGCGGTTGTGGGTCAGCCGCTTGAAGTCATAAATCTGATACATAAATTATGATGACAATGGCAATGTAGGTTCTAGTAGTTCAGGAAAAGTGTGGACCTTACAAAGATTCCGGGTTGTGGAAGATGCCAACAGGAAGGATTAACCAGGTGTGAGCTCTGAATTCCTATATCAAACTATATTTATGACACTGCAGTTCTTACATAAAATTACAAGACACCCACTAATGTATTTATGGGCGATGTTTGTCTGATAGGGGGGAGGCGTTAAGGAAGGGGCCATAAGAGAAGTTCAGGAAGAAACAGGGGTAAATGTCACTTATCTCATCTTTTTCCTCAGAATCGGGATTTTTTACTTCTTTCCAATATAATTTCCGACATTTTTGATAATTTAAGTATATTCTTGCGCTTTTACAGATTGACACAGAATTTGTACAAGTGGTTGGATTCAGGTAAGAAAAACTTTCATTACCAATAGCCATACTGTTTTGTAACTTGCTTCATGGTTGGTACAAAGAAGGATAGGTTTGAACTAGTAATTGTTAGCTTTCTAAGAGTTGTTGTGCATGAACTACAGGGATGGTCACAATGCCCCTTTCGGAAAATCCGATCTGCTCTTCGTGTGTATGTTGAAATCCGTTTCTTCTAATATTGTTGTACAAGATACCGAAATTTCAGTAGCTAAGGTACGTGTTTAAACATATGTCGGTAATTCAATATCGTTTAGCTGGGTTGTTTCAATATCGTTTAATTGGTGTTCAAATTTGTTTTGTTTAGTGGATGGCGATGGAAGAATTTGCATCTCAACCTAAAAATCAGCAAAGCAAACTTCAAAAGATATGATCAGCGCGTGTGTTGCCAACATCAACGGACGATGTAAAGGATTTTCAGGCATTGGGATATCGTCAAACTCGCGCAAGCCCTCTGCCTTTTACTGCACTGCCATCGATACTCAATAATTTATTGGTGTTTGGAAATTGAAAAAACAAAATAGAATGGGTGCCAGAAACATCCTTATTACATTCATTGTAGTCAGGTCTACACATTATTAATACCTGCCTTTTAGGCCATTGGGATTGTATTTATCATACTAGTGAGTTATTATTAATTGTATTGGATAACAAATAAAAATTCACAATTTTCATGTGAAACAAATATTTATTTTCTGTAATTTTTTTAATAAGTATTTAAGAAACAAATTAATGGTATTTATTGATATTTTATTTAAAAAATTATATAATTAATAAGATTTTGTGTAAGATAATATACATGTCTTTTAAGTTTTCAAATATAAATTTTTCACTTGAAAAAATATGAAGATTAAAAGGAGGGAAGAACCTTCAACAATCAAAACAATATATTTCATGCAAGTTACTAGTATCATAACATTTACAACCTAAAATAAGCTTGATATGAGTGAACAATGTCATATGCCCATAAAGTATAAACATGACATAGTCATTCCCTATGTTAACCCTATGAAGATAGAGTCGAT
Organism: Sequoia sempervirens; assembly: GCA_007258455.2. Classification (NCBI taxonomy): domain Eukaryota; kingdom Viridiplantae; phylum Streptophyta; class Pinopsida; order Cupressales; family Cupressaceae; genus Sequoia; species Sequoia sempervirens. Next base: position 219,510,985 of record VDFB02000015.1, on the reverse strand, counting down.
ATATATTAATCTTAAATATTTTTAGTATCATATAAATCAACACTTAGAAATAAATCAAGATTGAAAGAAAAACAACACATAAAATAATTGACATAATTATTTCTTGGAAAAATCCTTTCATGAAAAAATTGACCTCCAAAGAATCAAGCAATATATTTTTAGTAACAATGAACCATACAATATCACATTCATAGCCTGAACATAGAGATCAATGCCTTGTTCCTCTAGAGAAAATATTGTAGCATAACCCTATAATATAATCTCCTATATATGCTTCATCTTAATCCGTCAATATATAATCTCAAGGAGGTCTTAAATGCCAACAAAGGGCATTACCATGGGGCCAAAAAAAAGGTTTCAAAATACCATGGAACTACTTCTAAAAACTAACACAATACTTTGGACTCATTATCTCTAATAAATGATAATATATAATGCATCATAACATAATAAAATGATAATAAAATCTCCTATATGCCTCCATCTTAATCCCCATACGCATAGCTCTTCTTGAACCCATGGAGGAGAAACCACAATCCACCCCTCTCTCTCACTTTAAGAATCCATTGGCTAAAAAATATGCCACTAAAGGCCTATTAACCAAAGAGGATCCTTCTAATTTGGCCTCTAAAGGAAAGAAAACCTTGGGAACCCCTCTAGTATCATACGAAAGAGCTAAGAGAGTATTGAACCAAGAAGTATGAAAAAGGAAACAATTGAAATCCGTGATGAGGGAGACAAAAGCATTGTGGAGGATTCCAAGAGTGGGAAAGGAGAAAGAAGGTCTACTAGATTGGTGGGACAATGTGCTAATGGAAAAAACTAATCTTTGAAAAACTAGATGATGGAGCCTTAGATGAGGAGGAGCCTTTAGATTTAATAAAGAAGGATTTGGAGATGGTCCTCGACAAAGACCTTAGGGAGGACCCAATCAGTAGTGAGGATAATGAAGAGGAGGATGATTTTCGCTAAGAGGAAGTGAAGGAATCAGGGGAAGAGGATGAAGGAGACCAACAAACAAACAAAGAGAATGAAGAAGTTAATGCACAAAAAATGACCAAACATGATTATGAAAATGTGTTGGATAACAGGTCTCTTTAGTACTTCAAGACCCAGTTTCCTATTCTGGAGGAAAGAGTAGATGGGATAGACAAGGAGTTTAACAAGCTCATTTTCATTGCACATGGAATTATGAGCAAGGCCACCTTTGGAACAATGAACAGTATTTCCAAGGTGAGGAAGAGGTAGAGGAAAGGGATTCATCTTAGCACATGGAGTCGTTGACCGAGGATAAAGCTGCTAAGAAAAAAGGATACCTAAAGCAAGGAGCTAGAAAAGTTAAAAATGGAATGGCACCTCATAAATAGTCCTAAGAATTAGCTTGGGGTTGTTGTTTCCCTATTTTGAGGCCTATGTGCTTGTTTCCTCATTTAGCCTACGTGCCCTATGTTTTTCGTGGTTTACTTAAATGTTTTTGTTTCCTTTGGACAGTCTTATGGTTTCCTTTTAATGTCTTACTATTTGGCCAGGTGGCCTATTGTTGTTTGGTTCTCTATGTTTGTCTATCTGTTTTGTTGTGTTTATTTTGGTGGTTCTAAACTGTTGGCTATGTGGCCTACTTTCTAACTTTTTCTAAATGGGATCAAGGCCCTAACACTTGCATTTTAAATCAAAAACATGTATCATAAGTGGATCAAGATCTCTACTCTATTTTATAACTCACTAAGATCATGCTCTTACATGTGTCATAGAATCTATCATAAGATGATCTTATACATCATGATGGTATTTGATGCCCTTATAACTTCTTACACCTAGATTCCAAGATAACTAGTGTGTGTCCAAAAGTTCCACCTCAAAATGAAGTGACTCATTTTCCAAATGAACATAAAATAATATAAATATAAATAAATAAATTTCAATAGTAGACTTACAAGGTGTCTGAGGCACATAATCCTAACAATGGCCTACAAAATTTAGGCTCTTACTTTAATATTGTAAGAGTATTTATGAAACGTAAGAGAGATGTAAGAGGGAGTTACACACGTTGACAAAAATATTCACCAACCAATGATATATCATTATTACTATCATAATGAATCCTTTAAGTGTTTAAATAAGACAAGTTAAATTCCCAAGTTGGGAGTATAACTATGACAAATTGTGATAGATTCTTATAAGAATTCTCTTGGGATTTGGGTGTTGAAATTTGATTAGGGGATTTGGGAACCACTTTTTTTGTGGCAACAGCTTATGATTTTATGATTCCTCTTTAGTGGTTTTATGTATTGGTTTCTCTAATTATTGGATGGTCAAGGTGGAGTTTACATTGTGTATTTTATAGGTATTTTTATGCTACTAATACTACTTTAAATTTGAGTTTTAGTATTATCTCATGTGAATGCTCCTTACTTAGATTATATTGTAACTAATATTATTGTTGATTAATACATTTCAAATAATATATTTTATGCTAGCTTTTCTAAAAAAAAAAACCCTAGATACATCATTATTTCATAACAAATTATTTTTTATGTTTTTGATTAATGGTAAAGCATATTTTGAAAGGACTCGAAACCCTTTACAAGCAGGTTTTGATGGGACCTAAAACCCAATCTACATAAAAAACTACCAAAGATAATACAAAGACAAACAACAACCAACCTACAATAGAAAATTTTCATAGCAAAGGAAAATCTAAAGCAAGGAAAAATAACAAGCACTAGCAAAAATCTAGATTTGAACATTACAAGTGCTTTCTAGATTGTAGATATTGGATAGTATCACCAAAACTGATCTCTATCACCACCTTTATAGGAGAAAGCATACCCATAAAGAGAAAAGGGAAACAACAACTCTCAAACAACAATGCCATTAAAACAAGATGAGGAACTGAGGTGTCATCACTCAAAAATTAATAACTCTCCTTATTTATCCACCTCAATAGGAAAAAAGGATTCACTTGATGTAGCACCATGACCTCAACAATATTCAACACTACTTGAGATAGTCATTCCACAAAAAACAAGCCATTCATAAAACCAATTTCTAAGTAAAAAAAAACCCATCTGGCCAACCCAAACTTCACCTTTATAGGAGAGACATCCCCTTTATAGTAGAAGATGACATGAAAACACATTCCAAAAAATCCATGCCTCTCCATCAAATTCCAACTCCACCTCAAAAGGAGTGACCTCCACCTCAAAATCAGCAGCCAGAGAGAAAACCAACAAGGAAGTGAGCTCCCCACCACATCCACAAAACCCAACTCCACCTCAATAGGGGTAGTCTCCAACTTAATAGAAGACATGGTTTGTAGTTCTAGGAAGATATCAAACCCATTATTAGAGAGGGATAACATAGCATCCTTTGGTAACATGGGCACCTGGGTCATTAGGAAATATAATGAATGCTTCCTAGCCAATAGCAAAAAAATAGAAGCAAGGGCCACAATTGCTCCCTTGGAAAACTTCAACAAGGACACCATAATCTTAGCATCCACCAATAGCCACCACCCAAAGCATATGACCATGATCTTCAAAAGATAAAAACGAAACCCCTTCAACTATAGAAGGTTGATAGTCCAAAATGGGATCAAAACAAACCCCTTTAGGAACAAGAGCATCTAGGACTTTAGAATAGAATTTGAGAGAAGCCTAGCCAACAGGAAAAAACCAAACATAAGGGCAATATACACACCCTCAAATAGCTGTAACATAACAAACAACAGGAAACAACCCAACTTGCAAAAGAGAATCTGCAATAGAGAAAAGCCTAACCCCAACAACATCAAAAACTTTACAACCCAAAATGGGTTCAACACCAAACACAACACCCGAAGCAAGAAAGAGCAAGAACTTCAATCCTATAAGAATATGAAACCACAAAGTTGAACCCAAGGAAAATAAAACTCCTCCTAGATCTACGAGGAAGGCCCATGAACACCAACTTGACACCAGACCCAAAACACCACACTCGATAAGGAAACCTCTAATTCATAATCAACACAAAGTATGTTAAAAGGAAATTTTGACTATCACTAACCAAACCTTTCAAAGAAGCAAACCAAGGGCACAAAAACCATAGGAAAATAATAGAGGCCAATAGGGGCACCTACTAACCACAAAAAGCACAAGAAACAACTCCTAGCAGAGTAAAGGAACATCCACAAGAAAGAAGGAAACGATCCAACAATAGAAAACACAACCACAAGAAGGGAAAGAAACCCCTTCTCCACCAACACACAAAAAAAATGCTACCAATAGCAATGAGGAAGCAATAGCTAGCAAAAAAGTCTCAAACATCTCATGAGCAGCCACAAAATTCCCACAAGAAGCAACAAGAATAACCCTCAAAAGGCAGGGATGAGACAACACCTCAAACATTGTAGGAGGAAATGCATTCCCAAATGGTCCTAGATCTTCATCCTCATCTTCAAACTCTGATTCCCGATCACCCACATCTATAAAATTCAAACTTATGTGTTTGCTCCCATTCCCATGCTTCACTTGCATCTGCTCCATTTGTTTATTTCAATAAAATTGTATGGTATTAATTTTTTTTATGTTATTTTTCTTATAAATTATTTTAACTATATTTTTTTCATTTCTCCTCTTGGATTAGTTTAGGAAGAAAATTTTGTACCTCAAATTCATTTTAATAACTATAAGATATGACAATATTAGGGTACTTCAATGACCATCACTTAAGAATCATCTTTGGCTCTTACTACTCATCACTTCATTAACCCTTAATTTGAGATTAAGCATAGGGTTATGAGTAGCCAACTTATGGCTACCTTAAATCTTAATTAAGTTATATTATCATTATTATATTCTTATTTAGTGATTTATGTAAGTATAGAGATTTTATGTTGTTATCTAATTCAACATGGGTGATATCCTAGGCATAACTATGGTATTTATATGAGGGAGTGAATCTTATTTGATCATTATATTATGAATGGTGTCCTTATTAGAGATATTTTGTGGTTTTTCCTCTTGAAGTGGCTTGCTATTCTAATTTAATATCAATAATTTAAACATATTTCATACAATATTCTTATCTTGTACAATTAATATCATTACAAATGGTATTAACGAAAGATATTCGTACCATGAAGGAAATACATTTTTAAAATTTTTGAGGTCAATTTGGGAAGGGAACATCTTTTAGAATTTGGTAATTTTTTTCTTAATTTTTGGAGGGTTATCAAAGGACATATTGAAGCATCTACACTCCAAATTTTAGATAAATTATTGTAGAATTAAGTGATTTATTGTAGAAATATAGTTTCCACCAAATTTATTTGGCATCTATCAAATTTTAGTGAATATGTTTCTGATTTATAGAGTGTTGTTCAATAGCATGTTGGAGTGTTTTTGTTACAAAATTTAGAGAATTTGGATAAGAATTAAGTGACTTATTGTAAAACTAGGTGTTGTAAGTATGAAGTTGTTGCCATTGATATCAACAAACTTGTGTTATCATTGATGATAGTGGTGCAGTGCTTGAGAAGATATTGTTGCTTTGATTGTTTATGTTATATTTTCATCCATTAATTTTATGATTTTAACATTTGGTGTTTCTTTTATAAGCTTCTCTTAATGGTTTACATGTCGAGGTTATTGAAGAAAATTGGTAAAAAGAGGAAACAGGGTGTTGTAGAGGTATTCTAGTTTGCAGACATGTTCTAGTGTTGCTTCTCATTTCTTTGGGGTTGAAGATCTACTTGAGTGGTTTGGATATGTTGGATAGAGGTGTTTAAAATTTCTATATCCATAATTTTGGCATCTAGATCGATGGTCAAAGGAAGCTAGTGTATGAACTGGTTTAGCAGTGTTGCTTACATAGGTGTTTAGGAAAAATGTTCTTTCTCCACATTTCTTCATATTTGTTCTTTAGGTCTTGTGATTCTACAGATATGATGATCTGGTGTTTCTCTCTTTCTAGTGTCAATAGGATTTGTGATTTGGTGCTTCAAAAGATATATTTTAAAGTTGTAGTATTTGGAAGTGCAGTTTGAGTGTACATGCTATGTACATTCTGAATATGTAATTTTTTGTGAAGGAGATTGATGAATTTTAGGGTGATAGAGTAATATTCTAGATCATGATGAAGTGTGGTATGTGGTTTGCAAGTCATCCTTGTATTTGAGGAAGTGTGTAACTCAAAGTTTAATGGTGTTTGCACGAGTATCGACTGACCTGGTGTTTACACTACATTCAAATATGGTGTTGATTTGGGTCCCAATTAAGTTTCGTATTGGTCCACTTTTGTTCCTATCCATCACAGGAATGCTTAGTGTTGACCTATTTTGAATTTTTAAAGTGTAAAGGTGTGTGTAGCCGACTTGAAGATTTTTTTCAAGTTGTGGATGGTATAAATGCAAGGAGATTTGATGTGAGATGTGGTGTGGAATAGAATTGTGTGTTATGATGTGAAATTAAGTGTAGAAGTGCAAAATACAGTGTGAGCTATAATGCAAGATTACCGAATTCAATGAGTTGAGGTATCTTGATCTCTTGAAGACTATGATTTTTTTGGAGCTATTGTGGAGGATTATTTGTTGTATTGAGAGTGTGTTCCTTTTGTAAAATTCTATCTTTTATCTTCTTTCTACTCCAGTTGTGAGCCTAGGTTGTGATCCTCTTTGTACCATTTTTTGCAATTACTTATATGTGAGCTAATCCTCACCATAGCTTTTCCCTCATTGGGTTCTCCACATAAATCTAGTGTTCTCTTGTGGATGGTGTTGATTGTTTCAGTTGCAGTTATCTACTTTTCATGTTTAAAAATTATAATAGATTAAGGGATGATGAATGCATGTGGATCTAATTATTGTTGATGGTTTTAATGTTTTAATTTGGTACAATTGATTCACCCCCCCTCTCATTTGTCTTGTTCATTCAATAATTGGTATCAAATCAAGGTTCCTTAGAAAAAATATTGACCACTTGAGGTAGATCCGGATGGCGAAAAAGAAGGAGATCCCTATGTTTGATGGTACAGACTATGCATTCTAGAAGGTGAAGATGGAAGGCTATTTGATTTATCTTGGATTTGAAGTTGCAAAGGAATTAAAGACTACATACACCATGCCTAAAAATGGACCACACAAGAGTGATGGAATAAAGGCCTATGAAATAGATGCTAAGGAAAGATTTGTTCTTTTGACTAGTCTTGCAAATATTGAATTATTGAAAATTATGGATTTGAAAACTACTAAAGAAGTTTGGGATAAGCTAGAAAGTATGTATGAAGGAGACATGATAAAGTTAAACAAGCTAAGTTGTAGAATCTGAAGGCATAATTTGAGACTTTGTGAATGTCTAATGATGAAACAATCACAAGTTACATGCAGAGGGTTAATGAATTGGAAAGTGCAATAAGAGGTCTTGGTGCACAAGTCAAAGAACCTAAAGTGGTAAAGAAAATTCTCAAAACTCTTTTGATTCGTATGGTGAAAAAGTTTTAGCTATTGAGGAATTTGCAGATTTTAATAGTTACACTAGAGATCAATTGTATGGTACACTAACTACATTTGAAATGAGAAAAAATGATTTAAAAAATGGTACAAAAGTGGAGACTACTTTCAAGATTACAAAATCAGAAAAGGTTGAAGATTCAAATGGAGATGATCTTGATGATGTTGAGGTTAATTTTGTAAGAAGGATGAAAAAGGGCATTGGTAAGCACAAGGGTAAATTACCTTTCAAGTGCTTTAGTTGCGGAAATATAGGTCACTATGCTTCAAGATGTCTAAATAGAGTTATGAACAATAAGAATAAGGAGAACAAAGGTAAGATGATCAAGAAAAGATAGTATGTTAGATAATATGTTGTTATTTTCGATGATGAATCTGATTAAGGAGATGTTGATGATAATGAACATGGTTGTTTTTGGCTTTAAAAGATGAATCGATTTCTACTAACTCTAAAAGATGTGTGAAGGAAAGTGCTCTGGAGAAGAAGGATTAAATTGAAGGTACCTTGGTATCTTCCTTTCATGCTAGACAAGATAAGAACTATTGGGTTATTGATAGTGGCTACTCAAATCACATGACTGGAGACAAAAGTGAGTTTGTTAAAGTTAAAAAATATGATGGAGGACTTGCTAAATTCAAAGATGATTTAGGTGCTAAGATTTTTGGAATAGGTTCAATTAGTTTTGATGGAAAGTGTAATATTAATGATGTTTACTATGTCTGAGGATTAAGGTATAACCTTTTTAGTGTTGGAAAAATGTGTAGCAAAGGATACAATTTTAAGTTTCGGGATGATGTGTGTGAGATCAGAAAAGGGTCCAAAACTATAATTGATGCTGGAAAGAGGGAAAATGGAAATATCTAGTAGTGCAAGGGTGTTGATGGTTTTTGCTTTATGAATCGGGTTAATGATAGCTAGTTATGGTGTAGTAGAATGTGTCACATCAATTTTGATAATTTGGTCAGAATCAGTTCAGTTCAAGCAGTGATAGATTTTCCAAGGATTACAAAGCTTATTAATGCTATTTATAGAGATTGTCAATTTGGAAAGAAAACAAAAGCAATTTCAAAGGAAAGGAACAATCTTCTACCAATTTATTGGAATTGTTACATACAAAACTTTATGGTCCTACAAGAGTGAGAAGTCTTCAAGGAAATGGGTATTTTATGCTTTTTATTGATGATTATTCTAGAATGACATGGGTCACCTTTCTTAGAGAGAAATATGAAGCTCCAGATACATATAAAGCATTTAAAGTTATGGTTGAGAATGAAATGGATTTGAAGATAAAATTTTTGAGGTATGATAGAGGTGGAGAGTTCACTTCTAATGAATTTAACATGTTTTGTGTTATTAACAAAATAAAGATCCAAGTTTGTCTACCCCTAGAAATCCTTAGCAAAATGGAGTAGTTGAAAGGAAAAATAGGATTGTTTAAAACGCCGCAAGGACTATGATGAGAGAAGCTAACCTACTAGAAGTATACTAGAGAGAAGAATTACATACTATTTTTTACATACTTAACAAAGTTCAAGCAAAAGCTAACAACACAAAAACTCCATGTAAGTTGTGGTATGGAAGGATTCCTATTGTCAAGTACTTTAGAGTGTTTGGAATCAAATGCTATATATCAGAAGAGATGATGAAAACTTAGGAAAGTTTGATGCCATATTTTTTCTAAATCTTGACTCTGATCTCCAAGATAGGATCTCCAGAATCCTCAATTGTCAAATTCTCCCCCTTCCCTCGATGTACCTGGCCATACCACTTACTATTGGCAAGATGGATAATCTAATTTTGTGTGGTCCAATCTTCTAGAAAGAGTTTAGAGAAAGCTTGCTACTTGGAAGGGGGCTCTCCTCAGTAATACTAGTAAGCTCCTCCTCAAACCTACCCTTCAAAGTTCAATTGTGTACCTTATGATGTAGGGTACTCCCCTTACAATCTAAAACTCACAAAAACAACAGATAATGGCACAAGCAAAATGCAAGAAGGAAAGCAAATATTTTCTATTATCACTTAAATGAAAATGAAATTACAACATTATATTTGCCATCACATGGGCTTTTTGATTACATAAAAATATAAATTTGCAAATCGAAGCCATCATCTACTCTGCTCTTGCTTTCCCTCTGTAGTCTCCCCTTACATCCTTTATTTGGAAGGTGTAACTACCCTAGAATCTTCTAGAAAGTGTAACTTCCTGAGCAAGATATTTTGAAATTTTATTAGTTTTGGTATTACAACTTTGCGGGGTCATAACTTTTGATCCGACTGTTGGATTTTCTATTATAATATCTCTAATTTCTAGGCCCATCCAAATCCTTTAAATGCCTCAAAATTGACCACGAATATTTTACTAGGATTTTTAAAAATTAAAATTTTAATATCTCTTAAATGACAAATGGTATTGAAGTTATTTCTTCGCCATTGGCTTTAGTTTACCATTTTATAGGTCTGTGTAATATTTCATGTCCAACTGTGCATAAGTGAAAACTTACAAAAATAGTAACCCTGCCAAATTTAGCCCTTATTGAAAAGAAACAACATTTGTTTTTGGTGATGCAAGATTTCTCTTACACCCTAGATGCTCCTGCATCACTTTATGTCTCTATTTTTTATGCATATTGCATGCTCAGAGAAACTTGAAAAAATTCAATAGAGATTTCTTTGTTCAGGGACCAAAGAGAGGATCTAGTTCTCTCTAGTGAATTGGGACACTATGTGCTCTAGGAAATGTTATGGTCGCCTAGACTTAAGACAGATGAACATTTCCCTTATAACAAAAATTTCTTGGAAGCTCTTGAACAACTAGGAGGAATGGATATCCATCCTCAAGGATAAGTATTTGCAGGGTCTAGATTTCCTCTCTCTGCTAGACAACGACACCCTCCCTCCTAGCTCTATTAGGTAGAATAACCTCTCAAAATCTAGGAATCTACACTCTTTGGGCTCCTCTTGGTAGGTTAGATCTAGCACTTTGGTCTCTTTCTGAGACAATAAATGGCTTTCTTCTCAAGCTCTTGGTCTTCATCCAACTTTTTCTATGGTGAAGATTGATTTGTGTGCTCAAATAGGGTCTAAGGTTTTTGATTACCTAGACACCTCTATTGTTATACCTAGATGGAAGATTGATCCTAATTGGTTCAACCACCCTGTGTCTAGTTGTTGAAGAGCTTCTTAGGTTGGTTAAGAACCACAAATTTTTTAGCTCCAAATTTCTAGACTCTTTGGTCTGGGTGGATTCTAAGGATGGGAATTACTCTATTAAGACTAGGAACAATATTCTTTCCAATGTCTAGGATGCACTGTTTGATTGGACATAGCTTTGGCATAGGAATTCCCCCCAAGGTCAAATTCTTTTGACAGATTGTCTATCATAAAAAGATTCTCATCTTGGATAATTTTTTGAAGAAAGGCTTATATCTTGGTAACCATTACTTCTTATGTGAGAATTAAGTTGAGTCAATCTCCCACTTGCTCTTTTCATTGTCCTTATTCCTGGCAGGTTAGACAAAAAATCCAATCTCTTTTCAAAGTCTATTGGGTCTGGCAAAGGGATGTTAAAGGTATTTTGGACAGTTGGTGCCCATTAGTTTCCCATCTAATGCATGCTAAGCTCTAGTGTAATTCTCTTTTCTTCACTGGTTGGGTTCTCTAGAAGGAGTGCAATAACAAGGTTTTTAGAGATAAAAATTCACTTTGGTTAGTGGTTGACAACAAGGTTATTTATCAAGTTGATGAGAATACTTCCTTAACCTCTTACAAGCCCAAACATAATCCTAATAAATTGGAGGTGTCTATTGCGTCAACTTGGAATCTATCTAAGATCTTGAATGATCTTTTCTCTCACATTCTGTTAGATAGGAGCAGTACTTCTTTCTCTCCCTTGAACTTGGTTCGTTGAAGCTTAACTTTGAAAGCTTAGACGAACCTAATCCAAGTTAGGTGGGTGGGGGTGGGTTCATTCATGATTACTAGGGTAATTTAATCTTGGATTATGCAGTGAACTTGGGGGTACTACCATCTAGCTTTGTTGAGGTGGTGGTGAATTTTCATGGCATTCAAATTTCCATGCAAGTTGTACTTTCCAATTTGGTCATTGAGGGGGATTCTAGAAATACTATCCTCATGCTAATGAGGAAAGCTAATCCTTGTTGGACATTTTGAGGCCCCATGTCATCTACTCGTAATCTAATGATTTCCCTAAAAAATAATAAGGTTATTCATGTGTTTAGAAATGGCAATAAATTTTCTGATGCACTTGCTCATATTGGTGCCTTCACACCAAATTTAGTAATGTGGGATAATATTTTACATATCCTTAGACATGTGTCTGAATTAATGAATCATGATTCCAAAGTACTACCAAATTGAGATCGATTGGGATCTACTGTCAGCTCTCTTGGTGATTTTTCATGAGTTTCACCTATGGAAAATTAATCCCTTTAAGAATTCTTTTCATAAGCTCATTTACATGTGGCTCTAGTATTTGTATTGGTATTTCTACATATTATGTTTCCTTACTCAATATTTTATAAATTCTACCATGGGAGACAAGTTGGTGCAGGAAGAACCTACTAGTTATGAGATGTGGAAACAAGACAAGGTAGTTTGGCCCATCATTCAATGGGGAAAGCTTGCCTCATATGTGGAAGGAATGTTGGGGCATGACCCCAAGCTCTCTGTGGCATTCATGATGTCTTGGGCGGATGACACTGTCATTGTTAATTGGTGTTCCTTCACGGTGACTACTGTGATTATTGTGGAGGTGATAGGGCTCTCATTGGAGGGTGTTTGCATTCCTCGTAAGCCTAAGGCCAACTATCAAAAATATATGGACCACTTTTTGAAAGAGGGTGAAAAAGTGAAAAAACTCCAAAATGGCTTCAACTGTGCTAATCTCCCTAGCATTTAAAGTAAGTTTGTAGAAGTCCTTATGAGGTATGTTACACTTGAAGGCTAGTTCTGTCATTTTTATGCTCATTTATTTCCTATGCTTAACCACCTTCAATATAATATAAAGATGAACTTTCCCTTTTGTATTTTTTCCTCACTCAAACAAACTATTAAAAATGTCTATGGTAAAAGTAGGAATTTACCCATTCACCAAGGCCTCATCTTCCATCTTTTTTAGTATAGTTAGGTCATTGTGTTACCTTCCTCTATCACTATTAAAAAGAAAACCCTAGCCATTCATGACCCTACTATAAACCCCAATCCCTCCATTACCCTAGAAGAAACCCCTCCTACTTCTCATTGTTTCACTTGTGCCTATGGTATAACCCCTACCAATGAGGAAACCCATCCAAGCCCCATTAAATTTGTTCCCTTCTCTGAGCCCACTCATATTTCTACTTTTGGGTCTAGCGAGTCTTACAACTCATACAATGAGTTGTGGAATCCCACCCCTACCAATTCCCCCACACACTCCCTTGTTCATGTGGAGGTTCTTGACATCCCCAACACCCCCTGTTATTAAACCTAGACATCAAAATTCCCCTAATTTCTACATCAATTTAGAGGTGACTCGTGCTAAACCCAGGCTTGGTCTTGACATTCATGCTCTTGGTGACACCCTTTGTAACAAAATTAATGAAATTTTGGAGATGGTTAATGTCCAAATTGACATTATTAAATGACTCTTGTGTCAATTGGTTATTGCTAAAGAGAGAATTTGGATTCTAGAGAATAAGGTGTTGCAACAACAAGTTATGTGGTTGGGGGAGGTGGAGGACAAAGGCCATTTGGAAAAAATAACCTCTCTGGCTAAGTTGTTTAAGCATTGGGCTAGATCGGATAAGGAGTTGAAAGAGTTGCATGATATTGTTGGTATGGAGGAAGAAAAAAAGAATTTACAAATGGAGATTGATGTTATACACAAGAACCAAGAAAAAACAACTCAATGCCTCCTGGTCATAACTAATTATAGTAATGTGACCATGAAGAACACTACCCTAACTATTCAACTATTTTTGCAAGAAATTAGGAAGGGCTAGTTCAAACAAGTGGTTCAAGAGGAAGGGAATGATAATGGTCACAAGCAGAAGAAAGGTAAGGCAGTGGATAGCTCTGCTCTAAATGTTGCAGTGGATACTTAGACTATGCATAAGGTCCTCTATCTTTCGAGGATAATCTCCACTTCTTGGCTTAGAAGTGGTTCGGGTGATCCCACAATAGTGGTTTACAATTTTGGGCCCAACTAGACACTAAAATAATTTTTTTAAACTAAATCTTCACTTTCACGCACCTATAGCAGCTAAACCATGAGGAATTTGAAGATGATGCAAACTAGAGTTTTGTGAATTTTTTTCTATAGATTCTAAATCTATTTTTTTCAAAAAAAATTCAATTGGATTGCACTTCTTTTTCCATCTCCCTTGAAAACTAGTTTTCTTCATAAAACAACATTTTTAAAAAGTGACGCTCACTGTATAACGTATAACTTTTTTTCCATTAAGAATAAAATTCTAATTCTTTCGAATTTAGATTTTTTAACTATGATATCTAGTGCTTCCACTTGGTTAGATAGTTTTTTATTGAATATTTTTTCTTTAATAAAGTTTCAAAGTCAAACCAATTACAATCCAAACATAGCACGACCGTATAACACGTACGTTTTTCTGTATGTATCGAAATTCAATTTATTTATTTATTTTGGATCAAGGACTTCAATGTATTCTCATGAGCCCCTCATTTTCCTTAATGGTAGTTTTGTAATGGGTACTAGCCCTTCTAGTCTTAATATAATCAAAACAATATCACAACACAAGAAAAACATGGAGAAAATAAAATACATCTACCACAAGTGATCACAACCAAATGGAATTTTATCCTAGAGGCTACTCAACCCCATCACAAAATCTACCACAAACTTCACTAGAAATGGGGTATTAAGTTGAAGATGTCATAAATAACCCACATGAGCTCACCATAGAGGAACTCCTTGAAGCACAACAAGATCCCAAAATGCACCATATTATCAACACTTTGATGAAGATGAATCCCAAACAATACATGCTATCCTTAGCAAAGTAAGGGGCTAAACTCCCTTCAACATTCAATTTGAACACAATTAGGGAAAAAAACTTGGGAAATGTGGCTTTTATTCCTCAAGCTCCCATCACACAACCCTTAGCACAAGGTTTGACTCAATCTATAATTCAACCAACTTCATCACTCGCACCAAGTCAACCATTAACTTCTAGTCTTGCAACTTGACTAGCAACCAACCTTGGTCTCACACCCAATCTAGGAAGCAATACAATTTTCGGTACACAAGACACAAATCTTCCCCGAAACACAAATTGGACACCAACATTTACTTCCCAACCATATTCTTCCACCACCACAAATTCCCAAAGTGTTCCTAACATTACAAAAATTTATGTGATCCAAACACCCCAAGTGGCACAAGGGCAAGTGAACACCATCATACAAGGTCAACCCTTAACACAACAATGTTGAACATCAAACCACCCAATTTACACATAAAAATAATCGGTTCCACTAGTCCCTCAAATCAACCAAGGAAACCCATTGGTCATAAATCTTATCAATCACGGAAACCCATTGGTCACAAATCCTATCAACCAAGGAAACTCATTAGTCCCAAATCAAACAAAATAGGGAAATGCATCCAATCCATTGGTCCCTCAACATCTAAACAATCAATGGAATCCTTCCAATCAATTGATTCAAAGCCAAAGTATGCCACTAATCACAAGACCAAGTGGCACCATCTCAACCTCTGATCCCTCATGTAATGCAAAATCAAATGGGACCCCAAGCCTATATTCCTACACCCCAATCTCAAGTTTTGCAAGGAATCATAGCACAAAATTGAGGACAAAATGTACCAAATCCAAATCTAATGTCCAACCCTCAAAATATCATTACACTTCAACCACCCCACAATCAACTTAACCCACAAATCACTCACACCATGGTCCCTAGAAATCCACCACATGTTTCCAAAAATTAGAATATCACATGCTAATACATACAAACAATTTAATTTGTCCCGAACCAAAACATCATTTCACAATCCTAAGGATAAAATAAATTGGCTTATCAACAACCTAATATGAATCAACAACAACACCAAGCTCAATTACAAGCCCCAAAATAGTAAGTTCACTTGCTAGTACAACAAAAACAAGCACAATTATTAGTGCAACAACAACAGGCTCAACTATAAGCCCAACAACAACAAGCTCAACTCCAAGTGCAACACCAAGAACAATTTTAAGCTCAACTAAAAGTATAAAAGAAAGCTCAATTCTGAGTATAACAACAAGCTCAACTCCAAGCACAACAACAAGCATATTTATAGGCCCAACAATTGCAAGCACAACAATACACTCAACAACAGCAACAACAAAAAGGCTTGTACTACAACACCCAATAATCATATGCAAGCACACAACAAAACTTCTTGAACCCAACTTCACAAGGAGCATACATACCTCCACCACTATCACCATCACATAAACTATATCAAAATCCATCATACACCCCATATAACACACTCCCATATAAAATTGAATATTTAACTCATCTACCGTTCCATAATATACCACATATGATCCCCCACCAAACCCTCAAGATGATTTATCCTTGCAAATTTGGGCTCTCACACAACAAATCCAAGACATCCAAATGGGGAAAACAAATAAATCGCATGCACAACATGATTTGTTCCCATACCCCTTTGATAGAAATATTCCAATGATACCTTTCCCGCCCATATTTGAAGTCCCAATGTTTCATAAATCTAAAGGGAGGGGAAATGCGATGGATCATATCAAAGAGTTTTACATAACATTTATGGAATTTTCTTACAATGATTCCTATTTGATGTGCATTTTCCCATGTAGTTTTGGAGGCCCAAATATAGATTGGTTCTCACATTTACCTTTGTGAATTCAAACATTCCAAGACATAATCAATCAGTTCATGGTTCATTTCTCCTACAACCTAGACATGGACATAAGATTGGAAGAGTTGTGCACCCTAAAACAAAACAAGGGTAAATCCTTCACCAATTTCTTACAACGATGGAGGTAGAGAGCTAGCAATTTTAAATGGCCTATTTTCGAAGAGAAACAAATAGGGATCATCATTGATAATGTGGACACAAATCTATCCTTTCAATTGAAAATGCAATATGTCACATCATACAAAGAGCTTACCCCTAGGTCCCTTAACATTGAAAGAGCCCTTATCACACAAGGAAACACATAAGCTTACAAGGGAAATTTCCTATCTACTAGTTCCAATGATAAGTCCCACGTATGGGCCCAGAACAAGAACATAAGTAACTGTGAACCTAAGAATTTTATCCTACTCTAACGTGCAAAATAACTAAGAATTGCAAGTGATAAAAGACCAAGGACACCTCCAGATTAGCCAAAAGAGTGATATAACAAGAAGGAAAATGGATAAAACAAAATGGAAATGATTTCACCTTCCTTGTTGTTGATGTCTCCTTGATTGGCCCTTGCTTGGGATGATTTTGTGTGCTCCTTAGATGATTTCTTGAGTGACTAAATGCAAGATTGAATGTGCAAAATGATTAGAATGGATAGCTAGATGATGGTAAATGATTGAGAATGCAAAGGGGCAGCATGTAGTTATCAAATGGCTAAGTGTTGAAAATGCCCTTGAGGAGGGGGTATTTATAGAAGAATTTGAATTCTCTAGAGAATTCAACGGTCAAGATTGCTCCAACAAGGTCAAGATGAAGGGCTATGGTGGGTTGAGAACCCACAAGCCCTCACATCTTGACATGTGGAGGTGAAGTGACAAGGGGATATGAGGTGTAAGTGAGGTGTCAAGAAGGTACATGAGGTGGAGGAAGGACATGCACCTTGGGAGTGAGGAGATTTCTCAAAAAGGGATTCCTTGTCCCCAAGTGGGAGTGAAAGAGACATTTGAGGAATTTTGAAATTCCTCAAAATCTACATGGGAAAAGGAAAAGTGGTTGGGGATATAAATGTGAATTAAAAATTCACATTCTAGGATGATCTAGAGGATAAAGGTGGGCTCCAAAAAGGTGGGACTTGGTCACATGTGAAGATTGTGACAAGTCCAAGGTTCTAGAAGCCTTGGAAGAATGGAATGTGAATTAAAAATTTACATATAAAGGAGGGGAATCTAGGACAAATAAATGTGAATTAAAAATTCACATGGGAAAGGGGGTCAATGCCAAAAGAAGGTAAATGCAAAGGATGGCTAAAAAGTGGTGCTAAATTTGGCTAATGACCTTGGTTAAGGTTGTGCAAATATTGGATTAGGCTAATTAATATAAGATTATAGGCAAGTGGCAAATGTAGGAGGATATGACATTAATCTTTGATTAAGAGGATGCACATCATAATCATGAATTAATTAATTTAATTCAGATTAGAGCAAGGCTATGGAGGATATGAAAAGGAGAGAGAAAGTGAGGAATTTTAAATTGCTTTTAAATCAAAAGGGGAAAAATGACTAAATTAAATAAAATAGTGTATTTATTTAATTTAGAGAGGAAGAAGGTGAAAAATAAAGCATTTAATTATTAAATCAAATACTTCACAGATATGAGATAAAAGATGTAATATTAATTTAATAAATTAATATTAACACGATAGACGGAAAGACAGTAAATTTAATCATATGGAAGTGATTAAATTTAGATGTCTACATTTTGCCCCTCATTGAAATATTGTTAGGATAACAGTGTTTTGAAGAAAAATAAAATGTGATATGAGGCAAGAGGTGACAGATGGTGATGCCCCAATGACCAGGCTGAATGAATGGAGGAATGGTAAGAGGGTATGCCCCTTCGAGAGGGTGAGCGGGGAGGAAAAAGGGGTCCCTGGGCGACCTCTTGATAGGAAGAAAAGAAGGACACCATTGGATAGAGCTCGGAAAACTAAGCAAGTTTGGTTTTTGAACGGAGGTGATCTGACGTACGGTTTGCAAATGGCAGCCTCGGGAAGTTTGGGATTAGTTGGAGGAATAAAAAGTCAAATAAAAGGCAAAAAATACCTTTTGGGAGGAAGAGGTTAAAAAGGTAATTTGAAAAGGGCGAGGGCCATAGCTCGGTTGGCTAAGTAATTCCGTTGCGGCTCTGCTGGTCACGAGTTCTAGTCTCCCCTGTCCCGTGGTACCGGAGGGCGTGTCGCGCCAGCGCCGCCAGTCACGTTAAAAAGTTTACCAGGCGCACTGCAGTTTATAGGGGGTCGTGCTACCCGATTCCTGCAGTCTAAAAAAAAAAAAAGATAATTTGAAAAATTACCTTAGTCATTTTCACTATAGCAGTGGAGAGGAGGAGAGTAGAGGAGAGAAACGTATCGCAGGAGACACACGCCTATGATAATGACATCAGCGATCGTAACTCCGCGACGCAAGTAATGAAAGCAATGCATAGCCAGGGCATGGGCGATAGCATGTGAGTAGCCATAAACCCTCATATTTACGACGCACTTTTTGATGTAAAAATTTAAAATTTGGGAACATGGGTTTTATCTGGGGAAAATAGAAAGTGGTAAATGTAAGTATGTAAATTAGGCTTTTCGGAAAAAAGGTAAAATTGGTGAAAAAAATGGGGATGAAATTTTGGGTCGGGCATACCGCCTCTGCCAGTGTGCCACTCCGCCGTTCGGCGGAGTCACTCGCTCGGGCGGCCGCTCGCTGCGGTGGCGCCGTCGCCTCTAGCTGGGCTGGGATGCTGCCGCCTGCCCAGCAGCACCCACCTTGTAGTGGCAAGGCATGGCCGCCCCGGCTCAGGCCGGTCCCGCCCCGTTACTGCGGGGCGTGGTCACCCCGGCTCGGGGCGGTCCCGCCCTGCCGCGTCGGGGCGTTGCCGCCCCAGCTAGGGGAAAAGTCACCCCGACTCAGGGCGGTCTCGCCCCCGCTACGGCGGGGTGCTGCCGCCTCGGCTGAGGGTGGTCCCACCCCTCCGTGGCGGGGCGAAACCGCCTAGCTGCAACCTGGGCAGAGCCGCCCCTCTACGGTGGGGCAGATCTGCCTCACAGAGCCGCCAAGCGGGGGGAAGTCTAACCCAGCAGGGGGAAGCCTAACCCAGCGGGAGTGGGGGGGCGAGGGAAGGACGATGGTAAGAAAAATAAGAGAAATGAAAAGGGACTAATGGTAAAATATTCATGTATGCAGAGTTTTGAGCGGTTGCGAGTACATGAGCGACGATCGGAGGTGATGGCGGTGACGATAGCAGCGATGAACGGGGAAGACCAGGCGGCATTGGATCATGCAGGGTTAGGGCATTATGTGCAGTTTTCAGTGGTTAGAGCACATCTGGTAATGTTGACAGCATTAATAGAGAGATGGAGTTCAGAGACATCAACATTTCATCTCCCTACAGGATAGATGACCGTGACCTTGGAGGACGTGTGGCATATTTTGAGGCTGTCGATTACCGGCCGGTTAGTGAGCGAGGTGGTGTCCATAGGGGCAGCGTTAGACGAGACTTTGAGAGTTTTGTTCGGTCATGTGAGGTTGCCCCTAGTGAAGGGGCAGTTGGATTTGGACGAGTGTTTGGCAGTAGGGGTGCCAGTTTTACCATTATTCCTATGTGGGTTGATTAGTGGGATACTGCTACCAGATCGGAGTAGACGGTTATGTAACCTACGCTATATAGAGATGATCCGCCACATTGTTGAGTGGCAGGGGGGACCATTTTTGTGGGGTTCATGTGTACTGACGTAGCTGTACAGAGATATGCATGGGATTTGTTATCGGGAGATATCGAGTGTGACACATGTGACACTACTGCAGATTTGGGCATGGGAGCATATTGCCATGACGAGGCCGATAGTGGTGAGGAGGGGGATGGTAGATGACCGTGAGCCCGTGGCTTGGGAGTATGGAGAGGAGAGGGTGGCTTTTCTGCTATGAGATGCAGGGGGAGATGGAGGGGTGGAGGAGAGCATTTGATGATTTGTGTTCTGGGGAGATAGAGTGGCGGCCATATAGGGCGCATCAGTTCAGAGGATGGATAGATGCGAGGAGTCATGAGGGGTATTTTCTAAGCCGATGTTTTATTATTGGTACTCTACCGCACATAGTAGAGTCTCATCGACCAGACAGAGTGCTGAGACAATTTGGGGTGATATAGGATATTCCGATGGCGCCTATCATATTTCGATGGTATAATAGAGAACTACCATGGGGAGGCCGCATATCACCAGCGACAGCCAGGGCATCATGGATGGCAGCAGGACAAGTGGCTTATCCAGGGAGGGTGGCAGGAGAGCAGGTGCCAGTGGTGACTGAGGGATATCGAAGGTGGTTTCAGAACAAGTTATGGGAGAGGATTACGCCTGGTCAGCCTATGTTGAGGGTAGCAGGTGTCGGACCAGCAGAGGAGCAGAGACCACGGAGGGAGAGGAGAGGAGGGGAGCAGCAGCGACGAGAGGCGGAAGTGGTAGATGAGGGGGGACAGGAGGAACCGGAGGGGGATGAGAGAGAGCAGGCAAGCAGAGCAAGGAGGAGGAGGAGGAGACATCAGAGATGAGGCCAAAGAGAGGGTCAGCAACGAGAGAGGAGGCAGCCACAGAGGGCCAGGGGGAGCAGAGGGTGGGTCAGCAGCGAGAGAGGGGGTAGCCACAGAGAGCCCAGGGGGAACAAAGGGTGGAGGAGGTGATGGATGTAGATGAGATGGAGGATGTGGAGGTGGTAGGTGTGAGGGATGCTGTAGAGGAGGGGAGGAGACAGTTCGTGGTAGGACGACATGGTCAGCCACGACGGGTGCAGATTCGGCCGACTGTAGAGAGTCACGAGGCTCGTTAGGAGGTGGAGAGGGGAGGGGATGAGGATGTTAGAGCAGCCCCAGAGGAGGAGAGGAGGTCGCCAGGAGGTCGATACGTGGTTGAGAGACAGGGAGAGGTGAGATGATTCTGAGTTCGCCAGGTTGTGGAGGACCGTGAGGAGGGATAGGAGCAGGGGGATAGGGAGCAGCCAGCAGGTGGGGAGGATGAGGTAGAGCTGGCAGTTGGGGAGGAGGATGGGGAGGATGAGATAGAGCTGGTGGTTGGGGAGGAGGATGTGATGGATGTGGACAGAGATGTGGCGGAGGAGGATGTTGCGGTAATAGAGGCCTTAGCTTTCGTCCCTTATGTACCAGAGGACCCCATTGTACAAGCGAGGGGTGAAGAGGCGAGAGTACAGATGTCAGAGCGGAGAGTGAGGGCTCTAGAGGCCGAGCTAGCCAGAGTACAGTGGGAGTCACTGATAGATTATGACGCCATTATTTTTAGCTAGCGGGAGCAGTGAGGGAGAGAGACAGGGCACAGTCAAAGGTGTAGAGGATACAGGGTGAGTTGGCTAGTGTGACATGGGACCGTGATAGATTACAGGCAGAGGTTGTGGTGTTACAGGCTAGGGGGGAGTCAAAGGAGAGGATAGAGTAGGGAGCTGATCAGGGAGTAGGATGTATTAGTCAGCAGTCAGGAGATCTCTAGTGGGATTGGGATGAGCTTCAGGACAGGGTACATTTTCTTGAGCAAGCACTTGGAGATATGGGGTTGATGTAGGAGAGGGAGGCCGTGGTAGTAGAGCAGGCACGGATTATGCGGGCCGAGAGGGACACAGCACAGGCGTAGGTACAGGTGATGGAGGTAGAGAGGGATGCGGCACAGGTGCACATTTAGGGTGAGAGAGCAGTGGCAGAGGCGGAGATACAGACATTGCAGAGGGGGAGAGATGAGGCAGTGGTAGAAGTAGCGACTCTTCGGAGAGAGAGGGATTCGGCAGAGCTGCAGGCATAGGATCTCCAGAGGGATAGAGATGCAACAATTTCTTGGGCATAGGGGGTCGAGAGGGAGAGAGATGCAACAGAGATGCGGATGTAGACCCTATAGGTACAGAGGGATACCACGATGGCTCATGTTCTGACAGGTCAAGGTGAGGGTGGGAGGCCAAGAGCAGATGTGCAGATTGTGGAGAGAGAGAGGGATGCAGCGGTGGTATGGGCAGTGGCTGCAGAGGAGATGAGGGATCGACTATAGGTAGAGCTGGCACAGCGTCGGTTAGTTCAGGAGGCCTAGGAGCAGGAGAGGAGAGCTATCACCAGGGACTAAGACAGGTATCGACATGAGCGGAATTCCACTCGGGTCTAGGTTGTGGAGATAGAGGATAGTTATGATGTAGTTCCTGATCCGACACAGCGGAGATTTTGTTATACTAGGCAAACACCTCAGATGCCTGCGCCATCTCATTCATTGGGGACACGGACACGTGGTTACAGTGATTCACTAGGTGTTTCACCAGGCAGAGGAGCAGGACCTGAGTCTCCACAAAGATCAGATGTGGGGAGTTCATTTGGGAGGTGACAGGCTACTGAGTTTTTGACAGATGCAGGATGGATTGTGTAGGGTTCATTGACAGAGATTAGAGATGTTCTATATCTCTGGATTTTGTATTTTACCATGTGATGTATGATAGACATGTGACAGATATTATATTATTTTGATATAGGACAGTTCTTATTGACACCATGTAGTATGTTTCCTTTTATGATGGGTGATTATATGCATGCGTATATGGTATTACATGTGGATGGATGCATTTGGTTTATTTATGCTCATGTGTTGGTTCATTTATGCTCATGTTCATGATATGAAATGTTCACATGGATGATTGGAATATGAATAATATGAATAATTATGCTTATGTTGATTTATGCCTATGCGATATGAGACGTTCATGTGGATGATTGGATATATGTACTTACGGAATATGAATAATTTTATTGATGCATGGTGATATGATATGCGCATGGTGATATGTTATGTGTACCTATGGGATCTATGATGATTTATATATATGGATGCTTAGTGGATGTATTTGTCATGTATGTATATGTGTATGATGGATTTTGTATGAATATTTTATGTATGCAGGATGAGATGTATTATTTGTCTGACACTTTGCGATGTAGGTGGCGATGTATGTATGGTCCTAACATGTGGTGATGCAGGTGACGATAGATATATGTACTTAACACGTAATGTAGGTGACGATGGATATGTGGTAATAGTGCTTTTGTAATTCTAGAGGAAATGACACGCGGCCATAAGTGCCAAGAAAAACTGACATGATAATGGGAGGTGGGTATGTGGTGATTGTGAAGATGGATGTCATTTGGCATCTGTCAAAAAGTATTAGTATCCTGAGAAGAATGGAAAAGAATGGGGGAAAGTATTTGCACAACCAAAACCATAGGGTGAGTGTTAATGTAATGATTATGAAAATGCAATCCTAATTCAATTTGCCATCTTTGGAGCACTAGTTTTTGCTTTAGCATAAGACACGATACACCAAGGTATGGAGGACCGAGGTAGATTAGTGTCTAATGCATGAGACAAACACGCAAGACAAGAAGGTTATCCCAATACCCCAAAGTCACGAAGACCTTGGTCGGGTCAGGTATTGGGATAACCACAAGCACAAAAAGATGCCCCAACATAACACAAGACCTCAAGGATCTTGGTGGGTACTATGTGGGGCAACCAAGAAGACACAATCGAAGAAAAGATCAAGATATGCCCCTATGTGGACCAATCGAAACATGCCATAATATGATGGATTATGGCGGCCTTGATAAGTGATGATAGGGAGCCCAAATGATAAACAAAAACCAACAGCATCAACAGATCGCAATCAATTTCAAATGTCCATTGCCATAGGATCAAGGGGATAGATGGAATTGATGAGGTATGTTAGGAAGGATGTATCCTGATGAGACCTATGATGGATAATAAGTGAAAAGATCGATATGATATAGGATATTCAAAATTTATTAGATTCATTGGTACAAATGGGTTTTGTTTGTTAAGGACCAGCTAGATAAAGGCATAGCTTGATGACACAACACAAGGGAGACAAGACACAACCTAAAGACCTAGGGGCTGGGGGGCCAATCAGAGATTAGCCTTGCCTACGTGAAAGCGCAGAGCCCTCGTAGTTCATGGAAAAAGACCATGGATAAAGCGGAAAGAAGGCAATGGTGACCGATGATGAAGGACACAAGACGTGACAGACAAATACCTCAAGGGAGGATCAAATGACCAACCTTGCCTACGTGAAAGCGCAGGGGCAACGTAGTTCGATAAAAAGACCATGGATAAAAGCAAAAAGAGACTAGTGAAGATGAAGTGATGGAGGACCAAAATAAGTTGATCCAAAAAATGCCTCGGGGGCAGATCGAGTGATCAGCCTTGCTTACGTGATAGCACAGGGGCAACGTAGTTCGACAAAGGATGAAAGTGACGCAGGAGGATGAGATCTAGGTGGAGACCGACACGATGGATGATCCTACGTGACGACACGGACTGACCGACAAAGGGAATGAAAGACATAAGCCCAAAGCGGGATATAAAAAAGCTTAAGATGAGGGATAGGTAAGGTGGGTCATCCGGTGCTCAATCAACAAATACCAAGCAGCCTAGGCTGAGGTGGGTGAGGATGATACTGCGAATGTAAGCATAAAATAACTAGGATACCAGGTAGATAATGATTAAGCCCTCTATGGATGACGGCTGCTAACAGGTTTTCACCATCCATACTCATCCAAGGTGCCACCAAGAGGTGGTTTTCACCATAGGATGGATTTATTTTTCTTTACTATTTTTTTAATTTTTTTAATTTTTATTTATTTTTTTTAATTTTTTTTTATTTTTTCGGATTTTTTGATTTTTTTAATTTTTTTGATAGGGTAGATCAAGTGAACTTAGGCGTAGAACCTTTTCAGATGGAGAATATTGACAGGTTCATCAAGGGGATCTCCTTCCAAAGTAGTCAGCCTGTAGGCTCCAGATCCATATTTGGAAGTTATGATATACGGCCCTAGCCAATTTGGCTCAAATTTTCCTTTCTTGTCACGGTCTTGCTGAGTGCATTGGTTTTCTTTGAGGACAAGCTCACCAACTTGGAATTGTCTAGGATGAACCTTTTTATTGTAATGATGTTTGAGATGATTCTGGTATGCTTGTAGGTGATCATAGGCCCATATTCTCCATTCATCTAGTAATTCTAGTTGTGCAAGCCATGCAACGTGAGCATCTTCTTCGCTGATGAGGTTCTTCAAAGAAATTCTCAAGGAGGCGAGCTCAACTTCGATTGGAAAGATGGCTTCAACACCATATACTAAAGAGTAGGGGGTGGCGCCTGTTGGGGTGCAGATAGATGTACGGTATGCCTAGAGGGCAGGATGAATATGGAGGTGCCAATCTCATCTAGTGTGATTGATAACCTTTTTGAGGATGCGGATGAGGGTCTTGTTGGTTGCTTCTGCCTAACCATTACCATGAGGATAATAAGGCATCGACCAATGATGCTAGATATGGAAGGTGTCGCAGAGGTGTTTCATGGCTTGTTTTTTAAACGGCTTTCCGTTATCAGAAATGATGGTGGATGGGATACCATATCTGCAGAGAATATGGTAGAGGATGAATTTGGAAATCTGAGTACCGATAATTTGTGAGAGTGGCATTGCTTCCACCCATTTGGTGAAGTACTCAGTTGCAGTAATGATGAATGTATGGCCGTCAGATGATGGTGGGTGAATCTTGCTAATCAAGTCAAAACCCCATTGAGAAAACGACCAGGGTGCTAGGAGAGGCTGAAGGTCTTGTGCTGGAGTGTGGATCAAATCCGCATGCTGTTGGCATGGAAGGAATTTCTTTACAAATTCGCAAGCATCGTGTTCCAGTGTAGGCCAATAATATCCAGTCCATAAGATCCTTTTGGCCAGAGCCATACCATTTGAGTGAGCCCCACAAATACCACCATGTACTTTCGTTAGTACCGTTTGGGTCTCGGTCTCATTTAGACATCTCAGGAGGATTCCATCATACCCGCAACGATAAAGCGTATCACCAATGATGATGTATGGGGACGAATGATGGATAAAGGATTTATGTTGGTTGCGTGTAAGTTCTGGGGGTATGATATTGTCACGGAGGTAAGTATATATGTCTTGGAACCACGAGGAGGCGGGACCTACAATATCACATACCATGTCAGTCTCAGGAACATCGTATGCAGGGATTAAAAGTTGTTCGACAAGAAACTCACACTCTGTTCGATCCTTGGGCATGTCAATCAAAGAACCAATAGTGGCCATGGCATCTGCTCCTTTATTCTGCACCCGAGGGATTTGGTCAAACTGTATGGAGGTGAAGTATTTTTTGAAATCATCCACCATGCATTTATAGGGTAATAGTTTATCATCCTTTGTGACGAATTCATCATTAACTTGTCTGATAACCAACAAGGAATCCCCAAAGACTTTCAAATGCGTTATGTGCCACTGTTTTTCAATTCTAAGGCCGGTGAGGAGAGCTTCGTATTCTGCCATATTGTTGGTGCATGGAAACGCTATCCTGAATGATTTTGGGATGTAATCCCCTTGAGGAGTGACTAATAGAATTCCTTCCCCTGATCCATTATGAGTGTAGGAGCCATCGGATCCATTATGAGTGTAGGAGCCATCGAAATATAACGTCAAAGTTGGTGCTTTTGTCACTATGTAGATTTCTTCATCCGAGAATTCAGCGTCTAAGGGGTAGGCATCTACCAATGGTGCTTCAACCAACTGATCAGCAATAACTTGTCCTTTTATGGCTTTGCACTCTACATACTCTATGTCAAATTCACTGAGGAGCATGACCCATTTGGCCATGCGGCTAGTCAAAGTGGTTCTAGATAATAGATACTTCAAGTGATCAATTTTAGCGATTAACTTGACTGGGTGACTGAGCATGTAATGGCAGAGTTTTTGTGTACTGAAAACGAGTGCTAGGCAAGCCTTTTCCATAGGAGAGTAATTTAACTCATAGCCAACTAGTGTTCGATTGATATAGTAGATTTCCCTCTCTTTGAATGACTCATCATGTTGAGCCAATAATGCCCCTAGTGCGACTGAGGTGGTAGAGATATAAAGCAGGAGGGGTTTTCCTGGAATAGGCGGCATTAAAATCGGTGGATGAGCTAAATATTCCTTGATTTTATCAAAACCCATTTGACACTGTGGGGTCTATCAGAAGGTGGAATCTTTCTTCAAAAGATGGGTAAATGGCTGACATTTATCTATGAGCTGGGCTATGAACCGACGGATGGACTGCATCTTTCCCTGGAGGCTTCTTAATTGCTTTAGAATGCGTGGAGGTGGCATGTCCAGAATAGTCTTTACCTTGGTAGGATCAACTTCAATACCTCTGCGAGAGACTATGAAACCCACCAATTTCCCTGACGTGACCCCAAAGACACTTTTTTGGATTCAGCCGCAACTTATAATGCTCTAACCATTCAAATATCTTTTTCAGGATGGCGGGATGTTCTGCTCGTGTTCTAGATTTCCCTAATAGGTCATCAACATAGTCTTCCATGATGATATGGATGAGGTCATGGAAGATAACCGTCATGGCTCTCTGATACGTTGCCCCCGCATTTTTGAGGCCGAAGGGCATAACATTGTAACAGAAAGTGCCCCAAGGAGTTGTGAAGACGGTTTTGTGTTGGTCTTCAGGTGCAATTCAAATCTGGTTATAACCAGATAAGCCATCCATAAGGGATAACATTTCATGTCCTGTTGTTAGGTCGACCAACATATCAATGTTAGGAAGAGGGAAATCATCTTTTGGGCAGGCTTTGTTAAGATCTCTAAAGTCCGTGTAGACCCGAATGTCTCCGTTTGGTTTGGCAACTGGAACTATATTGGAGATCCATTCAGAGTGGTCAATTGGTCTGATAAATCCCGCATCCAGTAACTTCTCCAATTCCTTCTTGACTAACAATGCGACTTGCGGATGCATCTTACGAAGTTTTTGCTTGACAGGTTTGGCGTCTGGGCGAATGTCTAAGTGATGAACCACTAAAGCAGGGTCTAAGCCTAGCATGTCTGAGTATGACCAGGCAAAGTTGATGATTCCTTCTCGAAGTAGCTGCACAAAGACCGGATACTCTTGTTCGGAGAGTGACTTGGCTACATAGGTGATCTTAGTACTTTCAGTAGTTCCCAAATTAACTTCTTGCATCTCTTCAATCAGAATAGATGATCTAGCAGATAGCTGAGTTCCCATAAGGGGAAGATGAACATCTCCATCTTCCAGCGCCTCTTCGAGGTTTTCACCTTTAGATGCATCCTTTATTTTTACTTTTTCCAGGTCAGGAAGTGCCTCAGGGAGGTTTTCACTAGATGACCGCTTTTCACTTTTCTTATTTTTATTTTTGTGACTGGAGTGTTCATCCTCCCCCAATCCCATAAGGTTGACATACATGTCCGTAGACATACTGACAGGTGTGGTATTATGTAGGTCCCAATCGATAAGTTCAGGGTAACAAAGGGACAAGCTAATGGTGCAGACGGATAGGCATTCGAACATGGATGATAGGTCAGTATGATCAACATCATCGTATGCATGTATGATAGATTCCTCCTCGGGTATGTTGCCATTGAGCCCTCGTCCATAGTGATACTATTAGAAGTATTAGATAATGTTACGGGGCTTTTCTGTTTGCTGTCATACCCAATTCCTACCTTCTTTGGTAACTGTGGTGTATCAATGGGTTGCAATCGCCCTTGTTCCTCTTTACCTAGGCCTCTACCTTGGTAGTTATGTTTTTCCATGAACTTTGTTGGCCACGGATACTTTTCCTGAAAATATTTCTTTAGAGGAGTTTCTGGTTCGGGCTCTTCTCGGTAAACCCATTGGCTTATGTCTTCCTCTGGTGTATCAATCTTGATACTCGAAGATCTAAAAGTGGTAGTACGAATGTTTTTACCACTGAAGGTGATGATCTTGTCTTCTTTTTGTGCAGCCTGCGAAGGTTGACCGTACTCATGTGGCGATGGTGGCATGGTGGCTACATTGAGAGCCGTATGCATTTCATAGTCCCCACACCCTTTGTTGATGATCTGGACTTTGGTGACTGAAGGATTAGTGGCGGAGGATGGAGTGGTTATCATGGTGGATGGCGGATTGGAGGATGATGACTGTGATGCCCCCATTTCAACCCCAGGACAATAATGTAAATGGGGAAAAGATGCTTCTAAGGCACGACAATATTCAAATGGTTGGGGGTCGGCAGAGATGGTGATCTCTCATCCGTTGACAAGGAATTTCAGGCATTGATGATACGTGGAGGGGACGGCTTGCATAGCGTGGAGCCATGGGCGGCCAAGGAGGAGATTATACGGTAAGTCCAGATCAAGGACATGACAGGTAGTATAGTAGAGTACGGGTCCCACTTGGATAGGAAGACTGATAATCCCTTCTGAATTTCTTTCTACATTGTCATAGACCTTGATTGTAATGATCTGGTTGCTTAGGTCTGCTTGAGTATACCCCAACTATTTTATGAATTTCAAAGTACATAAATTGAGGGCAGAGCCATTATCTATCAAGACCCTTTTTATTTTATGGCGGGAAACTATGACTTCAATATGTAGCAGGCGGTTATGATTGACATCGATATTTGGCATATCATTTTGGCTGAAATGGAGGTGATGAGACAAAGCCAAGTGTCCCACCAAAGCTTGGAATTGCGTTGGGTCAATGTCATTGGGCACATGGGTTTCCTGCGGGGCTCTATTGAGGATTTCTTGATGTACCGGGGAAGACTTAAGCAAATCCGAAATGGATATATGAGCAGGGGTCTTCCTTAGGTGATCAAGGAGGTTGTACTGAGAGTTTACAGGAGTCGGTTGGGTGGGTGCAGAGGCTGCAGGGACGGTGATGCGGGCTCGTCGTGTAGTAATAGCACATTGAGGGTCTTTGGCTTTAACATGTATCATGGATACTCGTGGTTCCACCTGCTCAATGTAATGAATAACACCTTCATAATTGAAGGGCACATTCTTGTAATTCACATTATTTGTGATGTTGCTTTGGGGATTACTGTTGGAGGTGCTAGGGCCTTGACTATGGTTTGGGAAGGCGTTTTGATAGATTTGCAGTTGAGCATTGGACGATGAAGGTTGACTAGGGTCAACCTTGATATCTCCTCGATCAATGAGATCTTGGACATAATTTTTTAAACCCTGACACTTATTCAAAGAGTGTCCCTTGATTTTATGAAAGTCACAATATTCATTTTCTTTAAAACATGCTGGCTTGGGTTTGGACTCGTCAAATGGTTTGGTGACAAGGTATGTGATGGGGTAATTGATTTGTATCAATTTATTGAAAACAACACTCAGGGGTTCACCCAATTGGGTGTATTGATGTTTGGTGTTCCCCTGACTTTTTTGGTTTGGCTGTTGAGGGGGACAAGGCGCCCCCTGTGGTACAGATATGGCATTGGGTATAGACTGATGTTGCTTTTGGGATGCATTAGCCACTTGGACATGTTTGGTGTCTGTCACACCGTCATTCACCGCATTCTTATTCTTGTTCCAAAATCGTGGTTTATCCCCAAATGACCTTTCTTTATCATGACTGTGTATTTTGATGTGACCTTTGGCAATAAGGGCACGTTCAAGGATGGGTCCCTTTTCCACTATCTCAGTGAAAGTGGTGACACAATGTAATCTAAAATTGTGGGCCATGTCAGGATGAGAATTTTCCACGAAAAGGGTGACCATGTCTTTTTCTTTCAAAGGATTTTTCATTCGACTTGCTAATGCACGCCACCATTAGAGGTAGTTGGTAAAGGTTTCCCCATCCCGTTGTTTCTCTTTTAGGAGATCTAAGGTGTCTGTATCCTTTCGCAAATTAAAAGAGAAGTAGGATACAAACTTTTTTGATAAGTCTGCAAAACTTTTTACGGACCCCTTTTCGAGAGTCATGAACCAATCTAAGGCGTGGCTTGCTAGGCTTCGTGGGAATAGGCGCATGAGATAGTTATCACTGTACATGACTTCTTGACGCTGGGAATAAAACTCCTACAGGTGAGCCTTTGGGTCTTTGTCTCCCTTGTATTTGTCAAATTTTGGTATCTCGAAATGTTTAGGAAACGGGATCAATGAGATGGAGGGATCAAACAGATATGGGCATATATCTTCAAATTTGAATGATTGTTTTATAGTCCCGGCTTGAAGATCTTTAAGTGCAGCTTTGATTTCCAACAAATTCGAGCTAGATGGGGGTGGGTTGGGGGGATATTGATGATAGGATGGTAAAGAATCCTGCTGAAAGGGTGTCAGATTATTGAAATACAAGTTTGGATGATTGGATGATGACATGGCTTGTCGGTAGGACAGGGGATTTTGTTGATACGGGGGCTGTTGTTGTGGGGCATAATATGGATTTGTTTGGTAAAAGTGTGGGGTAGGTTGTTGAGGAACTTGGATGGGACGTTGCGTGTTGGTTTGTTGGTATTGAGGGTATTATTGTGATTGTTGGGAGGTCATATAAGGCGGTTGTTGGGGAAATTGTTGTTGGTTGTGATAGTAGTAGTGTTGGGGAGGTTGTTGTTGTGATGTCAAGTGTTGTATGGGTTGAGGTGGGATATTGTGTTGTGGTTGAGCCTTTGGACGCAAAAGGGACGCGAGAAAGGGAGATTTGGTTTGGGCAATAGGTTGAGATGGATTGCCTTGTGATTGGTAGGATGGTTGTTGTGAAGAGGCCAAGGTATTGTGTATAGGTTGTTGTGAATGAGATGGCGGAGGTAGCGTGGGCACATTTTGTAGAGGGGGTTGTTGGGTACCACTCAAAATGTTCAGCTGGGGTGTGCCTTGCGGAGGTACTTGAGGTGAAATGGTAGATTGGGGAACATGTTGAGGTGGTAGATTTGTAGTCCCAGAAGGTGGAAGTGATGTGGCAAAGGAGGTGCCCCCAACGTTGACTATAGGTTGGTTCGAAGGAGGGGGTGTGGTTAATGTTAATGGCGAAGGTTGTGGAACGTTTTGTGGCATGCCATAAGCAAAAGGATTATTGGGATCAGGTACTTGAGGTCCTCCTATAGCTGAGGTTGAGGCATGTGGGGGATAGTTAACCTGATAAAGAACGGCGTTGCCAAATTCAGGTTGATGCCAACCCTCCACTGGAGGAACATTGGAGAAGTATGAACCTTCTGGTGCATTTTGGGACCCTTAGAGTACGTTAGATGGGGCACCCCTATATTTGGACTAGTCAACATTTGAGGGGGGTTTGACACCCTTCTCAATTAGGTGGGCCAAGATTTCTTCCCCATGTTTCTCAAGCAAACGGTCAGTCATTTGTACATTGGCAAGATTACTAAAATGTTCCTCAAGTGTGAGTTTAGGTTGATTAACCATACTCTCTTCACCATGTGGTGAGTTGTTATGATTCTCAGTGTTAGAATGCGATGAAGTACCATTATGAGGATCATGAGGGACATTGGTACCCTTGTTAGGATCTGATGAGACATTGATTGTGTTTTTGGGATCTTGAGGATTGTTTGATTGGGCATTATGAGCTTGATGGTCGGCCATTTTCTTTGCCTGTGAACAGGTCTGAATGGGCATGCAAATGCGGGATGAGTAGATTAATGCCTTTGTCGAATGATTTGATTGTGATTGGATAAGGTGTAATTTGGATGGAGTTTGGATTTGGATCAGATTTTGTTGGGATATATTGGATCGGATTGGATTTCGATTAGATTGGATTTGGATTGGATTGGATTAGATTTGGTGTGATTGGATTAAATTGGATTGAATTGGATTCGGATTGGACTTTGGATTTAGCACGATTGGATTAGATTGGATTGGATTGGATTCAAATTGGACTTTGGATTTAGCACGATTGGATTAGATTGGATTGGATTTGGATTTGGCAAGATTGGATTTTGGATTTAGCACGATTGGATTAGATTGGATTCGGATTGGACTTTGGATTTAGCACGATTGGATTAGATTGGATTGGATTTGGACAATTTGATCAGTTTGGATAGATTTAGACTATTGGATGGGTATGGTTGGATGATGAACGATGTGAGAGAGAGACCTTAAGCTTGATCACAGGAGGTTACCCTTAGTGACCCTAGAGCTTTGATTGATTAATAGGATGATTACGACACTGAATCCACCTTAAAATAGGAATGGATTGATTGGGCCAAGGATGATAGCCTACAACACCGAATTCACCTCAAGATGGAAGCGAATTGATTGGGGGTCGAAGTTAAAGACTAATAATCAACTTCAAGTGCTATAGTCAATTTGGGTAACCACTTTGTAATGCAAGGTTAGGACGGTTTGGCTATGGGTGGTGTTTGGCGATGTGAATGGTAAAGTTGTGATGTTTGTTAGGTGAGGGTATGGACTTTTGAATGGAAAATTAAAATGAAAAAGGTGGATTAAAGATGATTGTGGGGAATAAATGGGGATTTATAATGGTTAACGGAAGATTTGGAGTGATAGAATGGAGGTTTAAACAGATCAAATGGAGGTTTCGGGAGGCATAAGGTGACAAAATGAAGGCTTAGGATGATGAGATAATGGTTGGGAATGATTAAATGATGGTTTAGAGGCTAAATGGATCCAAATGGGGCAATTTCGGGTGTTCAGGAGGGCAAATCTACCCTTCTGCAGCAAAGATCAAGGCATTGACAGCAAAATCAAGGGCGTAGGCAGCTTTCTGCAGTAAATCAGGGGCATGGCCAACAAAATTAGGGGCGTTGACAGCTTTCTGCAGCAAATCAGGGGCGCTGCCAACAAAATCAGGGGCATTGACAGCTTTCTACAATAAATCAAGGGTGCTTCTAACAAAATCAGGGGCGTTGACAGCTTTCTGTAGTAAATCAAGGGCGTTGCCGCCTTTTTGCAGTAAAATCAGGGGCACTGTCGCCTTTCTGCAGTAAAATCAAGGGCGTTGTTGCCTTTCTGTAGTAAGGTTAGGGGCGTTGCCACCTTTCTGCAGTAAGGCAGAGTTTGGTTTTGATGGAAATGGCTATTGAAAGGACGCAAAATGATAAAGTAAGGCCAAAGTATCAAAAATTTCACAGATTTTTCACAAGGAAACACTTCAAGCAAGCACAATCCTATGATTAATATTAAGGGTATGGCAAGGCAAAGTCTTAATCTAGGATGCACAAGACTTCTAGGGAGTTCTCGATATACTCTTGGTACGTGAGGCACAACCGTGAACACCAGTCTGTCACAAGCGTGAGTCGGGAACCCCAGCGAGATACTGAAAGGCTTGGACCAACTCTTCACGTTTATCTAGGTATCACCCTAGCTTCGATGCTCTACCAATTATGTCGCAACTGGATTGGGGTACAACTTTCATTCTCCCCCCTTTATATACCTCGTAGGTACGCGTGGTTGGAATCGTCCCTTGGGGTGATGAAATCCCCAAGCAGGTCCCACTAGAAAGAAGACACTAACCATTTCCAACTACTCCCCAGGCTCACACGAACTGCAATGGGAAAGTGAAAAAAATTGATGCCCCCTTGGGTAACACAAGAACAAACAATTACAACAAACAATGAAGTTTATTCCCCCTAATTAGACTATGTTTCAAAATAGCAAAGATAGTTTTCAAAAATCTGATCAAATAGATGGTCCTGCAAGCAAATGTTAGTTGTCTTCTTCTTCGTCCTTGATCAATTATGCCCTAATACACTGCAAAACGTTAGCAAAAAACACCAATATCCTTGCCAAAACAATGTTAGAGGGTTATTACGTGAAAACAGCAAAAAATGAGAGCAAAAATGAAGCTAAAATGACTATTTTATCTTCCAGACTGTGTTGTTTTGGGGCGCTGCCACCTTTCTGCAGTGAACATGGGCACTGCCACCTTTCTGCAGAAAAGCAAAGGGCGCTGCCGCCTTTCTGTGGCAAAATGGGGGCACTGTCGCCTTTCTGCGATAAAGCAGAGGGCGCTGCCGCCTTTCTGTAGTAAGCAGAGGGTGCTGCCGCCTTTCTGTAATAAGGTCAGGGGTGCTGCCGCCTTTCTACAGTAAGACAGAGGGCATTGTGGCCTTTCTGCGAGGGTGCTATCGCCTTTCTGTGAGGGCGCTGCTGCCTTTCTACAAGGGCGCTGCCGCCTTTCTGCAACATACTTTGTCAGATTTAAAAAAATAGAAAGTTGTGCCCCTCCCACTGCAAGAAAAATGTTAAAAAAATATTCTAAATATATCCCTAATTGCAGCAAACTTGTTAGAGAATAAGACTTTCAGCTGTAGGGCGCTGCCTCCTTTCTGTAGTGGACAAGAGGGTGCTACCGCCTTTCTGTGGTAAGGCAGAGGGCACTACCGCCTTTCTGCGACCTTTTCCTGCAAAGTTCTTAACAAAAAGGGAGGTTAAATGCGAGAACCCGTTTGTGGGTCCCACCGGGCGTGCCAGAAATATAAACCTAAAAATTTTATCCTACTCTAACGTGCAAAATAACTAAGAATTGCAAGTGATAAAAGACCAAGGACACCTCTAGATTAGCCAAAGGAGTGATATAACAAGAAGGAAAATGGATAAAACAAAATGGAAACGATTTCACCTTCCTTGTTGTTGATGTCTCTTTGATTGGCGCTTGCTTGGGATGATTTTGTGTGCTCCTTAGATGATTTCTTGAGTGACTAAATGCAAGATTAAATGTGCAAAATGATTAGAATGGATAGCTAGATGACGGTAAATGATTGAGAATGCAAAGGGGCAGCATGTAGTTATCAAATGGCTAAGTGTTGAAAATTCCCTTGAGGAGGGGGTATTTATAGAAGAATTTGAATTCTCTAGAGAATTCAACGGTCAAGATTGCTCCAACAAGGTCAAGATGAAGGGCTATGGTGGGTTGAGAACCCACAAGCCCTCACATCTTGACATGTGGAAAGTGGACAAGGGGATATGAGGTGTAAGTGAGGTGTCAAAAAGGTACATGAGGTGGAGGAAGGACATGCACCTTGGGGAGTGAGGAGATTTCCTCAAAAAGGGATTCCTTGTCCCCAAGTGGGAGTGAAAGAGACATTTGAGGAATTTTGGAATTCCTCAAAAATCTACATGGGAAAAAGAAAAGTGGTTGAGGATATAAATGTGAATTAACATTCCTAGGATGATCTAGAGGATAAAAGGTGGGCTCCAAAAAGGTGGGACTTGGTCACATGTGAAGATTGTGACAAGTCCAAGGTTCTGGAAGCCTTGGAAAAATGGAATGTGAATTAAAAATTCACATATAAAGAAGGGGAATCTAAGACAAATAAATGTGAATTAAAAATTCACATGGGAAAGGGGGTCAATGCCAAAAGAAGGTAAATGCAAAGGATGGCTAAAAAGTGGTGCTAAATTTGGCTAATGACCTTGGTTAAGGTTGCAAATATTGGATTAGGCTAATTAATAGAAGATTAGAGGCAAGTGGCAAAAGTAGGAGGATGTGACATTAATCTTTGATTAAGAGGATGCACATCATAATCATGAATTAATTAATTTAATTCAGATTAGAGCAAGGCTATGGAGGATGTGAAAATGAGAGAGAAAGTGAGGAATTTTAAATTGATTTTAAATCAAAAGGGGAAAAATGACTAAATTAAATAAAATAGTGTATTTATTTAATTTAGAGAGGAAGAAGGTGAAAGATAAAGCATTTAATTATTAAATCAAATACTTCACAGATATGAGATAAAAGATGTAATATTAATTTAATAAATTAATATTAACACGATAGACGGAAAGACAGTAAATTTAATCATATGGAAGTGATTAAATTTAGATGTCTACAGTAACAATGGTGACATTGATGCAAAAGTTGTCCTAAGTTTCTCACACAAACAAACAACTAACCAACAAAGACTCAACATAACACACAACTACAAAACAATGAATTCAACAATGCCAAAACATAAAAAGGACCGTGCCCTAGAAATAACTACCCTAAAAAATGTAAGTACACACCATTGGGGGAATCTATTGAAGTAGTTATGCAAAAGTTGGTGCAGTCCAACCTCATCACGCTCCCCAACTATCAAAATTACCAAGAACCTCAAGTTAAACAGCCATGGTACAACAAGAAGGATCTTTGTGATTTCCATAAGATCAAAGGACATAAGATGACAAGCTGCATGAAACTTAAAAACATTATCCAAGATCTAATCAACAATGGAGATGTATTTGTCAATTAATAATTAGGCAATCAAGACCTCAAAATATACAAGAAACCAATGTTAGATCATAACAAGGGAAACAAAAATGGAAATGGGAAGGATTACTCCAATGTATGTCATGTTTATAAAAATGTCATTGCATCTTGTGATAATTTCATATTAGTCATCACCATCAAATAACCTAGCATAAAGTATGGAGCCACCACACATCAAGGAAATGTCACTATCCAAGGAGCATCCTTGCAACTTAGGGAAACACCCATACTTCCAAAGTTGAACCCTAGTGATTATAGCCTCCTAGACCAATTGAAGAGGACTCCTACCTGGATCTCCATCCTGGAGTTACTAAAACTATCCCCTGAACATAGGGATGTATTAGAAAAAGCTTTGTTTTCTTCTTCTTCCATACCCGAGAATCTTGATACTGAGAAATTCAAAGCTATGATAGGACACATCAACACACCTCATCTCCTTACCTTTTTTTAGCAAGACCTCCCAACATAGCCATCGCACAATCATGCATTGCACCTTGAGGTCATCCTTCACAAGAATAAAGTAAAAAGAGTCCTAGTGGATGGGGGTTCTGGCCTAAATATTTGTACCCTTTAGTTAATCAAGAAGTTGTCTTTCTCTGGAGATTCCATTAAAAAGGAAAAAGGTGTGACTATAAGGATATACGATGATCAAGAATGGGTTTCCCAAGGCACAACCAAGATCCCTATCTAAGTAGGACCCTCCATTGCTAAGACTACTTGCCAAGTACTCAATCTTGACCTTCCTTACAATATTATTCTAGGTCAACCATCATGGATCCATGCCATGCAAGCTATAGCTTCAACATACCATCAATGCATCAAATTCCCTTAGGAAGATAAAGAAGTTACAATCCATACTGATCCTGAGCCATTCTATTACTGCAAGAACCTTGAATAAAAATAGTACAAGACCCTACAAGTACCTAAAAATGATGAAGTTCTAGCATCCTCCTCATTTGTTGACCTCCCTAGATTCTATCTCTGAATCCAAAACACCCATCATATAGAACATACTAGGCATTAAGGCAGTGATCAAAGATAATGGTTGTGGGGATTATAATTTAAAGAAGGGTTTTTTTGTCCTTGGAGAGTTACCTCTTTCTCCTAAATCTCACGAGAAGTGCCAACCTATTCATAAGGTATCTGAGACAATGAAGGTAGCATCTACCACTTTCACCAAGTGGGGATATTTGAACAAAGAATTCATCAATGAGGAGGATGTATCCAAATTGTTATATTAGGATAATCGACCCATGCCCATTCTTCAAATGGAAGATGATAACAAAGGATTGTAGCTAATGATGGGGTGGGGGTATAACAAGAATGAGAAGTTACGGAAGAACAACAATGGTTTGCTAAAACCCATTGCTACTGAGAAACGACCAAAGAATCTTGGTCTTGGATGTACTACCAACAAAGTGACCATTCTTGGAAAGGGTGCTTCTAATAAACAAGTTGATCATTCCTCTTGGTTACCTACATCACCTAATAATACCCTTGATGAATTTCCCCTTGATATCACTGAATTGTTTGAGGATACCTCTATATTCATGATCACTACTACATTCTTTGCTCCAAACAACAAAATCATTGAACTAAAGCTACTTTACCCTCATCTCATTAATTGGGACCAATGAGGACCACCTATTCTAGACTCGTTTGAAAATGATGAAGCAATCTTCAAGTTTATGTGACTTTGTGAAAACTTTCCATATGGAGATCACAAAGAAGGGTTTGAAATATTACTGGATGCACAAGCTTACTATGGGAAAATGATTGAATCCCTCAATCATAAAATAAATGATATGAGAATCACATGTAGATCTCTAAGTGAAAATGACATTGTGGAACTTTTTTATCATGAAATAGTAAAAATGAAGGATACATCTGATGGTGAAAAACTCTTCGAAGCATTGAAGGATGAGGGATTCAATCTTCCTCTTAGTGCAATGCATCCAAAGAAGTCAACAATACTTGCAGAGAAAGATAATACAATAAATGTGGGGACGAAGGAGGCACCTCAGATCACATTCTATGTAGAGTCACTATTGGATGAAAATAAAACAAACTTGGAATCCTTCTTAAAAGAGTGAAAGGAAAACTTTGCATGGTCCTATATAGATATTCTTGGACTTGATCCTAAAGTGGTTGTACACCATCTAGCAATTTATCCTTAAGCTAAAATAGTAAAGCAGAAGTTGAGAAAGATGCACCCATAGATAGCATTGTTGGTTAAACTAGAATTGAATAAAATTCTTGACATGGGATTTATGTGCCTGATAGATTATCTTGAGTGGGTTTCCAACCTGGTGCCAGTCTCAAAACCCGTTGGGGTCATCATAATATGTACTAAATTTAGGGATTTGAACAAAGCAAGTCTGAAAGATGATTTCCCTCTTCCAAACATCAGCATCATTACAGACTTAACCATTAGACATGAGATGTTATCACTTATGTATAGATTCTCAAGATACAACTAGATAATTATTTCCAAGGAAGACCTATACAAAACAACATTCACATGTCTATGCGGAACCTATTGCTGGAATATGATGTCATTTGGGTTAAAGAATGATAGCGATGCTTATGAAAGAGCTATGGCACTGATCTTTCATAATATGATCCACAAAACTATTGAAGACTATGTGGATGAAATTCTAGTCAAATAAAAAACAAGGAGCATATAGAAGTACAAAGACCAATCTTTAATAGAATCAAATAGTACAAAGTGTGGTTGAATCCAAAAAAGTGTGTCTTTGGGGTCACATTAGGCAAGCTTCTAGGGTACATAGTGTCACAAAGAGGAATAGAGATATATCTAGCCAAGGCCAGAGAAATTATGGATATGGAGCCACCATAAACACTTAAGCAAATGTGAGGCTTACAAGGGAGGCTAGAATCTATCAAGAGGTTTATAGCACAACTGGCAGATAAGATTCACCCCTTTTCTCAATTCCTCCATAAGGGAATAACATACAAGTGGGATGAGAAATGTGATAAATCCTTCCATCAAATCAAGGATTATCTACTGATACTTCCTATTCTTATGCCACCAATATCGAATAAACCTCTGATCCTGTACATCTCAGCCACATCAACAGCTCTAGGTTCTCTTCTTACTCAACATGATGGAATAGAGAAGGAGCTTGAGCAATCTATTGTATCAACAAAACTTTTTTTGGATATGAGATGAATTGTTCACCCATTAAAAAGGCATTCCTAGTAGCAATAGTGTTCGCTTCACAAAAATTTAGGCACTACATGCTTTCACATCAAATAAAGCTCATTGTTAAGATTGATCCATTGAAATATTTGTTGTGCAAGGAAACACTCACTAGACGAATGGCTAAATGGGTGATGATCCTAACAGGGTTTTACATAGAGTACATAGAGTGAAAGGCTATCAAGGAGAAACTCATCAC
Source organism: Sequoia sempervirens (assembly GCA_007258455.2). NCBI lineage: Eukaryota > Viridiplantae > Streptophyta > Pinopsida > Cupressales > Cupressaceae > Sequoia > Sequoia sempervirens. The sequence goes on along the minus strand of VDFB02000015.1, from coordinate 219,470,047 downwards.
AAATGAACTAGCAGAGGCACCCATCTATGCAGAAAATCCATTAGTGTCCAAATTTTTTGACGATTCAATATTTGGCCTTGACATAGTGGATCTATGGAAGATCTACACTTTGATAGATCATATACACAATATAGATCCAGAGAAGGTATTCTCTTCATCACCCCTCAAGGTGATTGTATTCCCAAATCATATCAGCTATCTTTTCCATGCAACAACAATATAGTTTCAAGTATGAAGCTCTTATAACAAGTTGAGAATTGCAGTACAATGGAAAATACAAGAATTAAAGGTCTATAGAGATTCACATCTAATCATAAATCAATTCAATGATGATTACTAGACCAAAGATGATAAGATCACACCTTACAAGAAGATGGTAGAAATTCTCAAGAATTTCTTCATTGACATAACATTTGAGGAAATAACGCATGTCAATAATTGAGTGGTTGATGCCATGGGAACCTTTGCATCCTTGTTAGATATGTTGCATAACATTTTTCAATGCAAATTCCTTGTTGAGGAGCTTCTCATACTGATATTAGAGGTACTTGAATATGATTTTTTGTGTGAAATTGTTGGTCCTAGATCCCCATGGTATCATGGCCTCTTCACCTACCTAAACAAAGGTATCCTTCCAACTGATATTTCCCCAAACCTTAAGAAAACCTTTGTCAAGAAAGCATCTTGATTCATTATCCTAGGTGACACCCTTTATTGTTGAAGTATTAAAGGGACATTATTATAATTTCTTCACCAAGAGGAAGCTTTGACTACATTGAAGAAAGTGCATGAAGGAATTTGTGGATCACATTCTAGTGGTATGACCTTATCAAAGAAACTATTAAGGATAGGGTATTACTAATCTACAATGGAACATGAGGCTCATCAATATGTAAAGAAGTGCATTTAAAGACAATAGCATGGGGACCTTATCCACGCTCCAACTCAAGAAATCTAACCGATTGTTACACCTTGGCCTTTCTCATAGTGGGGACTCAACCTCATAGGAAATATCATCCCTACCTTGTTTAATGGTCACAAGTTTATCATTACAACCACTAAGTACTTTTCATAGTGGGTTGAAGAAAACCCTACGATAAATTTAAACTCCCTGTTTAACCACATGAAGAAAATCACGCTCCTGATCGCTCTAGCTGGATGATGAATCACAGAAGTTTCAAATCAGCTCCTCTAAAGTTAGTTTAGGAACTTCTTGTCCCAGCATTGATCTAGCATTTTCCCTCTATCTATTTTCAGTTATGTTTTAGTATTTAGTTCAGACGCCTTGTATCTTGGCAATTAATTCCATGTTTTGAATTCAATAAAGGATATTAATATAAACATCCATCTCTATGTTTTAGAAAAGGAGTTAGATAGTTATCCATTTGAATTTGTAATTGTTGCACTACTCTATTAGGCATCCCTATTTGAGTGAATTTGAATGAAAATAAGAAGTTAACTCGAATCATTGTGTTAGACATCTCACAAGAGGAGGAGCAAGGCCTGCCCAACCAAAGGAAGTGACCTTTTGTGGTATTTCTTTAAGTTTATTTTATTTATGTTCAATGGATATTGAATCTATAATGTTAATTTTGTTTGAATCATTTTCAGCAGTTGTGTTTAATAACTTTTAAGCTAAGTTTATCATGGTTAGAATGGTTTATTATATTTATTGTAAATTTTATTGGGTTAATCAAGATTTAGATATTGTTTGTAGAAATTAACTTTGACAATTATCTATTAGGTTTAATAGAAGTAATGATAAAAACTTATGGAAAGATGAAACTGAAACTTGTTTGGAATTTATTCATGGAAATTAGTATTTATGTTTTCTAGATTAATAATTATTTCCTTGCAATTTATTTATGTTCTTTCAATTAGCATTTATTTTTTCAACAAATCTTAAAATAAATTTTTTTTTAAGTAAATTAGAATTAAATTTAAATTTTGAATTATAGATTAAGAATTAAATTAATTTTAATCTTCTCCATGAATCAGTCTCAATCAAGTCAAGCGAAGTTAGAAATAAGTCATCAAAACTTTAAATTAGGAAATGATATAGAATTAATCCTTAGGAATTTGTCACTGAAATTTAGCTCTTGAGAGCTCCTGAAAGCTCTTGAAGGAGCCAAACTGAAACCAGAAGTCACTGTTTATAGTGCAAAAAACACCTAGAAATCCATTGAAAATATCCTTTTCACATATAGCTATGAGACACACTCGGTTTGATAATTAAATGACTAAATGATGCAAGTTGTGACAACAATGACCTTACCCATCATTTTTGGCATCGTTGTCGGGGAATAAAAGATCTAGCTATTAAATGTTAAGCCTTAGTTTTGATAAGGAAGATATATTTAAATTGTGGATGAGACGAGCTAGAGACCATCTAGGGAGGTTTCTTCCACGAGATATTGATTTTGGACAAAATATTGATTTCGATCAAGAACAAGACATTTAGCAACATTAGATCATAAATCAAGAAGAGAATAGAGATTCATTTCAAGAAGAAGAAATGGGTGACCAACCAGTATGTCCACCAGCAAATAGGACCTTTTCTTATCCTATTAATCTTGAAAGATAGGATAATGAGCCTCCTATTAAGAATATTTCACCCTCAGTTTTGCCTACCTTTAGGGGAAAACTTTTGAGGAACTTGATTAATTCCTTTTTGAGAACTTTTAAAGTTTTATTCCAAACCTATAATTATAAAGTTTATAACTAGAAGTTGAAGTTATTTCCTTCTACCTTGAAAGAGTCAGTTTTACATTGGTTCATGGGTTTAGGTGCAGGAAAAATCACAACTTGGCAGCAAATAGAAATTGAGTTCTTGGATAAGTACCAAGAATACTGTCGAGTAAGGGATAGGAAGGAGGAATTGTTTTCAATGAGACAAATGGAGGACAAAAGTTTGGAAGATTACGTTGATAGATCTCATTTTCTGCACTAGAGGTGTACTAATGGGTTGGATAATGAAATTAGTAAAAGAATTTTTTTGAGAGGAATTGATGATGAATCTAGAGAGTCTTTGAATCTTATGGGGAAAAGAGACATTAATAAGCTTTCCTTGGATGATATTGTTGAAATATGTAGAAGCTACTCTAGGACTAGAGTAGGAACTAGAAATTCCTAAAGAAACAAGGATCATATTACTAATGTGTCTCAAGTAATGGAGGAATTAGAAAACTTGAAAAATAACTTACTTCATCTCAACATACAAGGAAATAACAAGAATATTGAGCCTTTATCCATTTATTGTTCCAAGTGTAGATGGAAACATCTTTTAAGAGAGTTTCTATTGAATCAAGTTGATATCTGTGAATTTTGTGAGAAACATCACTGCATAAGTTCCTATAATATTTTGGATAGAATTAAGACCAATCTGGAGAAACCGCTTGTGGTAGAGGAAGAGCTTAATTATGTTGGCCAAAGATCTCAAAAAATAGGGTATAATGTTAATCAAAGGCAATACATGGTTCTACATCTAATTGGAATCAGAACCCTTGGCAAAACCAAAATCAATGGATCCCTCCATATCAACCACAATCACCACCTACATTTTGGGGTCAACGTGAATGGATGAATCCTCAGTGGAACAAGTCATAGTTGTAAGCTAATCAATAGTCACAATGGCAATCAAATCAGCCATCATGGCAACAACAAAAAAACACAATTTCAACCATGGAAAAATTAGGGGAAAAATTTTCCTAGGGTATAGACACCTCCATCAATCAATGCCCCTAATCCTACTAATGAAGAGGTAAACTAGCTTCAATTTTCATCCCAACCAGTTGCAAATCTGAGAAATACCCGTAATGATACAAATTCCCCTAATTTGAACGTGATTGATGCTAATGATATTCAATTGAGAAATCAAACTATTCAATCTACACTAACAAAATAAGTTCAAAAAGGTGGGAAAGAAAATGAGAATTCAGAAGAAAAATAAAACTTTGAGGATGAACAAAAATTCAATCAGGCACCTTACCCTGTGCAGTTGAAGGAAGAAAAAGTCACTCTTGAAATCTCTTAACCAAGTTACATGAATGTAGTATATTTTTAACTTCTTCGTGAGTTGAAGAAGATTAACATTTAGATACCATTATTACAAGCCATTAAAGACATACCAGAGATAAATCAGTTGGTTAAGTCCCTTTGCATGAAAACTCCAGGGAAAAAGAAGAAATTACCTCCTACAATACAAATAGGGACAAAACTCACTAATGTGTTATCAGGAAGATTGCTTTCATAGAAATATAATGATCCTTGTAGTCCTATAATAACCTTGAGCATTAAAGGAGTTGAGATATCCAATGTTCAAATTGATTTGGGAGCTTCCATCAAAGTTATCACATCTGATACTGTTGAAATATTAGGGATGATAATTGTTTAATAATTGGCTAACCAATCTACTACCAAACTTGAATTTGTTATTGAAGAGATAATGGTCACCATTGAAACATGGGATTATCTAGTTGACTTTTTGGTTCTTAAATCTAGAAAGAAAGATTCTATTTATCCAATAATCTTAGGAAGACCATGGTTGGCTATTGTTGCTACATTAATAGATTGTAGATATGGAAGTATGATCATTTCAAATGGTCAAAAATAGAAAGAGTTGTCACTCTATCCTCCATCACAACCATCAATTCAACCTATCACTCAACTTTGGGTTGATGAGGATATGGAATAAGAGGGTGATGGTATTATAGAATTAGCTATGGTTACTTTGGTTGAACATGTTAAAGAATGTGAAGAACAATAGTTTACTTTTGAAGACATTAATCAAATTGAGAAAGGAAACTGTCAAGCAACATTGCATCAACAACACTCTTGTCCCTTAAATATACTTGTTGGAAATCCCCTTGATCCTAAAAATACTAAAGAAATTACAATAGTTGGGGGTAAACCTCTCAACATTAATTCATCTTTGTCCCTAACAAAAGAAAAAGAATTGAAGGAAACTTTGGAAAAACATACTGAAGCATTTGCTTGGGAGTATAAGGATATGAGAGGAATTCATCCTTCAATTTTCAGTCATCACATTTATACTGAAGATGTAAAACCAATCAGACAAGGTCAAAGGCGAATCAATCTTGTTCTTTGTGATATTATTAAACAAGAAATAGAAAAGTTGCTAAAAGTATGGTTCATTTACCCAATATCTAATAGTCAATGGGTTTCTCCATTGGTTAATGTTCCCAAGAAAAATGGTAAATCCAATGTGTGTGCATGGATTATAGAGAATTGAATAAAGCCGCAAAGAAGGATCATTTTCCATTTCCGTTCATTGATCAAGTACTTGATAACCTAGCTGGAAGCAATTATTTCTCTTTTCTTGATGGCTTTAGTGGATACAATCAAATCCAAGTAGCTCCTGAAGATCAAGATAAAACTACTTTTACCTATCCTTGGGGTACATACACTTATACAATTTTACCATTTGGACTATGTAATGTGCAAGCCACTTTTCAAAGAGTAGTCCTTGCTATTTTTGTAGATTTCACAAATTCGTGTGTCGAAGTATATATGGATGACTTTACAGTTCATGCAAAAAATATTGAGAAAGCACTTGAAAACTTAGAAAAGGTTTTGCAGAGATGTCAAGATCGCAAGTTATCCTTAAATCATGAAAAGAGTTCAATTATGATGATAGAAGGTATTGTTTTGGGACAACACATCTCAAAAGAGGGGATAAAAGTTGAACCCAAGAAAGTAGAAATTATTCAAAACATTGAGATCCCTATGAATCAAACTGGTGTTTGTAGCTTTCTTGGGCATGCCACATATTATAGAAGATTTAATGAAGGGTTTAGTAGAATTATTGGACCTTTATTTACATTGCTCAAGAAATATGAGTTTGTATGGATAGATGATTGTCAAAAATCTTTTGAAACAATTAAAAAATCTTTAACAACTTCTCCAATTATCAAAGGACCTATTTGGGGAGTTCCATTTCAAATACATGTTGATGCATCCAATTTTTCTATTGTTGTAGTATTAGGAAAAAAAGATGATAATGATGTCATGCATGCAATCTATTATGTTAGAAAAAATCTAAATCTTGCTAAAAGAAACTATACAACAACTGAAAAAGAATTTTTAGCTGTAGTATATGCAATTAAAAAATTTAGGCATTATATTATAGGTTACAAAGTTTACGTACATGCAGACCATGTTGCAATTAAATATTTGATAAAAAAAGTTGTAGTAGGTGGATGAATTATAATATGGTTATTGTTGTTGTAGGAATTTGATGTGACTATCATAGATAAGCCTAGAAAGAATAATGTTGTTGTTGACTTCCTTTCTAGAATTTTTTTGCAAGATGATCAAGAACTAATGGATGACACATTTCTAGATGAAAATTTATTTGCAATATCAATTCATTCACCATTGTTTGTTGATCTTGCAAATTACCTTGTAACAAAGAAGTGTCCAAATCACTTTAGTCATAAACGAAAAAGAAGGTTAATTCGTGAAAGTTCTAGATTTCAATGGATTAATGTACTTTTATTTAAAATGTTCCCTGATCATGTTCTTCACAAATGTGTTGCTGAGTTAGATGTCTATGATGTTGTACATGCTTTCCATCATGAGCCAGAAGGAGGACACTATTCAGTAGTTAGAACAGTTCATAAGATCTTAGGAGCTGGTTACTTTTGGCCATCAATGACAAAGGATATTTAATTATTTGTTAATCACTGTGATGAATTTTAGTGGATGGGAAGACCTATGCCAACAATGGAGATACCATTGCAACCTTAGATAGCTTTGGAACCATTTGAAAAATGGGGCAATTTTGTGGGACCTGTTGATCCACATTCTAAAGGGTAGCATTATATCCTAGTTTGTATAGAGTATGCAACAAAGTGGGCTGAGGTGAAAGCATTGCCACCAACACGAGAGAAAAAGTAGTTGATTTTATGTAAAAAAAAATTCTTTAGAGATTTGGTGCAACAAGAGAAATAGTTTTAGACCAAGGACCACAATTTGTATTAGTGATGATGGAAGCCTTTATGAAAAGATATCAAATGACACATAGGAAATCTTCACCATATCATCCTCAAGTGAATGGACAAGTTGAAGTCACTAATTGAGAATTAGAGAATATATTGACAAAGATTGTTTCATTAAGGAAAAAAGACTAGGTAGAGAGATTGGATGAAGTAGTATGGGCTTATAATACTACATGGAAAATAATAACCAAATTTTCTCCATATGAACTTATGTATGGGAAAACTCCAGTCATTCCTATTGAATTTGAATTAAGAACATTGAAAATGACATTAGAAGTTGGAATTGATTTACCTGAGTCGGAGAAAAGTAGAATTTTGTAGCTAAATAGACTGGATGAGATGAGAATGGAAGCTCTTTAGCGCACAGAGGTGATCTAGAAGCAAAGGAAAGAATGGAATGATAATCATATTGTGACCAGACAGTTCAAGGAAGGAGATTGGGCATTATTAGTTGACTCCAAGCTTCAAGAGTTTAAGGGGAAATCCCATACAAGATGGTTAGGACCCTATGAGATAGATCAAGTATTTGAAAATGGAGTTGTTCAATTAGTATCGATTGTTGGAGAAAGGGGAGTTATGCTAGTTAATGGTCATCAATTGAAAATATATCATAAGCTAGCAACAAAGGAGGAATTTTTATCAGATCTGCAACACAGAATTGAACATTTTCTCATGGAAGATATTTCTTCCTTGAGAGAAGATCTTTGAACCTTTGAAGAAGGAATGAATAAACAAGGTAAATTGAAAACCAAAAAATGGTAGTTTACCTTGGGAAAAAGGAAAGTAAATTGAAAACTAGCAAATGGTGGTTTGCTTTCGAAAAAAAAAACAATAAGATGACTGAAAACCAACAATGGAAGTCTATCTGGGTTAACTCTGAGTAGCTCCTAATTTTTTTTGAAGACTCCTGATGGCTCCTAAAAGTATAGAAGGCTTACAATAAATAAATATGTGCACTTAATGTGAATATTATTCTCAAAATATTATTTTCTAAAGTAGTTAAAATAATGTAAAGTAGGTAAATGTTTATGAGCTTAGAAACCTCCGCCATATTTTTATTAATACTTATAATAAATTTCTTTTAATTATTACAAAAAGTAGAAAAGAAGTTGATTTAAGTGTGATGTGACATTCAAATGATGTCTGTAATAACTACAGGTCATGTTGAGATTCACCTGTCCTTTCAAAATCCTTTCAAAATTAAAATGACATATGTTAGGGGTGTCGCCAACTTTGCAAATTGAATTGCAACTACAAAATTGTTGTGTATGAGGTGTCTGGTGCAGTAAAGGAATTAATTGCAAGGAAATAATTACATGTCATGTCATTTTTCAAAATTGTTGCTTCACAAACATGAAATGATCATTCTAGAAATTGTTTAGTAGCTCAATCTATCATTGTCCATTTTGCCATTATTGATAGAAAAAGATGGGATTCAACAAAAGTAATGTGGAACCTGAGAATTTTACTCTTGATTCTAAGACTATGAGGTTGCTAAGAGAAGCAGGATGGTTGGATTTCATTATGAAGTATGAAGGCTTTCAACAAGAAATTATGGAAGAATAAATAAGAAATTTCCACGTGAATGTCACAAGAGTTAGGAATGAGATCATTGAAGTTACTCCTAAAATCATAAGTGAAATTTCAGGTATTCCTATTGAAGGGAATCTAGTTAATAAGGTCCTAGTAAAATTTGATGAGTTGGTGTCAACATTTCATTAACTAGAAAAGAAGCCTAAGATTCTTTTGCATGAAGGAGATCAATAGGGAATTGTTTGTAACAGCTTGGAAGAGCCTTGGAGAACTGGTATAATGTGGGTAATGAAATTCTTCACATGTGAGGTATAATATGGCACAATATTAGGGATAGGAATGAAAAATTTGATACATTTGAGGTATGGAAATACAAAACCTTCTGCTAGAATCAATTTACCAGCATTTTTGTTTTCACAAATTGCTTCAATGGTTTCCTAGGTAAAATCTAGGGGGGAGTCATCCATAAAATATAATGGTTTAATTTATTTGATAATTAAACATCATTTCTTGAAAAAAGAATCTAGGAAATAAGGTTGGCTTAAATTTTTGTCTGCACCTATGGGTTGATGCAAGAAGTTGGGTACACAAAAAACTCAAAAAGTGGAAATGTTTTTGCTGTTTTTCAGAATTTGTCACACTTGGACTGAAAATTTGAGGCACTTCCACAATGAATCTTAAAAAAAGTCAGTAATATGAAATTTAGAATTTTGAATCTAGTTTCCAAATATGTAAATTATTAATATACCCAATTTATAGAAATTAAATTTTGATAAATATCTATAAAAACCACTTTTTAAAAGTCCCTATTTTTTAACCATACCAAGCAGGTGTACGGACAACACTTTTTGACCCAAATAAAATTATTTTGCTAATTCCTTTTAGGAAAAGAGAGCTAACAACATGAAGTTTGGGCTGGATTTTTTTTTGTAATTTTTGGTTGAATATATATTTTTTTAATTAATTTTTTATTGGCCTTAATTGATGTTTTTTCAAATCAACGTGTACGGACAACATAATTGGACCTAAACAAAACATTTTTTGACTCTTTTTTTTTCATTGTGTAGAGAATTTTCTGAAGTTTGGGACCATATAATTTTTTTTACAAGAAACTTAACCAATACAAAGTTATTAAAAAACCAAAAAAACCTGATCTTTCAAGTTTAAGGCCTAGTTTGCTTAGAAATTAATTAAAAAATAACAAACTTAATCCAATTTTAACAAAAATTATATATCTAGAAAGTAGACATTGTGTTCTCTAATGGGTTTTAATTTTATAGACTAATTCAGAAAAAAAGTTCATCATCTATGTTGTCAAAGTTGGACATTTTTTTTCAGTTTGCCTTAGTTTTTTAGTTGCAGGTCAAAAGCTAAGGCTCGGATTGCCAAGCCTTTCCCAAGCCTAAAACCGGGGCTAGATTTGGTTTGGGAGATCAACTTTTAAATAACGCGTATGTGTTATAGAAACGCGTATGCGTTATTTAAATGAAACGCGTACACGTTTCATAACGCATACACGTTATGTTTTGCTCGTTGGCAGAAAGCAATGCGTACACGTTTTAAAAATATAATGCATAGGCGTTTCATAACGCGTACGTGTTTGTATAATAGCCATTTTTTCCTAATTTGAAAAATACTGTTAAAACACGATTTTCCTGCAACATTTTTTTCTACAGTACGGACCAAAAGTGTCATTTTCTGCATTTTTTATTGCAAATTTGTCTTGTGCAGGGCATATTCTATTCAAATTGTTGGAAGAGTAAAAGTGAAAATTAAATTTTCTGAAGTGGAATCAAGTGCAAGAACTTTTTACAAGAAGATTTGGAAAAAGTGAATTTTTGGATGTACTCATGATGATTTTGTACTTCAGATTTTATAGAAAAAATAATCTTCATAGTACATAGTTTTATTTGAATATTTGAAGGAGGTGGCAATTTTAAAATAGGTTTCTTGAATTATTTTTTTTGTCATCAAAGAGGGTTTGGTAACCATGGGTGATAAGAAAAGACAAAGAAAAAGATGTAGGAAGGTAATGACACCCGAAGAAATTCAAGCAAATAAAGATAAGGAGGCAAAAACACAAAGGGAAAGGAGACAAAGGATTCATCAAATGAAAGATTCGGAAGCATCTAGTTCTAATAATGTCGAAGAGGAAGCCATGAATGATGAAATCAATGTAGATGATGCAAATGTGGAGATGGTGAATATGGAAGAAAATGCAACTATGGAGACAAACCCAAATGTGCCTTCAACTTCAACTTTGAATGATATGAAAATAACTTCAGGTGTGTCTTCAAATCCACCTCCCAATGATATGGAAAATGTACCTATTCAATTAATCTATCCAGGTATGTCTTCAAACCCAAGTTTTTATAATATTGATATTGCTTGTTTAGAAGAAGTTGGATACACAATTGATGAGATTAATAATATTAGGGTTGAAACAATACAGAAACAAGAAAATGATGAAATTATATCTTATGAGAATGTAAATGAGAATGAAATCCCTAATATTGATGAAAATGAGAATGAAATCCCTTTTACATTTGAAAATGAAAATGAAACCCCTTGTGTGAATGAAAATGCAACTCCATCTATGGATGAAGGTGAAATTTTTTTTTTAACAACTGAAACAAATGTGTTAAATAACCTTCGTGGTAAAGTTTCTTCAAGACAAATTAGAAACTATGGAAATAAAATATATAAAATGTTTTTTTATAGAAAGAAATTAGGATTCCAATGTCAACTCATGGTGCAATTGATGAGAATGTTTAAAATGAGAAAAGTGATGAAAAAATTAGGTGTTTTTGTAAAACCAAAAAAGAAAGATGATTCAGTAGAACAAGTCATATCTAGTGTTGCTAATGCTATTGATGTTATTGGTAAGAAAAGTCGATCAAAAGATAAGAATGCGGCTCGCCGTGCAATAACAACTGCTCTAGTTGATAAAATAGCTTCAAATAAAAGAATGTTAAGTAAGATTAGTAAATGTATAAACTTAAATCCTAGAACTTTGATAAGAGCTGCTAAAAGAAGAGAAAGTATTGAAAAAGATCCTATTAATCAATGTTGGAGTTTTAGTGGTAGACTCCCAAGATCAGACATGAAATTAACTAATGAAATTAAATCTTTAATCAAAAATTTTGGTATGATAATACAAGAGTATCACCTAACATTAGAGATGTCTTAAAATTAAGGGTGGGTTCCAAAATTCGTGAACCTCATCCAAAGCATCTCTTAGATATGACTCAAAGAGATTATATAAAAAAATTTAGATGCTTCAATCTTACCATTGAATATTAGCATAAGTCAAAGATCATTTGAAAAGTGTAAACCTTGGTATGTTAGAATTAATAAGCAACGAATCTCTTGTTGTTGTAAGACTCATGTACAATTTCATTATTATTATGATATATTTTGATATATACAATGCACTTTGCATGCTAACCAAATTATGCAGGACATTTGTGGTATTAATATGCCACCTGAAAGAATCAAAGATTTTATAGCAGGTTTGTTTTGTAATCCCTCTTTAAATGGAAACTCATTTTTTTTAAAAGGATGCATTTCTGGAGAATGCGATAGATGTGGTAACTTTTCATTATTAGGAGAATGTATGCATGAAAGTAGTTTAGATGAATTTGGAAAACAATTAGTGGATGTAAAAAAATTTAAAAATATTGAGTATTCTTTAAAAGATGGTAAAATTGGAAGACGTGTTGAGCTAATTGTGGAAAAAGTTAGTGTGCATACTTTTATTACTGAATTTAAAGATAAGTTTGTACCTAAATATGTTCAACACTCTCAGAATGCTCATTGGCTTGATAATCAATTTCGTTTATGTAAAAACACATTTCCAATTGGAACTATATTGTCAATTGTTGATTTTGCTGAAAATTATACTCTTGCTCCACAAGAAGAAATCCAATCACAATATTATAATTCAGTGCAAGTAGCTATATTTGTTCACATTGTTTATAGACATGCTGAAGATAGTACAGAAGATAATAGAAATTTTTTGAAAGAGTACCATTTTTATCTAAGTGATAAATGATTACATTCATCTGAGTTTGTACAATATTGTTTTGATATATTTAATAAAAATTTAAAAGAGAGAGGAATTCAAATGCTAGAACATCTCATATGGTCAGATAATTGCACGGGTCAATTCAAAAATGCTAGAATGTTTTATTGGCTATGTAGAGTTCATAAGGAAAATAATATCCAACACATATAGAGTTTTTTTGAAGCTGGTCATGGTAAGGGAGAACACGATGGAGCAGGTGCATGTGTAAAAAGAGCTCTTGCTAGAGAGCAACTAAAATTTGAGGATGCTACAAAATTTAGAAATGCACGTGCAATTGTAGATTGGTGCAATACCAAATTATCTACAAGAACAAGTGAGAAATCAATAATTCGACGCTTCTTTTGGTTAGTTGAAGAAAATGATATTTTTTCTCGACAGGATTGTGAAACAATTAATGGAAGTGCAAAATGGCATTCATTTAAGAGTTCGAATGCAAACACATGGACAATATGGACAAGGGAGTTGGCATGCTATTGTCAATTTTGTATTGTAGGTGATTGGCAGGCATGTGAAAATATGGAATGGGTCGAACAATGGCAACAAAGAGCTTTAACGCCTACATTGACACATGTTCAACATGAAATGACAATTGAAGATAATCAAGTGTTCGCATCAGATGATTATGATCGTGTTTCAGATCTTGTACAAGAAGGTACATTATTTATTGAGTTGAATTTTGTATGTATGCATGTTTATATGAGTTAAATATAAGTCACTTTTTATTGAATTTTGTATTTATTTTTGTAGGACATGTGTATGTTGTTGTTGCACCTCAAGGGAATGAAGAGCAGATAGAGTACTGGTTGGCTAGATGTGTTGAGAGAAAACATAAGTTGGTACATACTAGAGTAGATGATGACAACTTTGAGTATCCAACTGGTTCAGTGGTTGTTGTTGGCACCTGGCTTCGAAAATATTTGATGAGAAAGAATGGCTTGCCTACATTTGAAGATTATGAAAGACACAAGAAAATTATGCATTATTCACATTTGATTTTGGCAACCAATATAAAACTAGTTAGATATCAAGGGAGGCCTGCTAATAAAGTTTTATGGACAATTTCAATGGATGATCACGAGACAATCATAGATGCATTAAAAAAAAGAGAGGATGCAGATGGTACAATAGAGTAAATAAATATTGGTAAGCATATCTAGTCGTATATATATTTAATTGATATATATATATATTTGTCTTTAATCATTTCCTAATTAAAGTTTTATATCATTTTTTGTTTCAGGTCTCCCAAAATTAGATGCTTTACAAAAAAGAGAGGAGATGCACATATATTACAATGGAATTTCAATCTAGAGACAGGTAACTATATATAGTCCTAGATACATTTAATTGATACTTTATAATTGATTTCATATCCCCTTAAGCCATTCTCTTAAAACCCCTTAAGTCATCCTCTTATGTACCATTAATCCTTCCTTTTGCAGCCCCTTAAGTCATTCTATCAACTACCATTAATCCATCCTTTTAGGACCTTGTAATCCATACCCTCATATATCTACCCTTAATTTGTCCACTTGCATCCACTTAAGTCACTCACTCAAAACCTCTTAATTCATCCTCTTAGGACCCCTCAATCAATATCATCATATATCTACCCTTAATCCATCCACTTGCATCCCCTTAAGTCACTCTCTCAACACCCCTTAATCCACTTTAACTCATTTTAGGGTTTAGGGTTTATGGTTTAACTCATTCTATCAACTCCCCTTAATCCACCCTCTTGCATCACTTTAACTTATTCTCTCAACTCCCCTTAATCCACCCTCTTACATCACTTTAACTCATTTTATGGTTTAGGGTTTAGGTTTTAACTCATTCTATCAACTCCCCTTAATCCACCCTCTTGCATCCCCTTAATCCACCCTCTTATGTAAGTTTAACTCATTTTGGGGTTTAGGGTTTAGGGTTTAACTCATTCTATCAACTCCCCTTAATCCACCCTCTTGCATCCCCTTAATCCACCCTCTTGCATCACTTTAACTCATTTTAGGGTTTAGGGTTTAGGGTTAGAGTTAGAATTAGGGTTAGGTTTGGGTTAAAATTAGAGTTATTTTTTGGGCATAGGTTTAGGGTTATGGTTAGGAAAAGGGTAAAAATTAGAGTTACGATTGGGGTTAAGGTTAAAACATGAGTTAGGGTTGAGGATAGGGTTTAGGTTAGGGTAAGAGTAAGAACTAGAGTTAGTTTTGGGGTTAGGGTTATGGTTAAGGTTAGAGCTAGGGTTAAAATTATGGTTAGGGTTAAGGTTAGAGATAAAATTATGGTTAAGGTTAGGGTTATGATTAGAGATTGAGTTAGGGTTACGGTTAGTGTTTGGGTTAAAATTAGATTAAGGGTTATGGATAGGGTAACAATAAGAATTGGAGTTATGGTGGGGATTAGGGTTATGGTGAAAATTAGTGTTAGGGTTAAGATTAGGGTTTGGGTTAAGATTAGAGATAGAATTAGGGTTAGGGTTAGGGTTATGGGGTTGAGGGTGAAGTAAGTCTCTAATTTCTCCAACTGGGCCTGAGAAAAATCTTGTCACTACAATCAAACTTAGGTGCATAAAGTTTTTTAGCTTACTTTTTATCTCCCTATTCTTCACTTTCTATATTCCTTGCTCATTTCTTGTAGATGGAACTTCTTACCATATTGAAACATTTTTCAAAAGATAAGGCTTCTCTCATATATTTTCATTGATTCAAATATTTTTCTATTAATCTATATTGTTTCTCCTTAATAGATTATTCCTAAGGGATGAGGGGAATGGTTTCAAATTCTTCTTCATCTTCCTATAAAACATGGGGTTTTAGGAATTCAAAAGGGTGTCACATGTTGCTCTACTTTTTTTTTTTTGTTGATTTTTCCCTCCTTTTGGGATTTTTTATGATTAAATATTCAACCAACTTCCTAGAATTAGCCCATTTGACTCCTTTAGCCTTGATTTAGAATTTGAAAATTCTTTTAGAATTCCTCTTTTTCTCCTTACCCTTTTTTCAATAAAATTTTATGATACCTAAAATATTTCTTATTTCTCATTGGACTTACAAAAATAAAATAGGGAAATGACTATAATATTTAAGTACATGTTATGAGTGCCCTAGTTATGGGGCCACTAGTGTTATATAATAAAGAATGTAATTTTAAAGTGGCATTGATAAAAAGGTTTGTACATGTAGGTTTATTTTGGAGCTTGTAAAAAGGAAAGAAATTAAAAGATAGCTATTTAATTAAATCCTAAGATTGAGAGTGGTATTCTTGTTTATCCATTAATTTTACTTGAATAGATTGGACACCATATTTTCCTATCACTAGAGATTAGAGGAGGGAACCCCATTTATTTCCATATATAGTTAATGGATGAAAATTCATAAATCAATCATGAGAAATTCCATATAGGGATAGTAAAAGATACATTGAATTATTATCCAAGTGACTCCTACAATACCTATTTTTTTATAAGTTTTAAGTGTCTCTCTTGGAACCTATGGTTTGTAATTCATGTACAAATTAGAGTTAGGGTTGGGGTTAGGGTTAGGGATAAGTTTAGGGTTAGGCTTAAGATTGGAGTTAGGGTTAGGGTTATAGATAATTAGGGTTAGGGTTAGGGTTAGGGATAAGGTGAGGGTTAGGCTTAATATTGGGGTTAAGGTTAGGGTTAGAGTTAGAAGAATTAGGGTTAGGTTTGGGTTAAAATTAGAGTTATTTTTTGGGCATAGGTTTAGGGTTATGGTTAGGAAAAGGGTAAAAATTAGAGTTACGATTGGGGTTAAGGTTAAAACATGAGTTAGGGTTGAGGATAGGGTTCAGGTTAGGGTAAGAGTAAGAACTAGAGTTAGTTTTGGGGTTAGGGTTATGGTTAAGGTTAGAGCTAGGGTTAAAATTATGGTTAGGGTTAAGGTTAGAGATAAAATTATGGTTAAGGTTAGGGTTATGATTAGAGATTGAGTTAGGGTTACGGTTAGTGTTTGGGTTAAAATTAGATTAAGGGTTATGGATAGGGTAACAATAAGAATTGGAGTTATGGTGGGGATTAGGGTTATGGTGAAAATTAGTGTTAGGGTTAAGATTAGGGTTTGGGTTAAGATTAGAGATAGAATTAGGGTTAGGGTTAGGGTTATGGGGTTGAGGGTGAAGTAAGTCTCTAATTTCTCCAACTGGGCCTGAGAAAAATCTTGTCACTACAATCAAACTTAGGTGCATAAAGTTTTTTAGCTTACTTTTTATCTCCCTATTCTTCACTTTCTATATTCCTTGCTCATTTCTTGTAGATGGAACTTCTTACCATATTGAAACATTTTTCAAAAGATAAGGCTTCTCTCATATATTTTCATTGATTCAAATATTTTTCTATTAATCTATATTGTTTCTCCTTAATAGATTATTCCTAAGGGATGAGGGGAATGGTTTCAAATTCTTCTTCATCTTCCTATAAAACATGGGGTTTTAGGAATTCAAAAGGGTGTCACATGTTGCTCTACTATTTTTTTTTGTTGATTTTTCCCTCCTTTTGGGATTTTTTATGATTAAATATTCAACCAACTTCCTAGAATTAGCCCATTTGACTCCTTTAGCCTTGATTTAGAATTTGAAAATTCTTTTAGAATTCCTCTTTTTCTCCTTACCCTTTTTTCAATAAAATTTTATGATACCTAAAATATTTCTTATTTCTCATTGGACTTACAAAAATAAAATAGGGAAATGACTATAATATTTAAGTATGTTATGAGTGCCCTAGTTATGGGGCCACTAGTGTTATATAATAAAGAATGTAATTTTAAAGTGGCATTGATAAAAAGGTTTGTACATGTAGGTTTATTTTGGAGCTTGTAAAAAGGAAAGAAATTAAAAGATAGCTATTTAATTAAATCCTAAGATTGAGAGTGGTATTCTTGTTTATCCATTAATTTTACTTGAATAGATTGGACACCATATTTTCCTATCACTAGAGATTAGAGGAGGGAACCCCATTTATTTCCATATATAGTTAATGGATGAAAATTCATAAATCAATCATGAGAAATTCCATATAGGGATAGTAATTAAGATACATTGAATTATTATCCAAGTGACTCCTACAATACCTATTTTTTATAAGTTTTAAGTGTCTCTCTTGGAACCTATGGTTTGTAATTCGTGTACAAATTAGAGTTAGGGTTGGGGTTAGGGTTAGGGATAAGTTTAGGGTTAGGCTTAAGATTGGAGTTAGGGTTAGGGTTATAGATAATTAGGGTTAGGGTTAGGGTTAGGGATAAGGTGAGGGTTAGGCTTAATATTGGGGTTAGGGTTAGGGTTAGAGTTAGAATTAGGGTTAGGTTTGGGTTAAAATTAGAGTTATTTTTTGGGCATAGGTTTAGGGTTATGGTTAGGAAAAGGGTAAAAATTAGAGTTACGATTGGGGTTAAGGTTAAAACATGAGTTAGGGTTGAGGATAGGGTTCAGGTTAGTGTAAGAGTAAGAACTAGAGTTAGTTTTGGGGTTAGGGTTATGGTTAAGGTTAGAGCTAGGGTTAAAATTATGGTTAGGGTTAAGGTTAGAGATAAAATTGTATTAGGGTTTCTAATTTTAGCTCACCTAAGGGGAGAGAGGTTTCTAAGAGGTTTCTAGTTTTACGTTTTAGGGTTTAGATTTCTAAGTTATGTCCAATTTAGGTTTAGATAAAATATAGTTTTCAATTTATAATTTAACGTTATTTATTTTTTAAATACAATTTAAAACTATTAAAAATTGAAATAAAATGTATTAAACAAAAAAAAACTTAAATACTAATTTAAAAACAAAAAAACAAGATACAAAGCAAAAAAGGGCAGAAATCAACTAACCTGTAGGTCTCAGAGGTCAAGTGTGTTGACGGGAGGAGCGAGCAACAGCCTCTAAACGCGTACGTGCTCTTGCTTGACTTCTCTCGGTTCGCCAGAAATAGTGGATAAAATGAAAAGTCAGCAGTTTATTTAAAAAAATAAATACTTTTCAATAACGCGTACACTACAAACACGTATGCGTTAGTAACGTGTACGCGTTATGAAACACGTATGTGTTTGTAACGCGTACGCGTTTCAGGCTCGAGTACCCATTCTTGAGCACGTACACGTTCGGATTTAGGTTCGGGTACCTGTTCCGTAACGCGTATGCGTTTACTGCGAGATTTTTTTTGTTGCCCGAAATTTCCCCTCTTCGTGTACTCAACTTCTTGCTTTTACCCCTATTGAAAAACATAAAGGAAACCCAAAAAGGGGCCCGCAGCAAAAAGGGAAAAATTAGAAAAGGGGAAACCTTCTAAAGAAGAGAAGAAAAAGGACAAAAGAAAGCTACAAGAATCCACTAGAGTGGCCTGTAGTGCTTCCAAAAAGAGAAAACAAGAATTGACAAGAGAAAACCCTAGTATAGTTGAAACTTTTGTGTTGACTCCTGAGGAAACCCCTATATCTGAAAACCCTATCTCTGAAAACCCTATCTCTGAAACCCATAAAGAGACTTTTGAAGTCCATGAAGAAATCCAAACACCCATGTAGTCCCCTGAACAACCTCACAGTCCTCCTGAAGGACCAATACTATCTCCTTAAAGAACCCCTATAACTAAGGTCTATGACTATGTTGAATAGTATAAAGAATAGTCAGAACAAAGGGAAGCCTCAGAAGAATTTGAGGATGAAGAGGCCGAAAGATCCCCTTCGCCTTCCCTGACTGTTGAGAAAAGAAAAGGAAAAGAGTCGTTAATTGAAGAGGAATAATTTCATGACATACAGAATGAAGAAGAAATAGAAACAAAATAATTATTAAGGACAATGAAAATTTGTAGGATTGAAGCTAAGTTAGAGCAGGAAAGAAAGAACATGCAATTTCTTGAGGAAAATTTGAAAAGAAAAGAGGAGGAATTACAACAATCTCTCAATAGAACTCAAGAAATGGAAAAAGAAATTGAACAAAAGGAAACAAGGTTAAAATAATAGTTAAATAACACTGAGGAAGCTTTACAACGGGCTAATGTGCAAGCATTGGTGAGTGTAGAGGAAATAATAAAATTAAAAGAATAATTACAATTGAAGGAAGAACAATTAAAACAACAATCCATCAGGTTTTATTCTTAGGAGGCTTGTACTTCCTTGGCTCCAAATTATCTTTCTTTTCCTCCTATTCCGTCAGATGTTCCTCAGAGAGCTCAACTAGGATATTATTCTTTGACAACACTAAAATTTAAACATGAAAATGACCAATTAAAACGGAAAGTACAACAATTGGAGGAAGAAAAAGATGAAGTAGAAAGAAGATTTGAGTAAGTAATTGAGATATCCTCAGCAATGTTGTCAATGAGGAAGTCGTTAGAGATGTATGCATTATTTCTGAGGGAGAAATTTCTGCAATGGAAGCTAAATCAATTGGTTTTAAGAAGAAACATTGATTATGATAATGACAATGATTTTTTGCAGGACTATTTCCATAGCCATCCTAAAATTCAAAACCAAATGGGTGAATTCTTCTAGCATGGGTTTTTGATAGGGGATATTAATGATTCTTTATTAAATATTTATGTTGGAGAATTGCAAATCAGGTCATTTGTCTCTTTGATGAAAAATCAAGTTGAATGGTCAAAGAAAATTGAAAAATACAAAGAAGCGTGGAGGAGGTATGGATTGTCAATGAGACTAGAAATTCCTCATGAAAAGCGGTATATTAAAATGGTCAGAACAATAGTCAGGAAAAACCATATCAGCCCTATCTATGTTTCCATTTGGTTGAACAGTATATCAGCTTTCTAAAATGTTGAAGGAACACTTCCTCCATAGGCACTAAATGCATGTATGGAGAGATATTACACTATCCCTAAATCACTGAGAAGGGGAGAACCTATAATTCCAAATAACATCAGATGGATCTTAACAAGAGTAAGGCACGTAATCTCTTTGATAGAGCAGCAACAGGAATTATGGATTCATATGTAGTTCAGGATGTCAATCATCATAATGTCTGCTCCAAAGCTCAATGCATCTGACAATATTCCAGCAAAAGTCTTCAGATCTTGGTATGAGAAATTGAAGGAGAACAATGGATTTGCACTCAAAACCATACTTACAACACAATATAGGGAAGGAGTGTTGGACTATGCAAAATGGATGGAAGTAGTGGAAAAATAAAAAGAAACCACTATAATAATTGATAAGGAACCATGAAGACATGGTTCACAATAGGTGGGGAAGAATGATGAGTGCCTAAGAAATACTTTTAAATAGTAATTTTATGGTATAAAAGACTTGGTTATATTATTAATTAACATGAACGGTAGTAGAATATATGTTGATATATTTACTTGTTTTACTTTATGTTTGGCTAAATTAGTAAGTATATTAGAGGTAATGCTTTGTATAGAATGTGTTGCTTTTGTGGTAATAATGATGAATTAATTATGCAATTTGAATCTTTTACTGTCATAATTGGTATAATATTTTTAAGGATCTTATTCAGGGTATTTAATATTGATGATTGATGACTTAGTTCAAAGATAAAGCTAAAATCCTTGTTTAACTACATGAAGACAATCACACTCCTGATCACTCTAGCTGGATGATGAATCACTGAAGTTTCAAAATAGCTCCTCTTAGTCAGTTTAGGAACTTCTTGTCCCAGCATTGATCTGGCGTTTTCCCTCTATCTATTTTCAGTTTTGTTTTAGTCTTTAGTTTAGATGCCTTGTATCTTGGTAGTTAACGCCATGTTTTGAATTCAATAAAGGATATTATTATAAATATCTATCTTTAGGTTTTAGAAAAAGAGTTAGATAATTTTCCATTAGAATTTGTAATTGTTGCACTACTCTGTTCTATGTCCCTGTTTGAGTGAATTTGAATGGAAATAAGAAGTTAACTCAAATCACTATGTTAGAGGTCTCATAGGAGGAAGAGCAGGGCCCGCTCAACCAAAGGAAGTGACCTTGTGTGGTATTTCTCTAAGTTTTTTTTTTTTTTTAATGGACATTGAATCTAGAATGTTAATTCTATTTGAATCATTTTAAGAAATTGTGTTTAATCATTTTTAAGATAAGTTCATCATGGTTAGAATAGCTTATTATATTTATTGTAAAGTTTATTAGGTTAATCAAGATTTAGATACTGTTTGTAGAAATTAAGTTTTCAAACAATTATCTGTTAGGTTTAACAGAAGTAATGATGAAAACTTATGGAAAGATGAAACCAAAACTTGTTTAGAATTTACTCATGGTTCAAATTAGTATTTATGTTTTCTAGATTAATAATTATTTCCTTAAAATTTATTTTTGTTCTTTAAATTAGTGTTTATTTTTCTAGGAAATCTTAAAATAGATTTTTTTTGAAGTAAATTAGAATTAAATTTAAATTTTGAATTATAGATTAAGAATTAAATTAATTTGAATCTTTTCCATGAATCAATCTCAATCAAGTCAAGCGAAGTCAAAAATAAGTCAACAAAACTTTAAATTAGGAAATGAGATAGAATTAATCCTTAGGAAGTAGTCATTGAAGTTTAGCTCTTGAGAGCTCTTGAAAACTCCTGAAGGAGCCAAACCGAAACTAGAAGTCATTGTTTATAGTGCAAAACCCCTGAGAAATTTTTCAAAAACATCCTTATCATATATAGCTCTCAGACACACCCGTTTCAATAATTAAATGACTAAATGATGCAAGTTGTGACATCAATGACCTTTCCCATCAGTCTTTAACATAGGAAAGGCTAATCTTTGATGAGCCCCCAAGGCCATAGGTCAATCCCTCTTAGCTCTTGGTCAAAACTTAGAAAACTCAAAAAATATTTAGAAAAATTGTAAACACGAAAATATTTGAAAACTTGAAAAATCCTAAAAAGCCTCAAATACCAAAAAACCAAAAAGATCAAAAATAGGCTCAAAACATTGAAATATTCCAAAAAGTCCAAAACCACCCATCCCATTTTGCTTTCACTTGCAATAAACTTCCATCAATAATAAATTGATTGTCACTTTCAACCTTTGGTAAACCAAGTGGAAACAAGTGTGGAAATTTGTGAACTATGAACCTAAATGAAGAAATATAAAGTCTAGATCATGAGTAAACAAGTTGGTAACGTTTGTATTGAAATGACCTATCAAACAATTAGTCTTAGTTAAACATCTGATAAACATGTTCTAGGATGCATCCTTCCTACAATGGACATCATCATTGAAAATTTCCTTAGCTAGATGTTACTTTGGTAAGAGATATAAATAACATTGATTACTTGTTCATTTTGATCCTTTCTTGTGATTTATCTTATTGAACCATTTTGAGGACCTCTCGATGATGTCTATCAAAATGATTTAGAGAGAAAGGAATGGGGCATCGATCATTTTCTTTCATTTGTTGTTCTTGTGGGATGTTCTTGTAGAATAACTTTGGTGAATACTTGCTTTGTTGTGTGTGTGGGAAGGTAATTTTGAATAGATTGTTCTAAACTTCTAAGCTACATTACAATGAGGTTTCCATATGTCAAGATGTGAGCAAGGATTATGCTATCTATTTTCAAAGTCAAATTCCATCACACTAGATACAAAGCCATCCTAGTTAACAATATCATGATGGATCATGTCTATGTGTTATATCAAAAATAAGGAATGAAATGATGAAGTATCCCAATCCCTGAAACTAGAAAATAATCAATCTTGTCACCATATCTAATAAAGTCTCAAAGAATCATAGACTTGTTAGACTTATGAATCAATGGTTAATCCATCTTCTTCTTCTATCTTCTTTCCACAGTAACATGGTATCATGACATTCAACAAAAATAATAATGCATCCATCCTACATCCACAAACCATCAACATGTATACATCCTACATAATTAAAATCATAATCATCACATATCATCATCATATGGGAAATACACAAAAAGAAATGTATCCATCTCATAACATGTCATATAGAAAAGATACTAAAAAAGAAAAGTAAACCAACAATCATATTTCATTCATATCATAACTCAATATATTGCATATCATATGGCATCATGGTGCACCATAAAATCATACGTAACATCACAACATATATGCATAAATAAAGAAAAACATCCATACATGATCATAAAGCATGAAATAAAGGAACATCACATAATAAAGCATCGAATTGGACCATCTTATATATATATATCATAAAAAAAGTGATTGTCATGTTACAAAAAATGGAATCAATGTGTAATGTCACAAAAAAATGGATATACAAGAGGCTATCAAAATCAGTTTATGAATGTATATATATTAATACTAGGGCTATACATCAAAAAAGTGTCTGTATATGGCTATCCCCAACTCTATCAGTCCTTGTGTCAAGACTGGTCCTAGTGGCTCGTCAATGGTTGTCGATGCCCGCTACTAGAAGGATAATGCACCGAGAGAGCACCGCTCAATGCACTAGGTGCCACTCTACTCCTCTACAAAAAATTTGGATTTCACCAATGAGGAGGCACATCTCGATAATATAAGGTCCTATAATATGTAGCCTCTATTACCATTGTCCTGTATATCTTTGTTGACACCACCTGGTCATGGGCTTGTTGAGCCTAGAGGGATGTAGCCTCTAGTTGTCATCAAACTACCTCTTGTGAAAACTATAGGTCAAACTATTGTCTTAGCTAGTGCTCCTAATCATGCTCTCCTTAGTATATATCCTTCTTGCTTGAAACCTACTACCACAGATGGTCCCTCTCTACCGCTAGTGCTAGAATCTGGGTACCCCATGGATCGGGACCGTATGGCTGTCATTGTTGCTAGTGCCACTGCTAGTCTCATGGTGATGGTGGTGTTGGTGCCTGTCTCAAAGGATGGATCAATGGTACATGTCCTAGCAGTTGCCCCACACCTTGATCCTATGGCTGCTATTAGTATCCATCACCAGGAACCTGACCATCATGCCCATTATAGGGAGGTTGCTAATGAGGTTGCTCCTATCCTTTGACATATCCCCTACTCTATCCTTAGATTTTTCTAACACCTCTCTACCTCCTGGGAACCTATCCCTTGACGGGATCTATAAGACAAACTAGGGATTTAAATGGTCTAAACCAAGCATCATATGCAGGAGTGGTCCTTGCATCATAAGATCCACCGCATATACCCATGACTATGGTACAATATGTCGAAAGTAATCAATCACAACCTGTGGTGGGAGCTATTGTCCCCATATTGTCTCTATAGAATTCCATGTGAATATACTCCTATAGGCAGACTATACTATGTCCTAATCATCATACCACATGAAGGATAGGATTCAACGCCTCCACTTGAACACGGTCATCTCATTAATCACCCGCCTTTAATGTGGGATCCATGTGGTCCCTATGTGTTGTAGGGAAATAAGGCCTTTGTACCTAGATATATGATAGGTTGGTCTTGATCAATGTCTAGGAGTGTGATAATTGGTCAAAGCATGATAATGTGCTCCCACACCCAAATGTGTAGAAGAGTCACCCTGATTCCTATCACTTGCGCTCTCAAGTACATGATCTAATGCATGTCATGATACAAATAAGCGTGTACAATAGAGCCCAAAGCATAAAGTATCATCTGCTACACCATACCCACCCAAGCGAGTCCCCAACCAAATCTTATCCCTCTATTGTGTCTGTCAGGATAAAGTACTCTACAAATCAACACACCAATCACTAAGGTCGGGTTTGGCACCTACCCTATGTAGTCCCACAGGTCAATCTAGTGGTTGTCCACCCAAATAGTCTCCAATATGAGCACATCAAAAATCTTGTCTTCCCCAGAATCAGTATCATAGATCACTCTCTCCCTATGGATGGGGATCCATAGGATGCACCACACATCCTCCAAGGTAATTTTTGCCTCTCTAGTAGGAAGATGAAATGATGAAGTCTCACTATGCCACCACTTGATTAGTGCGATCATCATTGCAAGATGCATATGGATCTTTGGGATTCGAGTGATGAACCCAAACCCAATTGCTCCAAGAAATGAGTCCTCATCATCCCCAAAATGGTGAATGTCGTATAGAATGTTGGGTTGATGCTCCTAAGACATGATAGGTCTAATGTTTTTCTACACGCACGAAGTGAACAATGTCAAATTTACTAAAAATGATCAAATATGGACTCCAGAAACCTTAAATTAATAATTATGTGTCATTTTACAATTACACCACTCTAGAAAAAATTTAATTGCATCGCTATATGCAATTGTATGTTGGCATTTTTGGATGACACTAAACCAAAATTGACTAGTGTTTCACTATATGTAATTGCTTGTCAACATTTTTGTGTGATGCTAAACCAAAATTGACTAGTGCGATGGTATATTGCAATCACGTGTTGGAATTACAATAGCAACACTAGACTAAAATAATGCATTGCATTGTTATTTTGCAATAGCGACACTATCGAGCAATAGCACCCTTGAACCTAAATTGAGTATTGTGATGCTTCAGGACAAAAGTGTCGCTATAGCTCAATAGCAATGCCGATCAAGACAAAGGTGTTACAATACAATGACTCTATTGTTATGTTAACTTCAAAGCCTAATAAATGCATGAAAACACAAAAAATGAGAAAAAATTTGGATTGCATATTGGAGGTATACATCAATTGGTTGTTGGTACTCTCGTACCCTATCCGTGAGGTGCTCAGGAAGCATTGGATCACCCATTTCATCAACAGGTTGAAGCAATTTAAATTAGTAGATTCTCTCTAAGGTGAACATGCAAATGAATTTAAAAGACCCCTCAAGCTCTATTTATGCCTAAAAATTAGGGTTTTTTCCCTAATTTGAGGTGGGAAATAGTATTTTAATCCTTTTTGATCAATTTTTGAGCTATGGGGCCTATTTTGAGGTATTTTTTTTTATGTTTTTGAGCATGTTTTTGTGTCCTAGAGCTTATTTTCTATAGCTAAACCAATGTTGAACCTTTGTCACAATCTCAACCCAAAAATTAAAATTTTCACCTGATCTCTCGAGGGGGCAGGGTACAAGCATAATTCCTTTTGTTGGGGAAACAATGGGCCATCCAAAAAGTCAAGAATTTTTAAATTTTTTATTTGAGCAATAGATGAAATCTGAAAATCATCTCTTTAAACCAATGTAATAGGCACCTCGCTTCAAAGAGGCATAAAATGTAAACACTTAAAATTGTCCTAACTGATATTGTACATCTAAATTTGATTACTATTGCCATTTTGGTCCTGAATCACTTCATTTCAACTACACAAACTACATAGTGATTTTTATTAAATATTAGATGGTAGCCTAGGAAGGGCCTTAGCCCTATATCAGTTAGCCCCTAGTTCTCCAAGTGATTATCAAATAGGGTGAAATGGGGCTAAGATTTGATTGGCTAGAAATAATCCCCTGAGGGTTGATTAGCATGAAGGTCTAATGACACATGTGACTTGGGGCCTAATCACAGGAAGAGCTCATGGTCACTATGATCAATGACTTATTATCTGAATTAGAATAGTTCAAAATAAGAGGGAAATGAATTTGGAATCATAAGAATGATATGTCTAAATGAATGAAATGTGATATGTATGGATACATGAAGCATAAAGTGAGTATATGAAGGGACAATTTCTAATTTTTGTCAAGTTTATAATTGAATTACTCAAATTAAGTACAAAATTGTCATATCTCAAGATAATGCTAAAGTGAGTGAGATGAGAAGGGAAAATATAAAGTATGCACCCTTCCCATTTATAACAATATTATATAGATATAAAAAATAAGTCAAGCAATAAAAAATTCAATCTTAAATCAAAACAGCTAAGAATTGGATAGTTTGAGAGGGTTAAGAATGCTTCAGAGTTTTTGATGATTTGGTAATTTTATTTTTGATGTCACCTTCATGTTTTACTTTAATAATCCGAACATGGATATAAAACAAAGATTAGGATATTGTTATAGAGGTGCTTAGATATTTTTGATGATGAATTTAGGATCATGATATTCAACCTAGTCTTGGATAGGACCACACTAAATCACCTAGTCTTTGTTTTGTGTCATGGTCTTGCACTCTAATGTAAATTTTAAAAAATTATATGTACCTTCATTTTATTGTTAAAAGGGGTTTTACTTAATAACATTGGGAGTTAATTTCAAAGAAAAATTTGGTAACATAGGCCCTTCTTGGTCACAAGAAAAGACCCAAGAATGTTGATGTTTAAGATTGCAAACATGCCAATAAAAAATAATATATAGATGAATTAACAGGTTGATGTGTGATGTGATATATTCCTTTAGCCACTCTCTAATCAAATGTTTTATTAGATTTATTCTCAATATTTCTTGATGTTACCTGATGATGATACTTGATCTGCTTTTTATTTTTCTCTCTAATAACCTAGGCATTTCCATAAATATGTGTCCTTAGCCACTCAATTTCATGTTTTTCTAACCAAACTGAAAGAAATTAGTTTTTAAAAAGTTCAGGAGAAAAATAAATGAATTTGAATAAGGTGGACTAGTTTGTTTTATGTGACCCAATCCATAGGCTCAATTGTCCCATGTAGCCTACACTGAATCTAAACCAAGGAGAACTATAATGGGGTTAGCTAATTATTTTTAAAATAGGAAGTAGTTAATGTGAAAAATAGATAAAATGCTACAACTATACATTTAATAACATGTTCTCAAAATAATATAAGATAAAAATGTAAAATACATGATATACACTTTTATCAATTATAATATATAGAGATTTGATATTTTATTTTAGATGATAAGAAAAATTATTGAATAAAATTATGTATTGATATTAAAGATAAATTTGAAAAACAAAAGAAATATTTATATCCTAACTCTAATTGATACAACTTTAAATATTTTGACATAAATTCTAATATCACATAACTTTAATTTTAAAATTTATTTTTTAAATTTATACCATCAAGATTGATTAAAGGGATCTAGGTGATTTAAGTCACATATTCATTCCAACCATCTTGGAGTATATCCCCATTATCACATACAATAAATGTTTTTAATTTTATCCCATTTCATATGAGAAAGAAAAATGAGACAAAATTTATTTCAACGAGTTTAGAGTGAACCCCACCATCACATACAACAAATACTTTTAAGTTTATCACATTCGATATGAGAAACAAAATATTAGACAAAATAAGCTTTATCCTTAAGCTATAGAAGCATAGTTCATTATATGCACATAAATAAACCATAAAATTTCACATATAAATTATATGTACTAATTGAGATGAAGTGTTCATTTAATGCATTCCATATATCTATAGATTTAGGAAAAAGGGTTCTTTTTTCTTTCTTTTTTTGTTAAATTTAAGATTTATCATTAGTGCAGTTATATATAAACATAATTAAAGAAGTTTTAAGTATTTTTATTTTGTACAAATGTAGGAACATAAGAGAGCATCCTTAAAAGAAAAGAGAATTTTATTTTTTTGATGAAAACAATCAAATTACACATATGTCAACATCTTTTCATTTGTTTAACAAATTATAACAAGATGAGGTAGAATACATCTAAATCATAATTCATCCTTCGACTAAGCAACCACATGTAGGGGAATCTTATTAGTCAAAGTCACCCAAGTGTCAAATTTGGTGTAAACTTGCCCCGAAGGTTTAAACCTTGGTGGATGTATTTTTATCACATACCATCATCCTCGCCAATTGTACTTAGCCAATAGAACAACAATTTACTTTAAAATTTGATAGGAAAATTTGTGTAGATGGTCTACGAAAAACTCAAGAAAACTCTAAATTACTTCAATAGGTATGCTTCATCAATCGCTTAACCTAATATCATTGCAAACTCCATATGTTGAAAGGATGCTCACCATATAGATAGACATTAATGTTCCATGCCCAAAAGTATCTTGCTTTGCTTAACACGGTTCTTACACCATAATGCATAATAATCTATGCATGTTTTTCTAATTGAACTATATAATAAATATTTCCTTCACCTAAACCTCTAATAGATTCAATGGTCTGAACCCTGTTCTCCTTTTTTTTATTTGGTCACATCCTTGCATGGTTCTCATGCTTGTCAATTCTTCCTCCATTGTTGCAACCTATCACATGCTAGTCTTTGGGTAGTTTAACAAAAGGAGTAGTGGTGAAACCAAGAAGCAACCTCTCCCTTTGACACCTTCAACAAGGACACCATAATCTCCACACCCACCAATAGCTATACCCAAAGCAGATGACCATTTGCAAAAGATAAAAAACCAACCCCTTCAACTATAGAAGCTTGATAGGGAAAAAAGGGGATAGAAAAACTCCCTTTAGGAACAAGAGCATCTGGGACTTTAGAATAGTATTTGAGAGAATCCCAACCAATAGGATAAAACCAAACACAAGGGAAACATACACACCCTAAAACAGGTGCAACATAACAAATAGAAGGAACCAGCCCAATTTGCAAAAGAGAATGTGTAGTAGAGAAAAACCTAACCCTAGTAACAACAAAAACTTCACAACCCAATAGGGGTTCAACACCAAACATAGTAGCCCAAGAAAGAAAGAGCAATAAATTCCAATATTGTAAGAACAACAAACTGCAAAGCTAAAGCCAAGGAAAATATAGCTCCATAGGGTAGGTCCACGAACACCAACTTGAGACCAAACTTGAAACACCACACCAAATAATGAAACCTCCAACTCAAAATCAACACAAATTTCATGAAAAGGAAAACTTGATTATCACTGACCAAACCCAAAGCATCAATCCAAGATCACAACAACCATAAGGGAAACAACAAAGGCCACAAGAAACAACTCCTGGTGAACATCCACAAGCAAGATGGAAACAAGCGAATGACAACAAACATAGCATAAGCCAAACAACCATGGGAAGGGAAAGAAATCCCTTCACCAATGCACTAAAAAATTGCTACCAAATCCAACAAGGAAGCAACAATCAGTGCAAAATCCCCAAACCTATCACAAGAAGCGACAAAATCCTCACAAGAAGCAATAAGAACAACCCTCAAAAGGCAAGGGTGAGCAAACACTTCAAACACTGCAGGAGGAAATGTATTCCCAAACACATTAGGAGAAAATGCATTCCTAAATGCTCACAAATTTTCATCCTCAACTTCAGACTTAGATTCCTCATCACCCATATCTACATAATTCAAACTTTTGTGTCCACTCCCATTCTCGCCCTTCACCTGCATCCACTCTATTTGTTTATTTCAATAAAGTTGTATTAAAATTATATGATATTAAATTATTCTTTATTTTATTTGTTTCTTATAAATGATTTTAACTATATTTATTTTCATCTCTCCTCTTGGATTTGTGTACGAAGAATTTGTTGTACCTTAGATTTTGTTTAATTAGAAAAAACCTTAAAACCAAAAGATATGAAGGTATTAGGGTACTTAAATGACTATCATTTAAGAATCATCTTTGGTTCTTACTACTCATCACTTCATTAACCCTTAATTTCAGATTAATCATAGGGTTATGAGTCGCCATCTTATGGCTATCTTAACTCCTAATTAATTCATATTATCATTATTATATTCTTATTTAGTTATTTATGTCAACATTGATATTTTATGTTGTTATCTAATTTAGCATGGGTGATATCCTATACATAACTAGGGTATTTATATGAGTTTAGTGAATCTAATTTGGTCATTAGATTATGAATGGAATTCTTGTTAAAGATATTTTGAGGTTTTCCCTCTTGAAGTGGCTTGTTATTCTCATTTAATATCAATAATTTAAACATATTTCATACAATATTTTTATCTTTTCCAATTAATTTCATTACAAGTGGTATTAAAGCAAGATATTAGCACCATGAAGGTAAGCCATTTTAAAAAAATTGCAGGTCATTTTGGGAAGGGAAAATCTTTTATAATTTGGTGTCCTTTTTCTTAATTTTTGGAGGGTTATCAAAGGACATATTGAACCATCCACACTCCAAATTTTAGATAAATGTGCATAGAATTAAGTGGTTCATTGTAGAAATAGAGTTTCCACCAAATTTATTTGGCAAGATTATCAAATTTTAGTGATTTGGTTTTCGATTTATAGAGGGTTGTTCAATAACATATTAGAGTGTTTTTAGTATAAATTTTAAATAATTTGGAGAAGAATTAACTTATTGTAAAACTAGGGTTTCCAAAAATAGTGTTGCTACACTTTGAAAGTCTCTAAATAAGAATGATGTAATATTTTAGGATATTAATCCTAATGATGATATCAACAATATTAAGTATTAAATATCATTAGTGAAGGAATATATGCATCACCTAATAGGAGATATATTGAGCATGTAGAGAATGTTAGATAATATAAATATTTATATACAAAATAAATCAAGATGATAAATGAATGTATCAAGTAACCAAGGTGGATCATATAAGCTAGCTAATCTAAATTCAAATGCTAGTATTCATATGGGATCTATGAACTTGTTTTTAAATCTATGGATATGCATATTCTTGATATAAAGGATCTATTAACTTGGATAAATCAAATAGAGACTATTTTTATGTGAGTGACATTTTAAGTGGACAAAAGGTGACAATGAATTCCTTATAGCTAGAACTAAAAATATATATTTATTATCAATGGTTATGTTCTCAATGACAAAAAAGTGTCTCATTGTTGAATGGTCAATCTTTATAGAGGAGTTACAATAATTATATAGTAATAGTGTGTCCTCGACAACTTCTTTAGCTAGCTAGCTAAACTTCAAAACTTACAAAATCTGTCCTTGAGGTTGGATGCAATTACATAGGATAAATTGAATGAATTAATTTTTGGGAGTCTCAAGGATCACATCAAACATGAGGTATGTTGTGTTTAGTCCTAAATCTATATCCAAGTCTTTTATCTTAGCACATAAGGTAGAGGAGAAGTATTTAATTCCTAGAAGGAAAGGGTTTATGGGATAAGAGAGAAAGTATTCTTAACATCTTCACTCCCTTAGCCTACTAGATTGACACCATAAAAATTGTGGAGAAGATAGAAATATACTTGATAGAAATGTAGTGAGATGTTCAATCATTCTATATTGAACAACTGAGGAAGAAAATGAGGAACTGATATTAGAGAGAGACAAGGATTCAAATGAGGAATCATAAGATCCCCAACCAATCATATATTGTCATGCACTCTCAATTTTTAGCACCCCACAAGATCTCAAGGTATTCAGTTTCTTAAAGGAGAGGGTAATAGTATTGATAGACTCAAAAAGCACTCAAAATTTTATCAATAAATTTTTTCTACTTCTAATTTTTTACATATATCAAGCTCCAAAATTCTAGGTCTTAATTGTAGATAGGTATTATTAGTTTTTTAGGAAATACCACAACATAAAATTATCCATGGGAGAGTATCATCTTGATTTCCCAATTTTAATATCTCTATGGGTGTAGCATATATTACTTTGGGAGTATAATGGATTACTAATTTGGGAATAACTAAGGTGAACTTCTAAGAACTATTCATGATATTTCACTTAGAAGGAAAGATAGTGGAGATAAGACAGTTGCATGCTAAATCCCCACATACGATAAGCTCTCATCAAATGTAAAATTTTCTTTAAAAATAAGTTAAGATATTTGTGGCCCAATTATTTTCATTAGAAGCCTATAAATCAAATTCTCCTATCCATTTGTATTTACAAGAAATTATATATTTTTAACCAATGATTTCTAGAGATATTCCTTAAGGACTCCCTCCCAGGAGGGATCATGATCATGCCATATAATTGGTAATACAAATTCATCCTCCAAACATCAGTCCTTATTGTTGGACTAATTACCAACATCTTCCTTTAGATTCAAGACATGGACTAATAACCTCCCATGGATCCACTTATCTCTGTAATTTATGTATGGAGTTAACAAGTTGATACTTTGTTGCAACAACACATATGTTCCAACAAATGGTAGCAAATATGGGTCACAGGTTTGAATCCCCTTGGGTGACGTTGAGGGGGAATTGTTGGACTAATTGCCACTATCTCCCTTTGGATTCAGGATATGGAATAACCACCTCCCATGGATCTTCTTATGTATGGTGTTTGTATTGAGCATTAATAGGTTGATATTTTGGTGCAACAATAAACGTGTTCCAACATTTATATATAGCGATATACAAAAAAGTGATTTTGAAAATATTTTTTAGGAGACACTAGAGGTAGGTATTATTAGGCATAGTCAAAGTGCTTGCTCCTTTCCCATGGTGATGGTGCATAAGAAATATCAAACTTGGTGCACATGCTTAGACTATAGAGTGCTCAACATCTACATGATCAAAGATAAGTTTCCTATTCTAGTCATTATGATTAACTAGATGAATTGAAAATAGTTATATTCTTTTACAAAACTAGATGTTAGAACAAGTTATCACCAAAATAAAAATAAAGGAACATGATATTCCTAAGACAAAGTTTAGGAATCATGAGGGCCATTATGATTTTCTATTCATGCCATTTGATCTTACTAATGCACCATGTACATTTCAAATTTTAATGAACTCCATCTTTAAGAAAATTATGAGGAATTTTGTATTACTATTCATTGATTATATTGATGTATAACAAGATATGGGAGGAATATTTGTAACATGTAGATAAAACATTAAAAGTTCTCAATGTTCACCAACTCCAAATTTAAGCCTTCCAAGTGTGCTTTTGGTCTTAAAGAGGTGGAGTACTTGGGACATAGTTTCCCACAAAGTAGTAAAGGTTGATCCTAAAAAAATTAAGTCTATCATAAAATGTCGTGTTCCTAAAACTATTAATAAATTGAGGGGTTTCCTAGGATTGATTGGATACTAGGGTACCCATAAGAAGTTGGGTCCACAAAGAGGGGAAGTTTCATGCAAAAGAAAAATTCTAACACGATGAGGTACACACTTAAAAACAATGGGTACTCATTTAGTAATGGGGATCCAAGCCAAAAATCTAAATGGGTACCCATTTCAAAATGGGATCATGGGTACTTGTTCTTTAAAGCTATTTATTTTTTACAAAAATGATAATCAATCATTTTTCCCCAACTTCTGCGACTGAACAATGACTAGGAGAAATAAGTATCTACTTTTGGAGTGACTTACACCACAAAACTTCACCTCCCACCTTCGAGATCCCATCAATATTGCAAGCTTTAGGAACCTCTATGTTGGGTTTTCAGGTTTTTTTTTTACATTTTTCTATATATTTAATGTTTTAAGTTTTAAATTATGGTTTACATTTCATTATTTTTTTCTAATTAAATCCCTCAATATTATATTCAAAAACTAGGAGTGGAAAATAATTTTTTGAGAATAGAAGCCATTATTATAAAAATAAAAATTACCACTTTGTATCCAACAAAAAAAATCCAATTTTTAAAAATAATTTACCTTAATTGTAAACACTTAGTGAACAAGTTATCACCATTTGAAGTTAAATAGAAAAAATTTAAAATTATTGGAGAGGGGGTTGGCTTCCCACCAAAGAGCATATCTTATATTATAAATTAATGGAAATTAATGTTCTTTGTCTCCTTTAGACCTATTATGATTGAAAATACTCCTAGTAAAACCCTTTGTTTGAACCAGTAATATCATGTTAATAATATAGTATGGGTGGTGCTAGGATTATTTATTAATTAAGACACAATTGGACTAACAATATACTAATGTGGGTCAATGTTGGGTTATAGGTGGTAGTTATACCATCTATATGGTAGGATGGTATATAGGGTTTGCTAGAGTTGATTGTTGAACCCCCATAGCTCCCAGTGATCCTTTGCAACCAAAACGCCTATCACACATGAGAGAAAAAAGTAATGATTATGTTGTATAACCAAGAGAAGAAGAGATTGATCCAGAAAAAGCAATTGATTATGTGTTATGAATTAATCTAAGTTATGATTACAATGTATAATGAATTTTTACAAAAGCATAAAAGAAAACCCTAGATAAGGATTGAATTAGATTGTGACAAGAGTCTTAATCTCATGCAATGAGACAACTAGACCTATAATTAGCTCAATCTAATAAATAAAAAATCACTCTTAAGTTTAGCTTAAGTGAATAAAGTAATAAGGGATTTAATAATTAATTGATGATTAATTAATTATTAAGTGATTATCTTAATTACTCCAACACCCCTCGCTTAAGATTAACTTAGGGAGTAGCTAAAAACCCTTAACATTAGAATGCAATGATGGGTGCATGGATGGGTCCCGGATACAAGTCCTGATGAAGTACCCATGTACAAACAAAATGAATCTCTCATAATTGGAAAAAAACAAGAAAACCACATGGGAAAAACTCCTCTCCAAAAGAGAAAAATAAATGACAACACTAGTGAAATAAGGATAGGAGGACTGATTGTGACCCCCAGGGACTACTTCTATCACACAAGTACAATAGATGTCCAGCCAATAGGAGAGAGAAAAAGAGGATATGAATACCCCATAAAGAAAGAGTTTTTATGCCAATAATGAATGCATGGAGACAAAATATGATCCATTTGCCACAAACATCATTTCTCCCCTTAGGAAGAAATAGATCCACTAGTGATTGGAGAAACTAATACAAAAATACGAGTGATGCCTGAATCCAAATACAAATAGTGTGTCTCCAAAAATTTCTCATGTATCCACATGTCGTAAAAAGATGATCTCAAATCAAGAAGCCTACGAAGACTAATGTAGAAAACTCTACAAAGGTGATGAATATGGTGGCCTAATAGCAGTGATGGGGCTATCAAAAAAGAGGACATGAATTTCCTTAAATAATCCTCCAAATTTTTAATATGATACTCTCCAAATAAGAATGATATGTTTGCAAGAAACAAATCCCAAGTAGACATGTTTGGAAGATGAATGTCCTATTACATTGAATCAATAGGGGTAAAATATGTGGCAATGTCAAACCGATCAGCAAAAATATAATATGATGATGAGGTCTTGATCTAATGTGGGAACATTAATACAAGTCTTTGAACCATTAGAACATGCAAAAACTATGATATAATCAAGCTCCTCTAAAGTATCGTCGTCAAAAGGTATAAAAATTTCATTTGCGAGAGGGATGAGAAAATCTATAGTAGGATCCTCTTAGTATCATGGAGAGATATGAGGGTCTCCATGGATCTCCCAAAGTCGTGTCCAAAGTGTGTGAGGGAATTCAATGTTTGATACAATGCACATAGTGTCAAGATCAACACTAGAACAAATAACCCCAACAATATGATCTTGAATGATACCCCATGTTAATAAACTCCATGGTGTGTCTGGTGTATGAATGATTCCATACAAATAAGGAAAAAGATCAATCCACTTGAGATGTGTCAAGATGTCATTTCACTAAGTCTCATAATTATCCTTGTCCAAGTTGATCACAAAAGGATGAATAGAAAAACCTATGATACTCACTCAAATCAAAAATTAGAGACTAATAACCTTAGTACTAATATATCAGATCAAAATATTCCACCTTATGCAAATATATCCTTTCTAGATGCCAAGATGTCCAAGTAATTAAGAAGAATGTGTAATCACAAAATATCAAATAAAATGTACCTAGAGTAAATTCTAAAAATATTGAATTAATATATCTAAAGAGATCTAAAATATCTTTACAAATCCACTGGAATCATGAAAATCAGAGATATAGGAAAATATTTATGAGCTTGGAAGCACAAAATTAAGATCTGACTTTTGACTAAGAATAATAGGAACCAACAGAAAAATCCAATAATGAGACCTATACCACTAGAAATTTCTTGGAACCAGCTTTTCAATGATATCTCATTTGGCCAATTTTGACACTGATATATCTCATTTGACCAATTTTGACACTAATATCTCATTTGACCAATTTTGACACTGAATGCTCAAGTTACGATTTAAAAAAAAGGGGTAAATTTTGCAAGTTAATAATCAACAAACATGACCCTTCTAATTTGATTTCTAAAAAATTTTCCAATTTCATGCAAAACCTAATAGATACCCAAAAGATATTCTAATGCTACAAATAAAACTTAGAAAGCATTGTTGAGTTCAAAAAGCAAAACATGTGATTTCATAAAAAAATAAACTTCACCTATAGGAAAAATAGTTGTGTGGAATATTTCGATAGTCATTTCTAAAATATTTTTTCTTTATCTAAAAAATCTAGTAGATACCCAAATGGTATTTTTATGATTTTTAACAAAACCTAGAAATCATTTTTCTCAAAAATATATTGGCCATTCTGGTCTCAATGGTAATATTCATTTCATCTTAGGATGAGCCAATTTTTCCTTCAAGGTTAGATCTCTCAACAATTGGATGGGAAGTCATAGAATTGGTTCTCTAATACCATGATAGAGTTTATTTTTAAACCCCTATAGCTCTCAATGATCATCTACAACCAAAATTTCTATCATGCATGAGAGAACAAAGCAATGATTATGCCATACAACCAAGAGAAGAAGAGATTGATTCAAATAAAGAAACTAATTATGTGCTATGAATGAATCTAAATTATCATAATAATGTAAAATGAATTCTTATAAAATCATAAAAAGAAACCCTAGATGAGGATTGCATTAGATTGTGACAAGCGTCTTAATCGCATACAATGAGACAACTAGACCTATAATTAGCCCAATATAATAAATAAAAAAGAACTCCTAAGTTTAGCTTAAGTGAATAAAGTAATAAGGGACTTAATAATTAATTGATGATTAATTAATTATTAAGTGATTATCCTAATTACTACAACTATGACTATTTTGTTAGGGGTGTCACAAGTTAAGGTTATGTAGTAAGCACATTTAGGGAATTGATCATAAATGTATTTATGGAAGAATCAAAGGTAGAATCACCTAATTAAATGGTATTAAATATGACACTTTCAAGTACCGGTAGCAAATTCAAAGGCCAACTCAGATGTTCATTTCCTCTTTTAAAACTCGCACTATTTCGGTGGTAAATTATATGGATCATCTTAAGCCATAATTCTTAACTAAACGGGTGCTGTCATAATAGTGGTTTGCAATTCCTGAGAGGAATGAATTTTAGCTGAAATCACATATTTTTAGAAAATATAATGATTTAAGCCTTAAAAAGTTCCATTTTAAGGATTCCAATTGAAGAGGGTTTGATCAAATCACCTTAGATCAAACCCCTTGGATAGAACCTCGCTAGTTTTAAACCATACCTATAAATGCGTCTCCTTTACACCTATCAAAATGCTGATAAAAATCACTTTTGATTTAGCTTTGGGGATCAAATGAATTCATTTAAAATTTATTTCAAATGATTATGGTATTCCTTAGAACAAGCTATCTAATGAATATAATTTTAATATTTTTGGTTTTGTTATGTATTTGTTTTTTAAGTTTTATTAAACATAGGTTTCTCATCGAAAATGAATTTCTTTGTTCTTCACATGTGGAAAAATAGAAGATTATCAAAAAAAAAATTGAAAAATATGAGTGCACTAGATATTGAAGTCCTTGATCCAACAAAAAAATAAAATAAAATTTTGACATATACAAAAAAAGTTACGCGTTATACGGTTGTGTTGTGTCTGAATTGTAATTCGTTTGACTTTGAAACTTGATTAAGGAATAAATATTCAATAAAAAACTATCTAACCAAGTGGAAGCACTAGATATCAGAGTTACAAATCTAAATTTGAAAGAATTAGAATTTTATCCTTCATGGAAAAAAAGTTATGCGTTATACGGTGTATGTCACTTTTTAAAAATGTTGTTTTCGAAAAAAATCAATTTTCGTGGGAGATAGAAAAAGAAGTGTAATTTGATTCCAAAAATTTTGAAAAAAATATTTTTAGAATCTACAGACAAAATTTGATGAGACTCTAGTTTGCACCATCTTCAAATTCCTCACAGTTTAGTCGATATAGGTGCTCGAATGTGAAGATTTAGTTAAAAATAATAATTTCAGTGTCCAGTTTGGCCAAAAATTGTAAACCACTATTATGGGATCACCCAAACACTTCTACTATATTACGACATCTTAAAATTTAATGATAAATTATTCACATGTCTCTTATGTAATTATCCCATGCCTAAATATCTTACATAGCATCATATTTTCTTAACCATTTGGACATTTTTTTCTCCTTATATATGTTTCCATATAAACATACTTAGGTATACAAACATCTCTTTATATGACTAACTTTAAACTCATGAATGCAATGTAACTCCTTGTTCTAGAAAATCATATAGTTAAACTTAGAGACACTCCCATTTAAAATACATGTAATTTATCTTCTTCCAATATGCTTTTGCACACTACCTAAAATAGATAGTCCAAGATCTTATCTTTCAATTACACTTTATATACCCACATCGAATTCTCCTTTAAACCCATCATAATATGTTTAGAGGGTGTTAAATTATGTCTTACATGGAATATTGGGATTCCCTCTAGGTGTGGCATCCAATAGATTAATCATTTCTTTCAAAAATATAACTTCCTAGAGAAATTAGACTTAGATTACAACCTAGCATAAAGTGAGTCAAGCTCTCAATTTTACCAATTGATATGACCCATTGAACACTAACTTGATACCTTGAACTACATGTTTGAATCACACTAACTTGGTACCTTTTTATATGTTTGACTAATTAAAACTTTGTACTTGTCTAAATAAACTTATTGATTATGTGTTATTTTATATAACCAAATCATTTACCTAGAATGAAACATAGAGTTTTGGGACCCTAATGCTTCCCTTGCACTTCTAGGATTTTTCACCTAAAAGGAGAGAGATAGGGCCAAAAATTCTAATGATTCACTCAAATTATGATGTATGCAGTATTTTCTAATCTAAATAAAGTTAACCAAATGCAATTGACTGATCTAAATGGATGAATATAAATGCAAAAGTGAAATTAAAGCTATGTTTCAAAATACATTGTGATATGCAAACAATGAAGTAAATGAATGAAATATGCAGAACAAGAAGAAATGAGTTAAATCAGAGTGCACCTGGGAAAAGTGTGATGAATCTGGGATGTTTTAAATGTTGGTTGAAGTCATTGATTTTTCACAGTGGGACTCATTTGTCTAGGGTGGTGAATCAGTCCTCCTAGTGAAAAACTATCAGAAGTTGGTTTCTAACTATCGGGATCTAGAATCTGACAAAATTTAGATTTTCAGTCCTAAGGTGGGACTCATTCACCACTAGTGGTGAATCAATCCTCTCCTAAATTTTTGAAAAATCAAGAGACAACTCTACAACACCAAATCTAGAAATCACTGTTTGTCAGGTTGCTAAAGTCAATTCTATAGGAAACAGACAAAAAACCTTCTCCAAGCTTGAAATACACTTGAGTTGACTTGAAGCACCTAGTTGACTTGTTAACCAATCTTCAACACCTAAAATCTTGTCAAATTTGCATACAAAAGCTGCAAACAAACATGCAATAGGGGGAAAATGGTTTAGGGTTAGTGAATAGGGGTTTCCTTGGTGAAACCCCACTATTGGTAATCAAACCCTTAATTGAACAATGAAATGAAAGAGGAAGATAAACTAATAACATGCAATTTCTATCAACTTACCTAACCCTTGATGATGCAAATCTGAAGTAATGGCAATGGTTGCTTCAAAGTGCTTGAATAGTGCTTGAAAAGATGTTGTAATATGCTTGAATGCTTGATTGAATAGATGGATAAGTGGATTTGCTAAATGCTTGAATGAATAGGGATTGAAATGAGGTGAAAATCACTTATTTATACACACTTGTGCCTTAGTTACCTATTCATACCTCATCACAGGCCAACATCAAGTGATTTTGAATAAAGTACCGAAAGGAAATTTAAAATATTTTGAATTTGGGGCCAAGGAGAACTCATTCTCCACCCATGGCGAATGGGTCCCACCTAGGACCTGAAAATATGTGTCAAGAAAAATGTTGCATTTAATGTTGTTTGTCAGGATAACATTCAAAAATACACTTGATTAATTCATATGAGGGCATAAAAGGGACCAAATAAAGCATGAGAAAGGGATAAATAGTGAAGATATGCCTACAAAAGCATGAAATCTTGTTACAAGACTTACAACACATCAAAA
Organism: Sequoia sempervirens; assembly: GCA_007258455.2. Taxonomy (NCBI): domain Eukaryota; kingdom Viridiplantae; phylum Streptophyta; class Pinopsida; order Cupressales; family Cupressaceae; genus Sequoia; species Sequoia sempervirens. Next base: position 219,428,376 of record VDFB02000015.1, on the reverse strand, counting down.
TAGGACTTGTTTAGTGATGACAAGGTGATTTTTAGGTGAATTGTAATGAATAGAGTCTAGAAGAATGTAGAAATTTCTTACAACACTTCACAACACCTTCACAAGACGTCATTCTTTGAATTTTAGTACCTAAATTAGCATGTTCAAGACATGTTACAACATAAAACCATAGCAACATAGTTCCAACACCATGAAACAAGACCTAAAATGCCATGAAAATGACAAGGGGCCATTTTTATATGGCACATTTAGCCCCCACTTTAGTGAGAGGATGAACTTGCTTCAAACTCACACTAAAGTAGCCATGAACATCAAGAAGAGGGTTCAAATGCACTTACATTAGGAAGATAGAATAACAACAATCAAGAGGGGTGATCAATCCCCCAGGATGAAGATCCCATGGCAAACTAAACATAAGGACAAAGGAACACACAAGTGTTGAAAAGAATTGGATTCAGCTTCAATCATCAATCCAACAAGTTGTGGATTACATCTAGGCTAATTGTTTGAAAAAGAGAATGTGTACTCACTCTTGGGCCACAAAACTAGTTGCCCATAGGGTGAGAAAACCCAAAAGGGTAAGATACATGCACTAGTTGGTATACACTCACAAACACAAAGGTGGCTATGGGGAAAAATCATGTCACTAGGTGGGCTTCCCACTCAACCATGTGTTAAATTTATACTGCTTGATAACTTTAACAAGGCGCCACAAGGAAAATTCTCATGAACAAAAAGAAAATGTACCATAGTCTTACGTAAGGTGGCAAAAAAGTTTAAAATGTAAAAATGTAAAAATGTAAAAGATGTTTAGAGGAGTCTTGTTCAGTTCATGCAAGGTCAGTCACTTAGGGAAAATTGTGTCTAATGTATCGAAGAGGGGACCAATCAAAGAATAGTATATTCACAACTTAGGGGATGCAGTGCATCACATAAATCCACCAAGAGGAATGGAATATGCTTAGAAAGATCACACTTATGAAGGACATCACACCCAATGTCATCCACAAAGTGATAAACGCATCACACAAATGACAAGGCTACACTAGGAAGAAATAATGTGAATGAATTATGGTAATTTATGCCCTCCACTTTAAAGGAATTACTACACATCAATCTATGAGCAATTAATTTAAAGTAGAAATAGGAAGAAAATGCAAAAATGAAAACAAGACATGAGAACCAACTTGGAAAGCCCTATGCCAAGTCATATGTTTCGAAGTTAGGTTGCATCATGTCAAAAAAAGTGAAAAAAAATAAAGGCGATTGCCCCCTAGAAAATAGAACACCAAACACATAAGGGATCCATGGATTTGGGGTCAGTATGTTCATTGCTGCAATGTGTTTTCTGAAAGAGTTCAGAATTGTCATCATTCTCGAAAGCACATAGAACTGGAAGAATGACACAAAGAGAATGAAGAAAAAAGAAACATGAAGCCTGTTTTGGGTCAACATGAAAGAGACATTGCGGTCTCGATGCCTTGCATTGTCCCCAAAAGGAAAAAACAAGCGAAAAGAAATGAAAATGAAAAGGTGAAAGAAAATGAAAAGAAGCTTTTGGATCAACATGAAGGAGACATTTCGGTCTCGATGCCTTGCATCATCCCCAAAAGGAAAACACAAGAAAAGATAAAGTAAAATGGAAAAGAAATGGTTTGGGTCAACATGGAAGAGAAATAGGGCATCTCAACACTTTGCATCATCCCCAAAAGGAAAACACAAAACAAAAAGCGAGAATGACAATGCACAACAAATAGAAGAATAGAGATACAAATAGAAGAAGTGTACAAAGAGAGGAACATCAAACACCCGATACGAGGGAACATGATATGCACATGAAAATACAAAAAGAAAAAGGGACAAGTAATGAAAATGTAAGTCAACCATTAACTAAGTTATTGGTTTCTCAATCTAAAATGGTTAAGCAGAAAAGGAATAACATAGTTAAGAGACAAAGACAAGTACATTACAAGGACAAGGCTAAGAACTTCTTTCCCCCCACAAAGTTTAAAGGAAATAACGAGTTGAGGTGGGTGATGGGAAAGGATCATGCAATAGTGAGAATAGGGAATTCTACAACTATGGTATGATGAAGGGATGTGATTGTTTAAGGTATGATGGGGAAACAATCAATAGATCAATGAAGTGATATTTATCTAGTATGTCCTTCAATGTCCGACATTCTTTGGTTCAATGGCCAAGGATACAATGATATTTGAAAAATGGTATGTTAGAATCTTTGGGATGAATAACCAACCTATTCATAGGTGGTAGAAGTATGAGACCTTTGTTTAAAAGCAGTTGAAGTCTCCTTTCACATTCAGGTGGAGGATGTGTAGGAAACTTGAGCTTCTTCAATTTGTAAGGTCATTTTCATTTGCTAGATTCTCCTTGTTCATGAATAGAAGGAAGAGAAGGACCCATGGGGATCCAAACATCCTTTTCATTAGAAGGAGATAATGGTTGTTCATGTGGAAGGAGAATTTTTAAGTCAAGAGGAGCATCCAATATCACTGTACTAGCATCCTGAAGTCTCCTAGGTTGAAAGGAATGTCAATCAAGATGAGATGGATCTTGATATCCTAATCCTGTTGTGTGTGCTTCAGTTGATTGTTGTTTGAGAAGTTGATGGATGTCATGTTCATGTTTTGTGTCACAACCTTGTTTACTTAAGATAGTGAAGCCTTTACCATATGTTTCTTCAAGATTGATAGGAGTGTTTGTGACTTTGTGATCATAAAAGGCTTGTGAGTGTGGTTGTGTAGAAGAACTAGGTCCACTTGAGGGAGGAACCTTAGGTCCTTCATTTATTTTAGGATGTAAATATGCAAAGTGATTAGGAGGTGCAATAGTAGGAAGATCTTGTGACTTCATGGATGGATAAAAGGCTACATTGGCTTCTAGGTTATCAAGGGAAACATTGTAGAACTTGTGCATGTTATCATCATCTTCTCCAATGATGTCTACTTCACGGGGACAATCATGAGGAGTTGAAGGAGCATGTGTGAGATCAAGGTCATTAGGGTCACAGCCAAAGGCACAATTGGACATGTCTACCAATGATTTCAATGAATTCCAAAACTTATTGAATGAAAATTCCATGATGCAAATAAACTAAGGTGTAATAAATGATGAAAAATAGAGATTCTGGAAATGAAAATAGAATGTAGGAATAGGAAACTGTAATGCAGAAAAATCTTAACAAAATTTCAGAAATTATGATAAAAAAAGTGTAGAGGGACTGATTAGCCCTAAGTGGTGAATGAGTCTCAATATGATGTTTTTTTAGTGTTTTTTAGTGTTTTTCAGAGATTTTAAGATGATTTTAATTCTCTATAGTATGAAATCAAAGATGCATAATATAAATTTTTAGTTTTTGCAATGAGATGTAATGCAAAAATGAAATCTAAATGAAGTTTTCACTAATGCAAGATGAAAAGTCCTAGAATGCAATAACAAAACAAAGTCCTAATTGAAAGCTAATGCAAATGTAAACTAAGATCCAATAGGTGTATGAAATCATAAATGCAAAGTGTTCAAGAGTTGGATTCACCAAAATCAAACATAGATTTTTGGGACCCTAATGCTTCTCTTGCACTTCTAGGGTTTTTCACCTAAAAGGAGAGAGATAGGGCCAAAAATGCTAATGATTCAATCAAATTATGAGGTATGAAATGTTATCTAATCTAAATAAACTTAACCAAATGCAATTGACTGATCTAAATGAATGAATATGAATGAAAAAGTGAAATTAAAGCTATGTTTGAAAACACATTATGATATGCAAACAATGAAGTAAATGTATGTAGAACAGGAAGAAATGATTTAAATCAAAGTGCACTTGGGCAAAGTATGATGAATCTAGGATGTTGTGAATGTTGGTTTAAGTCACTAATTTTTCATAGTGGGACTCATTCGCCCAAGGTGGCGAATCAGTCCTCCTCGTGGTGAAAAAGTGTCAAAAGTTGGTTTCTGACTGTCGAGATCTAAAATCTAACAAAATTTAGATTTTTAGTCCTAAGGTGGACTCATTTTCCACTAGTGGAAAATTAGTCCTCTCCCAAATTTCTAAAAAATCAGGAGACAACTTTGAAACACTAGATCTAGAAATCACTGTTTGTTGGGTTGTCAAAGTCAATTATGCAGGAAATGGACAAAAAACCTTCTCCAATCTTGAAATACACTTGAGTTGACTTGAAGAACCTAGTTGACTTGTAAACCAATCTTCAACACCTAAAAGCTTGTCAGATCTACACACAAAATTTGCAAACAAACATGCAAGAGGGAAAAATGGTTGTGGGTTAGTGAATAGGGGTTTTCCTTGATCAAACCCCACTTTTGGTAATCAAACCCTTAATTGAACAATGAAATGAAAGAGAAGGATAAACTAATAACATGCAATTTCTATCAACTTACTTAACCCTTGATGATGCAAATCTGAAGTAATGTCAATGGCTACTTCAAAGTTCTTGAATAGTGCTTGAAAATATGTTGCAAGATGCTTGAATGCTTGAGTGAATAGATGGATAAGTGGATTTGATGAATGCTTGAATGAATAGGGGTTGAAATGAGGTGAAAATCACTTATTTATACACACTTGTGCCTTAGTTACCTATTCATACCTCATCATAGGCCGACATCAAGTGCTTTTGACTAAAATTCTAAAAGGAAATTTAAAATATTTTGAATTTGGCACCAAGGGGACTCATTCACCACCCATGGCGAATGGGTCCCACCTCAGACCTAAAAATATGTGTCAAGAAAAATGTTGCACTTAATGTTGTTTTTCGGGATAACATTCAAAAATACACTTGATTAAGTCATATGAGGGCATAAAAGGGACCAAATAAAGCATGAGAAAGGGATAAATAGTGAAGATATGCCTACAAAAGTGTGAAAGCTTGTTACAAGACTTTACAACACTTCAAAATAGGACTTTTTTAGTGATGAAAAGGTGATTTTTAGGTTAATTGTAATGAATAGAGTCTAGAAGAATGTAGAAATTTCTTACAACACTTCAAAACACCTTCACAAGACGTCATTCTTTGAATTTTAGTACCTAAATAAGCATGTTCAAGCCATGTTACAACATAAAATCATAGCAACATAATTCCAACACCATGAAACAAGACCTAACAGGCCATTAAAATGACAAGGGGTCATTTTTCTATGGCACACCTAAAGTATTAGGTTTTCCATATTGTAGATTAGACAGTGACACTTAATTGATGTGCAAGAATTTATAATTTTCCAAGTAGATCACATGGTTTAAAATTGATAAAATGGGATTGGTGAAGTGCCACTTGATTCTTTGATGGGTGAACATTAGATCAAATGATACTTTCATATCAACATGGAAGTCTAATTACTATATAAATTTAGTGAGTAGACCTATGGCTCAGGTGCACCTTTTAAGTTTCATAAAGAGGGAATGCACATAAATGTTGTACAAAAAAGTGGCCAATGTGCCAAAAATAACACAAATGTGAGAATCTTATTGGGAAAATCACAAAACATGCTTGCATTTCGAATTTTAAAAAACATGCTCAAATCTTGAATTTTAAAATTTACATGTTCAAAGTTTGAACCAAACATAACATGAGGGCGTTATGTTGAGCTAAAAATGTGCTCACTTTTTTAGCTCAACATAACGCAAGTGAGTTTTTTTTAGTTAAATATTAAAAAAAAAAATCCCTCATTCTACAATCCACAACCATGACTTGTAGCTTTCATTTTGCACCTTCTTCCCTCTAAAATGCACTTAAGGTTTACAAATTTGACAAGAATATCCATAATTCCACAGTGTACACAAAAGTTAAGGGATAAATTTTAGTGTATTAGAATAAAATTTATTTTGCAATTGAAAAATGATTTTTTTTGATGAATTTCATGTTTAAAAAAAAAAAATCAAATACTATAAGCCTTGATCTAGAACCAAATTTGAATGAAGAAATGCTTAAAGACAACCCCATAATACCTTACTCTCCTCCAACTCTTCTGATAAACCCTGAAAAAATCCAAGAGGAATTGGTAGGGCATTTGGAAAAAATAAACTTTCAACCACAAAATTAGTTTCCAAATTGAAAGCTTCAATATCAAATCCCCATCAGATATCACTTTCTTCATCATTAAAATAAATCATGGCCATTGTTGACATAATTAAAACTAAATAAATCAATAGAAAAGTTATAAAGATTCATGTCATGAATTTTATGCAACAAAATTATCTTATGATGAAGTGAAAAGGGAATGAAATAACAAATATGTTATCTTTTTATGGATCCTAGAATCAATGGACCCCTTGTTGTGACTTCGAATGGATTTTCAATACATTGGTGCAATCATTATGAGATAAAAAATAATTTTTAGGATAGGTGGTGGATGGTCTTTGACAAACCTCCATGTAATAGTCATGAGGTGTCATTATATATTTTGATAAAACTATATTGTGAGTTTGTTCCTCATGATATTCCTAATTATTTTGAAATGAGGGAATTTAAAGGTAGAGTTGTAGGATCTACCCAAGATATACCAAGAGCTCATCAAAGTAGGAAACTATCAACAACAAATACTAATAGCACAAAAATCTATTCATCATGTGACAACTCCATTATCCATCAAGAAGACTATGGAGGTGCAACTCTCCATACAATTGTTAGCCTCATAAACACACTTATAGAGCATGGCATGGAAATATCCTAGCCTTTTTCTTTAATAGATGATCCAACATGTCGATCATCTAGTTCTAGTGCTCCTACCTCTCACTTATGATCCAAATATTATAATCTATCCTTTAGAAGAGATAGTGATGTGGAGGGTGCCACCACCCACAGTGTAGTCATTATCATGAATCTTAGATGTTTTGGAAGTATAGGGGTGATCAAGGTGGTGTATCAGATACTATGTGATAAATCACAATCTAATGAATGATATGTATCCTAGTAACTTATAGGTATTTTGATAAGAATTTATAACATTTTATATATTATACTTAAAAAATTTAAATGTAGAAAAAATGCCCCAGCAATAGCATTTGTATGGTTTAACAAGTTAAAAATTTGTGACTAACGGTCAAATGTCATCCCCTACAGAAACTAGGGCTTTGCCTGGTTTGAATAGTGCTAGAAAGACTCTTCAAGGATCAATTTGTGGATTGTGGCATAAGGAAAGCAGTTGTAGTGAGAAGAATGGTCGGGACATCAACGCATTGAAGATGGTGGAAAGAACAGGCAATAACAATGTTGTTGTCAGCAAAGGCGTTTGAGGCCCCAATCAAATGGAACGCATGGGGAAGCCTTTAGGAAAAGGAGGAGTAGGCTCTACTTCAGAAGATGGCCATCCATTTTAGAAAAGAAGCCAAAGGGAGGTCTTGTCGTAGGGGGAGAAGATGCTAGTAAGGGATCAAAGAAGCCCGAGGTTGAGGGGAATCAATCTGGACATTTTAAGGCAGCAAAGAACCCACCCAGAAGGTCTCCAAGTGGGGCTGGAGGGGATTCTACTCTCCACCCTCTTTCTAAATCAATCATGCTAGAATTAGTCAAGGAGAGCTGGAAGAAGAAGTGGATTTTAATGAAAAAAAATTGTTGGACTGGGTTTGATTGGGAGATTCAAGGGATTCTGGCCAAGCCTGATTGATCTGCATCAGTGGATCTCTAACCACTAGAAGCCTGTCTTAGAAGGGTATGTACAAATTTATCCTATGGCTAAAGGATTTTTTATTGTTGTTTTTGAAAAGGAACAAGACAGAAATAAGATCATGTGTGACTATGACTGGGATTGGGAAGAAAAATACACATTGATGTTAAAACCTTGGCATTCGGCTTTTAACCTAGCTACTAAAGTTTTTGAGAAGGCTCCTATCTAGGTGAGACTTCCTAACCTTCCCCTGCAATTTTCATTTGATTCATCCGTGGAGGTTGTAGGGAACTCTTTAGGAAGCTTTTTAATGGTGGATGAAGGATCTTCAAATCTTCTACATTTGACTTATCCCCGTATTTTGGTAGAAATGAATGTGTCTAAGGTGCCCCTAGGGGAGATCCGGCTAAAAACTTCAAAGGGATGTTGGGTGCAGCCTTTGGATTATGAAGGGGTACCATTTAGATGTAGAGTCTTCTATCAAACTGGGAATGTGGTTGTTGAATGTTCCAAACACAGAGCACACAAAATTGTGTCTTGGTGGAAATATGTGGCTCCCCAGCACTACACTATGGAGAAATAGGAGGAGAAGCAAGTGAGTTCTTAAAGTAAAGGAAATGAAGAGGAGGGATGGGCATATGAGGTTCCAAGTTAGAGTGGGAAGATGCTGGTGTATGAGGTAAGAAGGGAGGATCAGCAACTGAATAATGTTGTCTCAACATAGGAAGGGAACCTGGTTGTGAATAGTGATAAAGTTGATTTTAATGGAAGGGAAAAGGAGATGATCCTCAAAAATGGGGTTGCTACACTAGAGTGTCATGAGAAAAAAGGAATGGTGAGGCAGCAAGAGAAAAATGTTGGGAAGCGAAAGGTTGACAGTCAGAACCAGCAAACTGGTAGCTATGAGAATGGAGTCCTGAAGAATCTTCATGAGTACTCTTTGAAATGGCAAGAGACTGCAAGGGTGGAGGACAGGTGGAAAATGGTCATGGGAAAGAAAGCAAAGAAGGAAAAGAAGAAAGATTTTGCAATTGTACTTTGTTCTCAAACTAAAGGAAAATCAAATAATTCTTCAAATCTTTGACTTGTTTATAGGTCTTTTAGGGGTTGTTGGTTTTAAGCCTATGTGTTAGCTATAGCAAAACTTCTTTTGTATTCTATGGAATCATTTACTATAGAATTTGGTGGTAGGTTCAAAGGTTTTTCCATAGGAATTGGCAAGGTTTAGAAGGAATTTTATTCTGAAATTGTAATGAGAATAGCCTTGTAATCTCTCATTTTTACTATTAATAAAATTAACTTTGTTACCAACCAAAAAAAAAATTAAATGTAATTTTTTTTAATTATAGAATTAAATTAAACCAATTTACAAACATTATTATCAAGAAGGCTTCATCTAGTGCAATCAATTGAAGTGGTAAATTGGCTAAGTATCAAAACATGTATTTCTATGTATAGGACATCCAGTAATTTGGTCTGCATTGGTCCACTATGTAGAATCTTGCTCCATAGTTCTGCTGCATTTTTTTTGGATATTAGAGGAATTTAAATCTATGGTTTCACATTGTCCTTAGAGTAGAATTTATGATTTATAGAAGTTTTGGTCAGCCAGTGGAAATGGTTGTCAGTACAAAATGTATGTTTTGGTGAATTTGCATTTTATCATGGATTGGTATCTGGTTTTATGGATTTATGAGAGTGTTGATAGGTGTTAAGTGTATCTTAATTCCAAGTGGCATGAATTTTTGAGGTTCGTGTGTTTGTTTTTGGTTGAATAGTTAGTGAATTTTAAGGTTAGTTCAATACCAGTGTCTACCTAATATGTTTTAGGTATTGAGGAGTTTGAATAAGTATTAATCTGTTATAAGGGTGCTAATATAGTCCCACCTCAACCTATATTATGTGTTACAAGTTTGAATCATGGTGCAAAGTGTGTATGATTTGTGTATTGATCTGACAAGATATATTTTGTATGATACATCTAATTAATCTGACCTAATTAATGTTGTAAGTGTTTGAGGATAAATTGGATATATATGAAATTTCAATTTTGGTGTTTTGTAAGTATGTGTGTGATGATAAGTGTCAATTGATGTAGATTATGTGAGTGTAAGGAAAACATAGAGTAGAGAAGAGTGTGCAAATCAATATGAAAAATATAAAGTATGTATATTTTGCTTCAATAGAGTTGTAATCCATGCATATGATAGATGCTATTATAATAATTCAAATCCTAGTTGTGATCCACCACTCTCTTCTACCTTTTCTTCTTTTTGTAGGTAGTGATTCCACTAGGATAGTGAAACCATCTATAGTGAGCATTTTTGTAATATCTTATAATAGGTTGTAATATATTGTGAGCTAACCCTCACTGTGGTTTTTCCCTAGGTTTTCCATATAAAAATATGGTGTAAAACTAGTAGTAAAGCTATAAGCGACGTTCATCTTTCCCATTTATAAGTGACACACTCCTCCTGACAATGTACTCAAAGGTCATATACTAGGTTGTGATGCTCATAAAACCTTGCAACACCCAAATCTACAACAATTGTTGAGTGTGAATGAGAGAATCTCAACACAAAGGAATGGATAGATGTTGTTCACGTCGAGTTCACCAAAATGTAGAGGAGGGGAACTGAGCACTCAACAACTCCAAGTCAAGAGAGTTGAGATTTGAAGGTTTCCCTAATCTATCTCAACCATACAGGTGTTTAGGGAATTGGAGGATAGCTCGAATGAAGAGCACTCTCAGTGCTTCTGTCACTCTACTAACCCGATAGCTAGGTTTGGACTAAGCGAGTAGGTTTTTCAAATTTCAATCGTACCTCGAACAACTCTCTGCTAGAGGACAACAGTGCAAAATAGGGATGACAGTGCAGTGCACTAGAGTCTCACAGATACGTTGGCATCTGTACAGATAGAAAGTAAAGGGGCACAAATAGAATAATGGAAAACCTACTAAAAAACTTATTTAAAGGTTTTCTAGTGATGACTAAAGTAATAAATAACAAAATGACTGAAATAACAAGAGATATGATATAAAAGTGATTTAAGAACAAAGATGATAAAGATTCAAATCATGGAAAATCTAGTTCTCCCACAAGCTCCATATGAATGAGTACCTACACACAAAAGAGTGGGGAAAAATGTTGGGGTTGTTTCAGTGCTTACCACAGTAAAACCAACATTTTGATGTTTCCACCTCCACGGATAGCTAGCTAGAGAGAAAAGTAGAAATGCAAAAAGAAAGTACTTGAAATTAAAAATACCAAATACTACAAGAAACACTATGCTACTCAAATCCAACAACAACATAATAGTAAACAAATAATACCACCCTTGACCAAAGGTGCTCAAGGTCAATGAGAGAGGAATGTAAGTCTACAACTATGGCAAAGTTGACGTGGTTGTAGCAACATCAAAGGAAGTCTCACAAGACACCAAGTTGTAGCTTTTGTGCTAGATATGAAGAATGTTGTGATGTTGGAATGATTGATAGTGCAACAAGTAGCTAAAGAGTTGTTAGAATTTTCTCAAGAATTGTGCTAGATGTGAAAAATCATGTAGAAGGGTCAAGAGAGTAAATGAGAATGAAAGATAGGCATCTAAAATTCCATTAGGAGGGAAAGAGCCATTCAAAGATTGGTTGAAAGGTGTAGGGGAATTACGCTTTATCACCAATGGAGAATGTAACACCTTTGCAAATTCTAGAGGCAAGAATCTTGTTAGAATAGTAGTGCACCGCAAAGACATCTGCATGCCACACATGCATCCCAGACAGAAATTCCACCATCAACACTAAAAAAATGCCAAGTGGATGGAGCACCAATGGATGATGTGGAATTACGTGGTCGAATTTTATTTTCTAAGGTGGAGGATCTAAAAGGGGAACTTGCAAGGGGGGGGAATTTTCTCATGTACATTTTTTCCCCACTTTAGTGAACATGAGTGCGAATGAGTGTTCAATAAATTAGGTCAAAAGAGTTCCAACAGAATATACCTGAACCTTCGAGGAAGAAGATCGTGATCTAGTATGCTCGAAAGAGTAGGGCAGGCAAATGGCTCCACAGGTACTCTCTCTTGATGGGGATTGAACAAGATACATCGTAGGCCTGTAGACCAATGGTGGACAAATCTCATAGGATGTAAGAACTTCACAAGTCCTCAAACTTGCAAAGAAGGTTCACCTAGGTGTTTGTTCCTGAAGGAAACCCGATGCAAGGGACACCACAGAGTCAGATTAAAAAGTAGCTTCATAGGTGCACCTACAAATCAACATGTTAATCTACAAACAAAACATGTTAGATATCAAAAATACATGCAAGAAAGCAAGTAGACAGTCATGTAGATAGTCAAGAGACTCTATTGGGAACCCTTCAAAAGAAAAGGGGTCCACTAAAGGGACTCTCTATTTGAAAGTGAAATGGTATTTTTTGCAAATCAATTCAACATCAATGAATCATTGTGAAAGATTCCACTTCATCAAGGAATGAAAAAGGAGGAAAGTCCCCTCACAAGGGGAATGTCAGAGCTTATCCCATAGGAAAAGGGTCTCCCTCCTCGAAGGAAAATTTTCTCAAACTCTTTCTTTAAGAATCCATGATGAAGGAAAAGTATTCAACTAGGGGTCCTTGTTGAGGAATGTAATTTTTAAAAAATATTTTGAAAAAAAGAGATTTTCAAGAAGTGATTTGTTGGCCACCGAATACACCTTTTAAAGTGATATGAGAGACCCCCTAAGGATGGTGCGTGCCAAGCACAAAGGTATGTGACATCCTAAGGAGAGAAAAGAAAGAATAAAAAAATTCATATTGTGGCCCACGGAACTTTTAACAAGTGTAGGACAACTAAGAGGGGGGTGAATTACTTTTCACCAAATTTAAACTCAAAACTTCAGCACTTATCAATTTCACAACTACACTGTTATGTTATTAACCATCAACATGAAATGTAGAAAACATAAAGTAAAATCAACAAACTAAACACTAGATTTTACGTGGAAAACCCGATGAGGGAAAAACCACAGTGAGGATTAACTCACAATATAAAGTAGTTCCAAAACCAAATGTATAAGGCTCACTACCAAGGGATCACTACCTTGAAAGGACTCACTATCTGGATACAAAAGCTCACTACTTACAATGAGGCTCACTTCCCACAAAAATATTTACAAAACAAAATTGGCTTCACAGACGAAATGAACTGAAAAGAGTGCACCTAACAAGTGTTGATGCAGTTTTGGTGATGTTTAATAGACTGACTTAACACACTTCATCATTTTTTCTCTTCTTCACTTTCACATTCACTCCTACTTCATCAAAATCTTGCACACTATCTATGAACCCCAATCCTATACCTGCATGAATACAACAAACAAACACATAGTTAGATCCAATGCAAGTAAGAATCAATATTCCCCATGAAATCCATGAATAATGCTCAAAATAGGAAATGAAGATGAAGAACACAAAATAAAAGCAAAGAAATCCTAATTAGGCATGCAAACTCTTGATCCCATGGGGGAATTGGTGTCAATTTGATGTGGAAATCGGCCCTTTCCCAACTCCTATGCAAGCTTTGATAAATATTTGTGGATGATTGAAGCTCCTTGATGAAATTTTGGGATAACCTTGCTATGAAATCATGAAAATGATGAACAGTTGATATGAAATGGATAAAATTAGCTCTCAATGTGGAGAGAGTAACTTTTCTCTAAGTTGTGGATGCAAAATACAAAGAGAAACCTTTTATAAATAGAAGAACAAGATGAAGGAATGAGCAAAATGGATGAATGTGGGATTATTCAACATCCAATGGGCAAGTGCCACTTGTCAATATGTGAATGGAGGAAGTTTGAGCACATTTTGGAGAATGTGCAAAGATGGGGGAGATTCAAATTCAAAAGATGGCTTAAAGGATGAGGTGAAAGGTGAAGTTAATGTCACATGGCTCAAGAAAAGGACTTGTGAGAGATGTTAAATGCCATGTTTGGAGGACAAGACCTTTTGGGGAGAGATTTCAAATTTGAGGAATATTCCATCTTTGATGCCTTTTTTGAATGAAAATAGATGATTTATAAATCAATTAAATTGATTTTCATGTGCAAGTTGCAAAATTTAGAGGATTTGATGGATTATTTTAAAGGAGATTAGTTGATGTGACAATTTTGACTTAGATTTTTGGATTTAAATAAATCAAAATGAGAGGAATAATGATTTTAGAGTTAATTAAAGAAGATTTAATTTATTTAATTAAAGAGGATGGTGTTAGATTTAAATAAAATAAAGATTAATTTATTTAATTTAAATGAGATGACTTTAGAGATTAATTAAATAAAAAAAAATTATTTAATTAAAAGAGGGACTATAGGATTAATTAAAAAAAGTGATTTATTTAATTAATAGGAAATGATGAATTAATCAAATAAAAAATGATTTATTTAATTAAGAGATGAAATGTGATGAATTTAATTAAATAAATATTATTTAATTATATGACAAGCACAGGAAATGATTCAGGATGAACTAGTGTTAGTAAGATCAAGACCAGGCATATAGGATCAATCAATATGTTTTCAGTGTCTATATTTTGCCCCTCTTTGAGGCAAGGCACTTGTTGTGTTATTTCAAAGAATAAACATGTTGCGATCAAAAAATTTTAAAAAATGATTTTTTCAGAGGCCCCACTACTACTCCAGCGAATGAAGAATTACCCCGGTATACTTGGCCCTCGAGAGATCGAGCGAAAAGGTTCAATTTGAGGGTCGATCTCACAATAAAGAGGTTCAAGATTATTTCAGCTCAAATGTTTGATGTAGACAGTCATCGTCCATGGGTAACCTTATGTCTACTTTGATATATTACACACTTGATCCTGATTTTGTACCATGACAGTTACATTATTGATGATATATATATGAGATGATTATGATGTTTATATATAATGGATGATATGATGATGCTTTTATGATTATGCAAATGGATGATAAATGTATGGTTTATGAAATTCTTAGAATAACCAATCTATATTATGCAATGATGAAATGCAATGCATGTGAGATGATCAATGTTTCTTATATGATATGATATGATATGCATATGGTTTGTGAATGTAGGATGGATGCATTAGTGATGATTTATGATTAACTGTCATGGTACCATGTTAGCACAAAGGCAAGTAAGAAGAAAATAAGATGATGCCAAGAGACACCAACAAGCCAACTTTATTAGAGATGATGATAATGATGATGATGATGATGATTTACTTATCGAGGAGTTGGGACTTTTAAAAGGGCCAATTACCTTATGTTTGATAACACACATAGGCATGATGCATCAGGGTATAAAGAACTAGGACGGCATTGCACCTAGTGTGATGGACTTTGACTCAACAAACAAATAGGATTATTCTTGTTCACACCTGACATACATAAAATTTGCTAGGATGCACCTAACAAAGCAAGTATTCGCCAAGTTATATTACAAAAAAATCCAACAATCACAACAGACAAAAGATAATGATCAATGCCCCATTCCTTTCTCTTCAAATTGTTTTGATTAGACATCATCGAGAGGTCATTAGAGTGAGTGCAACAAGATAAATTAAAAAGAAAAGATCAAGTACACAAACAAGTCAATGTTCTTCATACCGCTAGCCAAGGGGATGTGTTTTGTTTAGGATAAGTATCCAAAATGATGCCCATTGTCAGAACGATATATCCTAGGACATGCATTGTATAGGATGATGATGGGTTGATAAGTTGTTTGATAGGCTTTTGATATAAGGTTGACTAACATGTTTGAAAATGATCAGGATTTTGATTTTGCATTTAAAAGTTTGAAGTTTTCTTTTGATTTTACGTTTGAAGCTTGCTTTTGTTGATTGTTGTACTTGTTTCTATTTGTTTTGCCAAAGGGTGAGTGTGATGATTGATTTATTATGGATGAGATTATTGTGGGTGAAGCGAAATAATACAAATGGATTTCTTTGGTATTTTTAATGTTTTTTAAATGTTTTGAGGTTGTTTTTTGGTATTTTCAATATTTTTACAAATGTTTTGATTTTCCAATTTTCCAATATTTTTGCGTTTTTTAAGATTTTATGAATATTTTTGGATTTTGTATCTCAGGAGATGATCAAAGATTATCCTTGCCTATGTTTAAGCTCAAAGACGACTTAGTTTGGATGACCAAGTTTTTTATTTGTTTTGGTATTTTTTGAGTGTTTTTGGATTTTTTGCATGATTTTGACATTTTGGATATTGATGTGTGTGATGATATTAGGGCTTTGTTTTGGGATTTTGTTGAAAACAAAGCTAAGGTTGATTGATTAGATTAATGGATTGATGATGATAACATTATTGAGGATACACAATAATGCAAGGATAGTGTTAAGCAACATGAGGATTATGATGGATACCCCAAGATGATGCGGGATTGATGATGATAACATTGTTGAGGATACACAACAATGCAAGGATAGTGTTAAGGAACACAAGGATTGGGAAGGATATCCTGAGATGATGATGGATTGATTGAATTTGATTTGATCAGGATTGATGAAGCTTGGTTTGGAACAAAAGTTGTTTTGGATGATTTGATGTGACGTTGAAGCATGCATTAGATGCGACTGATATTGATTATTTGGATTGATGTTCGATGAAAGATGAAGATTGATAAGGAATGTCTTCTCATCAAAATATGTCATGGGCTAGTGATTTGGATTTTTGCTCACAAGTGCTTTGTTGGGTGAAAATTATGTAATCAGCTTTCGATAGATTACACAACTTGAATTTCAGCCACAACTATGTGAGATGTGAATCTCTCCTCTCGGAAAGGGGAGGCGCCCTTCTTACTGCTAACAGAAGCGATAGTAAATCAAACAGATAATTACAAAATGTACACGCAATTCACGGAGTGGGGGGGTGTGTTACATTCATCCTTCTCTCTTTTTTCAGAGAAGATGTTTACAATGCTTCACTTGTTGGAAGTTCAGAATTCTTGATAACTTGAAACGAACAACTAGCAGTAATACCAATATCTCTATCTCGTCAAAGTGAAGCGTAGAGATACCAGAAGTGATTAATAACAAACAAATAAATTAAAAAGGGAAAGCTCAAGAAGGCACAAATTCATTCCGTAGCTTTATCAGTGTTGGATCTGCGTAGACGTACCGTTTGCTACGTTAGAAGAGCAAAGTCTTCTTAGACGCAACAATTCTTCGAACAGCATGAACGATTACAAGCACAAAGTCTTGTAGATCATCCAACAAAAGTGTCAAATAGCACGAACGATTACAAGCACAAAGTCTTGTAGATCCTTCGACAAGAACATGCAAGAGCATGAATGATTACAAGCACAAAGTCTTGTAGATCATTCAACCAATGATAAACAGAAATACAAATGCAATCTAAATAATAAATGTAACACAAAGTTTACATGAACTACTTAGAGTCCTTCAGATTCTTCAAACTAAATCACTACCAAATAAGATCAACTCACAAAAGTATCGAATCCAACGCAAAGTTTGGCTTGCAATCATTCTCTTTATTAATCGAATTTCATTCACAAAGCATGAACGCAAAGTTTCACAAATTTGTTTCAAAAAGGGCAGCACTTCGTTGCAAAACACTAAAAGATTCTTTACAATGAAAATCCCTCACATTATATAGAAAGAGGGATGAGCAAAATTAGGAAAGAGATTGAGAAAATCAGGGAAAGTTAGGTGAGCGATTTTAGGAGATCTCACCTAACTTTGACCAAAGTCAAAGTGTAATTTGTTTTCAAAATATTACATCTTTGATCTTGGTGTAATTACAATTTACAAAAAGACATTCGAAAATGTCGAGAAATATTTACAAGATGCATAAAGGGATGCACCGGAAATGTCTAACACTGGAGAATAGGAAGCTTCTTCATGTTTCTTTGCTTCGGCGCGAAGTCTTCATACTTCTTCTTGGTCTCCTGCGCGAAGTATTCTTGTTCACACCTGACATACAAAAACATTGCTAGGATGCACCTAACAAAGCAAGTATTCGCCAAGTTATATTACAAAAAAATTCAACAATCACTATAGACAAAAGATAATGATTAATGCCCCATTCCTTTCTCTTCAAATTGTTTTGATTAGACATCATCGAGAGGTCATTAGAGTGAGTGCAACAAGATAAATTAAAAAGAAAAGATCAAGTACACAAACAAGTCAATGTTCTTCATACCGTTAGCCAAGGGGATGTGTTTTGTTTAGGATAAGTATCCAAAATGATGCCCATTGTCGGAACGATATATCCTAGGACATGCATTGTATAGGATGATGATGGGTTGATAAGTTGTTTGATAGGATTTTGATATAAGGTTGACTGACATGTTTGAAAATGATCAGGATTTTGATTTTGCATTTAAAATTTTGAAATTTGCTTTTGATTTTACGTTTGAAGCTTGCTTTTGTTGATTGTTGTACTTCTTTCTATTTGTTTTGCCAAAGGGTGAGTGTGATGATTGATTTATTATGGATGAGATTATTGTGGGTGAAACGAAATGAGATGAATGGATTTCTTTCATATTTTTAATGTTTTTGAAATGTTTTGAGGTTGTTTTTTGGCATTTTCAAGATTTTTACAAATGTTTTGATTTTCCAATTTTCCAATGTTTTTGTGTTTTCTAAGATTTTATGAATATTTTTGGATTTTGTATCTCGGGAGATGATCAAAGATTATCCTTGCCTACGTTTAAGCTCAGAGACGACGTAGTTTGGATGACCAAGTTTTTTATTTGTTTTGGTATTTTTTGAGTGTTTTTGGATTTTGACATGTTTTGAATGTTTTTGGATTTTTCGCATGATTTTAACATTTTGGATATGGATGTGTGTGATGATATTAGTGCTTTGTTTTGGGATTTTGTTGAAAACCAAACTAAGGTTGATTGATTAGATTAATGGATTGATGATGATAACATTGTTGAGGATACACAACAATGCAAGGATAGTGTTAAGCAACATGAGGATTATGATGGATACCCCAAGATGATGCGGGATTGATGATGATAACATTGTTGAGGATACACAACAATGCAAGGATAGTGTTGAGCAATGCAAGGATTGGGAAAGATATCCTGAGATGATGATGGATTGATTGAATTTGATTTGATCAGGATTGATGAAGCTTGGTTTGGAACAAAAGTTATTTTGGATGATTTGATGTGACGTTGAAGCACGCATTAGATGTGACTGATAGTGATTATTTGGATTGATGTTCGATGAAAGATGAAGATTGATAAGGAATTTCTTCTCATCAAAATATGTCATGGGCTAGTGATTTGGATTTTTGCTCACAAGTGTTTGACCAATTTGATTTCATGTTTTCCAATGTTCGGATCACCACATAAGTTGGAAGATATAGATCAAGATTTATTCCCAAAGCAAGATTTAAATCTCTTCCCCCAATTTCTAGCAATGTACAGAATGCCATGGATGGATGTTTGGATAGGTGTATGGATGGATGGACATGGTAAGCATGCAAAAGGATGCCAAGGATTATCTTGCGATAAGATAAGGTGTTTGAACAAAGTATGCTCATTTGGATAATGCTTCATGGCTCAGATAATGATGGGTAGGATAGGATCAATGAAAATGACCTATGTCAAGATGTCTACCATAAGTAAGTGTAAAGTGTGCACCAAACTTTCATCAAGGTCAAGATAATTTGGACTATAGATGTAGATGGATAAAGATGGATTGGATAAATGGTTCATGGATGAATGGATTTATTATGGATGAAATGGATGGAATACTGGATTTATTATGGATGGGATAAGATGCTTCCACCTGAACTAGCACACGTAGATGTTTGATTCTACGCATGACGTCTGTTTACCAGGTTTTCATCATGGTACCTACCCAAAGTGCCACCATAGTGGTTTTCACTAGAGGACGATTTTTCTCTTTACTATTTTCAATCTTTTTTTCTGATTTTTTGGATTTTTATTTTTTATTGTATTTTTTTCTAAAATATTTTAAGCTCATGCTGAATCACCTTGTGGTGTTGATGTAGATGCCCCTGTCATAATGTTTCATCGATATCCTGTTTGAAGAAGCTGCTTCAAATGCCAAGATATGTGCACTTGAATGCAACTTTTAAAATTCCTAATCTTCTTTGTTGATATCGAAGTTAACTTTCTCTTTGTGTGCACATCGTGATAGAAGCTTGAGCACATTTTGGAGAATGTGCAAAAAGGGAAAATATTCAAATTCAAAAGATGGCTTGAAAGATGAGGTGAAAGGTGAAGTTAATTTCACATGGCTCAAGAAAAAGACTTGTAAGAGATGTTAAATGTCATGTTTGGAGGACAAGACCCTTTGGGGGGAGATTTCAAATTTGAGGAATATTCCATCTTTGATGCCTTTTTTGAATGAAAATAGATTATTTATAAATCAATTAAATTGATTTTCATGTGCAAGTTGCAAAATCTAGAGGATTTGATGGATTATGACTAAGATTAATCAAAATTTGATTATTTTAAAGGAGATTAGCTGATGTGACAATTTTGACCTAGATGTTTGGATTTAAATAAATCAAAATTAGAGGAATAATGATTTTAGACATAATTAAATAAGATTTGATTTATTTAATTAAAGAGGATGGTGTTAGCTTTAAATGAAATAAATATTAATAATTTATTTAATTTAAATGAGATGACTTTAGAGATTAATTAAATAAAATGAATTATTTAATTAAAAGAGGGGCTATAGGATTAATTAAACAAAGTGATTTATTTAATTAATAGGAGATGATGACTTAATCAGATAAAAAGTGATTTATTTAATAAAGAAATGAAATGTGATGAATTTAATTAAATAAATATTATTTAATTAAGTGACAAGTAGAGGAGATGATTCACGATGAACTAGTGTTAGTAAGATCAGGATCAAGCATATAGGATCAATCGGTATATTTTCAGTGTCTACATTTTTCCCCTCTTTGAAGCAAGGCACTTGTGTTGTTTCAAAGAATAAAGGTGGTGTGATCAAAATTCAAAAAAAATCCCACTTTTTTGGATGCTCCACTATTGCCCCAACGAATGAAGAATTACGTCGATATACTTGTGAACCTCAATCCTATACCTACATGAACATAACAAACAAACACATAGTTAGATCCAATGAGAGTAAGAATCAAGATTCCCCATGAAATCCATGAATAATGCTCAAAATGGGAAATGAAGATGAAGAAGAAAAAATAAAAGCAAAGAAATCCTAATTAGGCATGCTAACTCTTGATCCCATGGGGGAATTGGTGCCAATTTGATGTGGGAATTGGCCCTTTCCCAACTCCTATGCAATTTTTGATAAGGATTGTGGATGATTGAAGCTCCTTCATGAAATTTTGGCATAACCTTGCTATGAAATCATGAAAATGATGAACACTTAATATGAAATAGATAAAATTAGCTCTTAATGTGAAGAGAGTAACTTGCTCTAAGTTGTGGATGCAAAATACAAAGAGAAATCTTCTATAAATACAAGAACAAGATGAATGAATGAGAAAATTGGATGAATGTGGGATCATTCAACATCCAATGGGAAAATGCCATTTGTCAAGATGTGAATGGAGGAAGCTTGAGCACATTTTGGAGAATGTGCAAAGAGGGAAAAGATTCAAATTCAAAAGATCGCTTGAAGGATGAGGTGAAAGGTGAAGTTAATGTCACATGGCTCAAGAAAAGGACTTGTAAGAGATGTTAAATGTCGTGTTTGGAGGACAAGACCTTTTGGGGGGAGATTTCAAATTTGAGGAATATTCCATCTTTGATGCCTTTTTTGAATGAAAATAGATGATTTATAAATCAATTAAATTGATTTTCATGTGCAAGTTGCAAAATCTAGAGGATTTGATGGATTAAGACTAAGATTAATTAGGATTTGATTATTTTAAAGGAGATTAGCTAATGTGATAATTTTGACTTAAATTTTTGGATTTAAATAAATCAAAATGAGAGGAATAATGATTTTAGACTTAATTAAATAAGATTTGATTTATTTAATTAAAGAGGATGGCATTAGCTTTAAATCAAATAAAGATTAATAATTTATTTAATTTAAATGAGATGACTTTAGAGATTAATTAAATAAAATCAATTATTTAATTAAAAGAGGGACTATAGGATTAATTAAACAAAGTGATGTATTTAATTAATAGGAGATGATGACTTAATCAGATAAAAAATGATTTATTTAATTAAGAGATGAAATGTGATGAATTTAATTAAATAAATATTACTTAATTAAATGACAAGCAAAGGAGATGATTTAGGATGAACTAGTGTTAGAAAGATCAGGATTAGGCGTATAAGATCAATCAGTATAATTTCAGTGTCTACATTGTGCTCATCTTTGAAGCAAGGCACTCGTTGCATTGTTTCAAAGAATAAACATGTTGCGATAATTTTTTTAAAAAAATCATTTTTTTTCAGATGCCACACTACTGCCCCAACAAATGAAGAATTATGCCAATATACATGTGAACCCCAATCCTATACCTGCATGAACACAACAAACAAATACATAGTTAGATCCAATGCAAGTAAGAATCAAGATTCCCCATGAAATCCATGAATAATGCTCAAAATAGGAAATGAAGATAAATAACACAAAATAAAAGCAAAGAAATCTTAAATAGACATGCAAACTCTTGATCCCATGGGGGAATTGGTGTCAATTTGATGTGTAAATTGGCCCTTTCCCAACTCCTATGCAAGATTTGATAAAGATTTGTGGATTATTGAAGCTCCTTGATGAAATTTTGGCATAACCTTGCTATGAAATCATAAAAATGATGAACACTTGATATGAAATAGATAAAATTAGCTCTTAATGTGAAGAGAGTTGATTTGTTCTATGTTGTGGATGCAAAATACAAAGAGAAACCTTCTATAAATAGAACATGATTAAGGAATGAGAAAAATGGATAATGTGGGATCATTCAACATCCAATCGGCAAGTGCCACTTGTCAAGATGTAAATGAAGGAAGCTTGAGCACATTTTGGAGAATGTGCAAAGAGGGGAGAAATTCAAATTCAAAAGATCGCTTGAAGGATGAGGTGAAAGGTGAAGTTAATGTCAGATGGCTCAAGAAAAGGACTTGTAAGAGATATTAAATGCCATGTTTGGAGGACAAGACCTTTTGGGGGGAGATTTCAAATTTGAGGAATATTCCATCTTTGATGCCTTTTTTGAATGAAAATAGATGATTTATAAATCAATTAAATTGATTTTCATGTGCAAGTTGCAAAATCTAGAGGATTTGATGGATTAAGACTAAGATTAATTAGGATTTGATTATTTTAAAGGAGATTAGCTGATGTGATAATTTTGACTTAGATTTTTGGATTTAAAGAAATCAAAATGAGAGGAATAATGATTTTAGACTTAATTAAATAAGATTTGATTTATTTAATTAAAGAGGATGGTGTTAGCTTTAAAACAAATAAAGATTCATAATTTATTTAATTTAAATGAGATTACTTTAGAGATTAATTAAATAAAATCAATTATTTACTTAAAAGAGGGACTATAGGATTAATTAAACAAAGCGATGTATTTAATTAATAGGAAATGATGACTTAATCAGATAAAAAATTATTTATTTAATTAAGAGATGAAATGTGATGAATTTAATTAAATAAATATTATTTAATTAAATGACAAGCAGAGGATATGATTTAGGATGAACTAGTGTTAGAAAGATCAGGATCAGGCGTATAGGATCAATCGGTACATTTTCAGTGTCTACATTGTGCTCGTCTTTGAAGCAAGACACTTATTGCGTTGTTTCAAAGAATAAACGTGTTGCGATCAAAATTCAAAAAAAAATCATTTTTTTCAAATGCCCCACTGTTGCCCCAACAAATGAAGAATTACGCCAGTATACTTGTGAACCCCAATCCTATACCTACATGAACACAAAAAACAAATACATAGTTAGATCTAATGCAAGTAAGAATCAAGATTCCCCATGAAATCCATGAATAATGCTCAAAATAGGAAATGAAGATGAAGAACACAAAATAAAAGCAAAGAAATCCTAATTAGACATGCAAAATCTTGATCCCATGGGGGAATTGGTGCCAATTTGATGTGTAAATTGGCCCTTTTCCCAACTCCTATGCAAGATTTGTGGATGATTGAAGCTCCTTGATAAAATTTTGGCATAACCTTGCTATGAAATCATGAAAATGATGAACAGTTGATATGAAATAGATAAAATTAGCTCTCAATGTGAAGAGAGTTGCTTTGTTCTATGTTGTGGATGCAAAATACAAAGAGAAGCCTTCTATAAATAGAACACGATGAAGGAATGAGCAAAATGGATGAATGTGGGATCATTCAACATCCAATGGGAAAGTGCCACTTGTCAAGATGTGAATGGAGGAAGCTTGAGCACATTTTGGAGAATGTGCAAAGAGGGGGGGAATTCAAATTCAAAAGATGGTTTGAAGGATAAGGTGAAAGGTGAAGTTAATGTCACATGGCTCAAGAAAAGGACTTGTAAGAGATGTTAAATGCCATGTTTGGAGGACAAGACCTTTTGGGGGGAGATTTCAAATTTGAGGAATATTCCATATTTGATGCCTTTTTTGAATGAAAATAGATGATTTATAAATCAATTAAATTGATTTTCATGTGCAAGTTGCAAAATCTAGAGGATTTGATGGATTAAGACTAAGATTAATTAGGATTTGATTATTTTAAAGGAGATTAGCTGATGTGATAATTTTGACTTAGATTTTTGGATTTAAAGAAATCAAAATGAGAGGAATAATGATTTTAGACTTAATTAAATAAGATTTGATTTATTTAACTAAAGAGGATGGTGTTAGCTTTAAATCAAATAAAGATTAATTTATTTAACTTAAATGAGATGACTTTATAAATTAATTAAATAAAATGAATTATTTAATTAAAAGAGGGACTATAAGATTAATTAAAAAAAGTGATTTATTTAATTAATAGGAGATGATGACTTAATCAAATTAAAAATGGTTTATTTAATTAAGAGATGAAATGTGATGAATTTATTTAAATAAATATTATTTAATTAAATAACAAATAGAGGAGATAATTCAGGATGAACTAGTTCTAATAAGATCAGGATCAGGCGTATAGGATCAATCGGTATATTTTTAGTGTCTACTCTATCTTTAAAAAAAATTCAACATACATATACTCGATCTATCCGCAAGCATCAATTAGGTCGGCCTAATTAGATGCATTTCCTTGTTTATCAAAAATATTAACCTGTCAGTTATAAACATTCACAAAATCTTCCCAAAGGGTAATTCAAACACTCAACACGCTACATCATGTGTCAGCATGGACCTAAGATAGGTCGCACATATATCCACATAAGAAAATTAATTCAGCATATCATGACTTATTTAAAAGGTTAGCCAAAAATAGACTTAATTGCAAAAATAAATCAACAAAATAATGTCGATACCCTATTCGAGCACTAGAGCACAAGAGATTCTGAACATACATGCCTTCAACAACCATAAACTGTTTCCCAAAACTACAAGCATCAATTATCAACTGCAAAGGATTGCAAACTAGAATACTGAAGGGTGTAGCTTAAATATCAGTTCAGATACCTGACCAAAATACCAGATCAAGCACTGACTTAAGCTTGCAATTACAACATGGTGACATCAATGACAACACAAAACTGTAGAGATGGTCATTCTTCTTCATTCTTCCAATAGGAACATGGCGAGATGTAACTATGGTAATGTTGTCACGCACATGAGAGACAACACATGAGCACCACAACATCACAAAGCAAGCAAAGAAGAGAGAAATATGCAAAGAAAGTAAAGACAAAAACATAACAAACAAGAGATAGGGGATTTGATATTTCAAGGTCAAAACTACTCATAAATATAGATAGATAGATATAATAATATATAAATGAACTGTCGTCAACCCCCTACTATATCAGACCATGTGAAGAAGGCATATGAAGACAAAATGAAAATAAAAAATTGGGTCAACATTGAAGGGAGCCTAAATTCCCCCAACACTTTGCATAGTCACTAATTATAGAAAAAAAATACATGACAAATAGAAGAATGGTGTGAAAAATAGAGGAAGTTTTATGACAAAAAAACACTCTTATATCTAAGTGCCTACAAGGGTGACAAGGGTCATCCAGAAACACATGAAAAAAGCACAGGGGAAGACAATACACACACACACACACACACACAATTTGATCTATAGATAAAGAAGAGGTGCCCCCTAATCCTTATCAACCAAGAGGTCATTGTTCTCCCAATCTAGATCATTGTAAGGGGAGGGCGGACGAGCCTGCAAGGGCAGAATATCGAGAGGGGTACCCTCTGATCCTCCTACAACAAGAGCTAAGGAAGAAGGCCCCTCAAGATCTTCTCCACTCAATTCCTATGAAGTGAATGTCATTGATCTCGCAAAAATTGTCGATAAGGCCAAGACATTGTCTATAGAGTTGAACATGCACTTTATTGGAGTGTCATACATCAACTTAGTTGGAAATGGAGGCGACACCTGAGATGCATTATTAGGCTCATCGAAAGATTCGAGAGCAGTGATAGCACAATCCAACACAAAACCACCCCCTGAAAAAGGTGAACCCTTCTTCTGACCCCCATTTCTAGTAGGGTCCTCTTCCATCTTTCACTTCATTAGAGGATGTGAAATCCTTACAAACAAAGTTAAGGGCATGGAGGAAGAGGAGAAAGCTGCAACAAATACCACCAAGGTAATTGACATGTCCACGGGTTTCAAAATTGGTGAGATGTTTGGGAGAGACATCAGAACGAGAGGCTCAACCGAAGGAGTAATGAATACCTATGCCCTCTTTGAGTGAGGATGGTTCACACTCATAGGGGGATCCGAAAGCAAGACTGAGGCTTAGGGAACTAAAACAAAGAGGATGGAAGAGGAGGACATAGTAGAAGATGTCGAAGCAGGAGCTACTGACTCCTCTTCCTTCTTCTGCAAGTCAACCTACTCAGCAGCTAGAGCCTTCCTTTGACACTTGCACTCATGCACAAGGCAGTTTCTATTACTCCAGGAGCTAGAGGTTGCAACCTAAGAAGGGATGGAAGAATCTTGTTGAACCATCAAAGTATCCATCACAACCATTTCTAGCAGAGGAATGGACTCCTAGATGGGAACAGGAGGGAGAAATGGAGAGGATTCTGGAACAATAGCGGGGGGGGGGGGTAAGCTTGAGAACCTCAACACTAGGCCTCTTCCCATTCACTACCTTAGAGGAAGGAGTAGTAGGATACCGCAGAGGTTGAGACATAGAGGATGCTCCACAAGGACCCTTGCCCTTACCATACAAAATGGTTTGAGGCACTGTGGGTAAGACAGGAAGTTTGAACACCAGACGCTTGGAATTTTTCCAAGTGGGCACCATCAAACTCCCTAGTAAATGCATAGGAGTAGAAGTCGGTGGCACCATAGTAAGATTAGAGGAAGCAGAAGGTGGGATAGAGGAAGAGGAAGAACCCAAAGCACAGGCAGTATTTTCCTTCCCCTTTCGAAAAGAAGAGGCAGCTTGATGCTACGCTATAGGGTGGATCATTTTTGTTTGTCCCTTATGCTTGGTTTTGTACTTTATGTAATTTCAATAAAGTAGGTCCATTCTAGGAGGATGCAAACCAATTGCCTAGGCTGGCCAAAAATGATCAAAGCCTAAATAAACCCCATGGGATACCAATGGCTAATATCCAGTGTCATGCACAACATGCACTACACCTTCATGAGAGAACTTCAAACATTTTTGAATAATAGAAGCGATTCCACTCATGGAAGCCAGCCAAGGGATGCCCAACTTCACCCTGAATAGATTGGATTCTGGAATGACATTGAAAGTAATATCTGCAGCTCTAGGTCCTACTAGGATGAAAAGAGTTATAGAACCATATGGAGCAAGAGAGAGGCCATCATACGTATGTATAGTAGTTTTCATCTTCCCATATTCCTCCCTTTGTAAAGAATTTAACCACAAAGTCTCCTCTGAAATAACATTCACACAACTCATGGGGTCGACTAGGACCCCTATCATAATTTTTCCATTGAGGTGAGTAGGAATGTATAGGGGAGATGCCTTGTTATTCATGGGTAAGTCCTGCGAGGTGAAAGTCACATCTAGCGAACTAGTCGCAAGTTGAGGGGGAGGACTACAAGTGAATGAGACCACATTTACGTATGTTGAGGATTTTGGGGAAGCATCAGAGGGATCAATAATTGTGTTTGCAAAGAGACAAAAATGGATTTGTATAAATTTGCAACTCACTATTTTCCTTCCCCGATGACATGTTTTTGTTTTGCTTCTTACCATTGCTACAAATGGTGCCATCATTGATGTGGTCCTATATCTCATGATGCAAACGCATGCAACACTCAGTATCATGCCCGTGAACAAGATGGTACTAGAAAAATCCATTTCCATCATAACAGTTAGGATAGGGCTCCCTCAAAGGTCAAGGATCTTCTAATTTTATAATCTTATCCTTTAATATTTTTGCAGAATAGAAGAATAAGATTTAGATAGTTTAGTAAACTTTCTCTTACATTTGAGGAGTCGATCATTAGTTGCAACAATTACATTCACAAAAGACTTTTCTTTTCCTAAAATTACTATAGATCTTCCTTCAAAATAGGAGCACGAGGAGGATCCCTTGAATAGAACTGCCAACTGTTAATACTCTCGCAGCATAGCACATAGATGTGTGAAAGAATGATATTTCATCAATGCAAATTTCTCTTGCCATAATCACTGCAGGTTACCTATGAATACCTTATGTACATTTGATTCAAGTAGCGGGAAGATATTTTTGAAAAGAGTGCTTGGTATTGTGCAATGAAATCAGTAATCTTCTCGTGCTCTTCTTGCTTACATCAAACGAGATCTGAGAAGGTAATCTTCAAACCAATGTTAGCCTGGAATTGTTGGATAAATTGATTAACCAGATGATCGAATGAGAATATAGAATTTTCAGGCAAGGAATAGTACCATTCGAGTGTTGTATCCTTGAGAGAACAAGGGAAAAAAATTTCATCAGAGCATCATGGTGAAAGAAATCCATACACATTGCATTAAAAGAAAATACGTGTGTTTGAAGATCCCCTTTACCACCATACTTTTCAAGTGTAGGAATCTCCATTCCCTAAGGTAAAGGAGTGTTTAGGATTGCTACAAATAGAAGATTATGTCAGAAGAAAGGTTGAAAAATGGGTTGAGCAGAAGCCTACAAAAATCTTGCTAATTGGTTTTGCATTTGACGCATGTTTTGAAGAAAAGCATTCAAAATAGGGTCATTAGACAATGTAGGAGTAGTGAGCCACCACCAAGGTTATCATCATTTCCACCTCCAAAACCACCTCTAGAACTGCCTCTTGAGCCCCCACTGGATCCTCCACTGTAACTAGCACCATGACTACTTTCATGACCCCACCAGAGCCACCATTGTGACCACCGCCAAGGCCACCATTATGATTGCACTAGTGCCACCACCACTACCAAGACCACCACCACTCATTCCACCAAATCCCCCACCACCAAGGGCATTAGGAGGGACAAAGCTAAAACCAAGGGGTATTCTACTCACCTTGATTGTGTGGGATGTTTGAGGAGCAAAAGAAACGTTGATTGAAGGTCCTATTTTGGCCATGCATATAGACATTGTAGGCATCAAGACACCAATTTATCTCTCATAAGCATTGAGCACCATCCTTCGGGTGGTACTTGATCTAGTGTTATATGAAGGGATGTATGCTTCGGTTAGATTGATGAGGCCTTGTAAGAATTCTATGCTCGTTTGATCTTTTCCTAACATATATCTAACCTCATTAACAATCCTAACAACTCCTTCCATATTTGGTGCTTTCTCCAAATGATTTCTAAGATCTAACAATCTGGAATGTCTAATTCCAAATTATTTTTTGTAGGAGTGTGCATAACATCATCATCATCCATAGATGAAGTTTTAGTGGATTTTGGAGGAGTCGGTACACAAGTGGTCTTGTCAACAAAACCCATCTCATCTATTAAAACCTCACCTTGAGAAAAATGACCAACAGTAAAGCATGTGGTAAAACCAGTGGTAAATCCAGAAGTGACCTTTGTCTTTTCCATTTGTAAATATCACACACTTCTCCTAACAATGTACTTAAAGTTCATAGACTAGGTTGTGATGCTCAAAAAATCTCCCAACACCCAAATCTATAACGGTTGTTGAGTGTGAAGGAGAGAGTCTCAACAAAAAGGAATGGACGGACGTTGTTTACATCGAATTCACCAAAATGTAGAGGGGGATCGACCACTCAACGACTCTACGTCATAGAAAGCCAAGAGTTGAAGGCTTCCCTAATCTACCTCAACCATGCAAGTGTTTAGGGAATTGGAGGATAGAGAATGAAGAGCACTCTCAGTGCTTTTTTCACTCTACTAACCTAAGAGCTCGGTTTGGACTAAGCAAGCAGGTTTTTGGAATTCAAATTGTACCTTGAATAGCTCTTTTCTAGAGGACAACATCATAAAACAAGGACGACAACATGATGTGTTGGTGTCCCAAAGGTATGTTAGCATTCGAACAAACACAAAGTGAAGGGGCACAGACAGAAGAATGAAAAACCTACTAAATAGCTTAGTTAAAGGTTTGCTAGTGATGACTAAAGCAATAAATAATAGAATGACTGAAATAATAAGAGAGATGATACACAAGTGATAAGAACAAAAATGATAAAGATTCGACTCACAGAAAGTCTAGTTCTCCTATAAGCTCCACACAGATGAGTACCTACACACAAAAGAGGGGAAAAATTTTGGGGTTGTTTTGAGGCTTACCACAGTCAAACCCCCATTTTGGTGTTTCCACCTCTATGGATAGCCAAATAGATTAAAAAGTAGAAATGTGATAAAGAAGGTACTTGAAATGAAGAACACCAAATACTACAAGAAACACTATGATACTCAAATCCAACAACAACATAATAATAAACAAATAATACCACCCTCGACCAAAGGCGCTCAAGGCCAATGAGAGAGGAATATAAGTCTACAACTATGGCAAAGTCGGCATGGCCATAGTGGCATCGAAGGAAGTCTCACAAGACACTAAGATGCAGCTTTTATGGTAAATGTGAAGAATCTTGTGATGTTGGAATGGCTGATAGTGTAGCAAGTAGCTCAAGAACTTTGCTAGGCATTTGAAAGTCAATTAGGAGGGAAAGAGTCATTCAAAGTTCAATTGAAAGGCACAGGGACATTATGTTTCATTTCCAATGGAGAACATAATGCCTCTACAAATTCTAGAGGCAAGAATCCTATTAGGATGATAGTCTACCGCATGGACATCCACATGCCACATGCGCATCTCTGATAGAAATTCCCCCACCGACACTAAAATCAAGTGCCTAGTGGATGGAGTACGAAGGAATGATGTGGAATTATGTGGTCAAGTTTAACTTTTCTAAGGTGAAAGATATAAAAGGGGGACTTACAATGGGGTGCAAATTCGCTCTTATACATTTTGTTGCCACTTTAGCAAACATGAGTGCCAATGAGTGTTCGGTAAAGTAGGTCAAAAGAGTTCCAAAAAAATTACATGAACCGTCGAGGAAGAAAATTGTGCTATGGCATGCTCGAAAGAGCAGGATAGGCAAAAGGCTCCATAGGTACTCTCTCCTGAGGCAGATTGAACAAGGTACACCGTAGGCCCACATACCAACAGTGGACAAATACTGTAAGATGTAAGCACTTCACAGGTCATTGAACTTGCAAAGAAGTCATCCGCTAGGTGCTTGATCCTAAAGGAAGCCTAATGTACGGGACTCTGCAAAGTTGGATTCAAAAGAAGCTTCATAAGTGCACCTACAAAGCAACATGTTAATCCGTACACAAAACATGTTAGATACCAAAAATCCACATAGGAAAGAAATTAGACAGTCATGCAGATAGTCAAGAGATTCAAGGAAGAGTTGTTCATGGGTGTTTTATAACTTTCTCAAGACAGACAAAGCACAAGTGCAATGTCTCTCTTGAAAGGTAATTTCTGCAACTAAGTTTTAGAAATCACCCCAAGGTCCCTCGGGTGTCAAGTCATGACTAAGCTTGGAATTGTTTAGTTGGTTGATGTGATTTGCTAGTAATTGCAAAGGGAATTTATGGTCACTAAGTCTAGAGGGAATTGAGTCTAAAAAAGGAGTTTTGTAAATTTCTAGAAATGAAGAACAATTGCTGCAAGTTTAGGACAGCAATCTAAAACTCGTCTTTACTCATCAAAGTTGGCTTTGGAATGATGCTAGAACTTTGTTTGAACTTTAGTTTTCATAGAAAGGTAAAAAGGGAAAAGGGATAAGGAGTTTCCTAGACCTACAACTAATGTTGAACAGTAACAATGGAGGATGCTATAGTGGATAGCCTTCGTAAAACTAAGTTCCACTTAACCAAGATTAGCCTAAAATCTCATGAAACAAGTGCAATCTTCTAAGGTCTGTATATTTTCAACCATCCATTTACCATTAAAGAATGAAGAATATATGAACTTAAGTGCAGCAATATAAACAATTCTCAGACTAACTTTACACTATTGTTTATCATCAATAGACAGCAAAAAGTATGAGCAAGGAAGATATCAATGCCATAGCATTCTTCACCATTAAAGTGCAACATGAACTAACATCTAAAAACAACAAAGCTAAAATCTAAGATTGGAGAATGAATCATGCACAAGTCAGAAGAAAACACAAGAATCCATCAAACAAATCTATTCTCATTAACTTTTTGTAGCATGCCTTTACACAACTCATCTCTCTCTTTGAAAATGAGAGGAGACCCCTATTTATAGATTTTCAAAAGAAAAATGAATGGACAAGATTAACTTTCATTATGTGGTTCAGATTCATTTTACATTAAGGTTTCACCTACCCCCAAATATATAACAATATAAAATTTATTCTTGCTTTTTTTCCCTATTTTGTCATTTAGTGGCCTTTACACTGTAGTAGTTTTGTCTTTTAGTTCCTACCATCCTTTGTAGTTATTTTGACAAGTATTCATCATCCATGATGGGATTTCTAGTCTCTTTCTGAGCATTTGCATACTCGATGAATTTTCCAAACACGTTTATGAGCTTCTTTTCCTCAAAGAGCTCAAACTTGAGGATCTGGAAGGACATCCTATTGATTCTCTCAATAATTTATTTCCAATTCTCCATAAATTTTGAGGCAGCTTCAATCATTTGCTCTATTCGAAAAAAGGCCCTCATAGCAAAATCCATAAATTTTGGTGATAGGGCATCACTAGCTCCTTGCTCCATCTTCTGATGAAACAATGGCTTAACTTTCTCTGGATCTAGCTCCAAGGCAAGCACTTCAAAGTCAGTCATCAACCTTAGATATTTTGCACTATTCATCTGATGCTCAACATCCCATTCATGATCAACTTCAAGGTTGTGCAGAACTTTATCCATAACTTCTTTCCTATACTCAAGGTTCATCAACCAAGTTTCTACCAACCAGTGGTCCTCTTTTGCGATTCCTAACTCCTTCCAGATATCTCATTGAAGCTTAAGGATGCACTCCAAATTGGGGTAAGTGATCTAGGACATCTTTGGGAATTCTTTACAAGTGTTCATCATGTCTTCTATATCGTTTCCCAAGCTCTAATACCTATTATACATGACGACCGCATGGTCAATCCTTTTGTTTCCAGTAGATATCACTTTGTTCAACCGGTCGATCATGGACTTGGTCCAACTCTTTCTTTTATCCATTTCGTTAATATCTTATTTTGAGATAAATGAGGGTGGCATTGATGACTCTACTAGAGTTTCTTCCTTTATGGATGTCCATTGTTGAATGTAGGTGGTCAAGTCTGCCACTTTTTCTTTTAGTTCCTCTTTTGTGGACTGATCCTTATTCATTTATTGCATGATGGCGGCTATTGACCCTTGTAAGTCACCAATCTTCTACTCACTAGTCGCTAGGCCTAGATTAATTATTGATATCTAGTATTCTTACCCTTGTATAGCTCTTGTACCTCCACTAACAATTGGGGTGGCCACTTGCAGCATTCTCTAGACCCATAAGCATCCACCATGATATGAGAGCAGACCTTGAGCTTCTTCTCCCTTCTGGTTCTCATTTGAGTCTGTGCTAGGATTGCTTATAATCTTTCCCTTGGGTCAGGAACTACAAGGGCTTTCTTTTTTTCCAATTGTCGCTCTTACCAGTTCAGAACTCATGTTTGACCCTTGGGTGACTCATGATCACCTCCTTCTTCCCCTTATTCCTTTTGAGGCTCATCCTCATCATCACTAGGAATATTTCCATCATCTTGATTACTCTTCATCTAAGCCTTCTATTCATATAGCCTTCCCTTTGTCTAGCTCAGTAGAGGCTATGTTCTCCTCAGTGAGGTCTAATTATTGTAGGGAAGTCCCTTTACCTGTTTTCATACTCGGCCTCAACATTCCTTTCAGGCTCAACATCCTTTTCTTTAATGCTCTCTTCCTATTTATTTTATGGCTCTTTTTCAAGGAGGACCTCCTCTCCTAAGTGCATTCCTTCTTGTCTCAAGCCCTCTTCTTATCTAGTTCATGGATGATCCTCTAGGATTTCCACATCTGCATTGGTGTCCATATTTTCTTCTCTGGGGTAGTGCCCTTCAGGGTTAGTCTTTTCACTTGCATCCTTGTGCTCTTAACGTAGCTCTTCTTCCTGATCTGAGGTTTCAACCTCATAAGGCTCATCGAGCTTTTCATTTCCTCCATCCCCAAAGCTTTGTTGTGCTTCTTCGTCAGAGGCTACCTTATTGATATTTACATTCATTCCACCCTCCAAGTGCTCAAAGTATTCATCTTTATCAGAATCTTCAGGTTCATCAGCAATGTCTTTTAAAGCCTCCCTAGGTTACTCTGCATTGAGTTGCTACATTTCTTCGTAGATCAACATTATCGCCTCCATCTTTGGTGGCTTAGTTGATGGTGGAGGAAGTGGCAATGCAGCAGCAAGTTAGGCCATAAATTCCTGGACTTTGGGGTCGAGCATTACCCCTAAAAGTTCAACAAGTACATTTTGCATATAAGCTATGAAGGTGTGCGACAAAGTGGGTATTTCCATAGTGGTTTTCATTAGAGAAGGAGGAAAAGAAGATAGAGTAGGCAAGGGAGGCAAGAGAAAAGAAGTCGATAGCAGGGAAGTAATGGAGGAAGAAGATTCCAACACCATTATAGGAGCCATTGGAGAGGTGGAGGCAAGGTTGACAGAGATGTCCACTACAAGTGGAGATGAAACAGGAAAAGATTGTGCAGGAGGTAGAGTGGTGGTAGTAGCAATGGCGAAAGAAGCAGAGGTGGTGGACAATGGAGAGTGAGGCTGCTCAGATTCTTCTTCTTCGGGCTAGGGCTCTTCTTCTTGGATGATTGGAATCTCTAGCATGAAGGTTCCCTTTCTTTCTTTCTTTGGTGGAGGTGGTCCTTCTATTGTCTTTCTGGTATAGACTTTGTGCTTAGGCTTACACTCAGGCACCTCCTTCCTCTTTATGGATCTTGTAACAAGTGGGGATTTTGGTGCTTCACCAGAGGATTCCACAGCAGCACCGCTATCTTAATCACTGCTCACTTCATCTTCAAGCTCCCTATATGTAAGCTCAGTACCTTGTTCCTTCAATTTGGAAATTGTTCTTCCAGCCATTTTTTTGTTATGTTTTCCATAGGGTGAGTGAGAACATCTAGGTCAGTGACCTCTTCAGCGTAGTCTATTATCGACAAAGGTGCATTCATCAAGGCACCATATATTTCATCTATCATGTTGTCATCATGGACAACTTGGTCTGGCACTTGAAACAAATTGATTGATTTCATGAATGCAAGGGTCATTCTCATAGAATGGCGCATTTGTACCTCATATCCTTGCAATTAGCCCATAAGTCTTCAACATGAGGTCGATGGGCATATTCTCTCCCAACCCATTTCTCCAACTTACCCTTAGGGTCTATTCCTCCTCTATCTGTATGAAGGTCGAGATTATACTTGGCCAACTCCTTCTCTGAGTATTCTACACATTGGGCAGCGGGGAAGCATACATTCCTTGTCCAAGAGTGAGGGGACATGGGACCCCTGCTCTATGTTTATTACTTAACAAGGTGTGGGAAGTTTGTAGTTGTTGAGTTACCTCCGACATGATAATCTTATCATTGGGGTAACGTGGTAACCTGTAAGGTCTTCCCAAGAATCCCTCACCCCTGATGTAAGTGAACTTTGGGAATTGGATGAATAGATATCTAAAACCCTTCATGAAGGATTTTACACTGTGTTACCCTTCTCTCAAAATCTCCTCCTAGGAGTTTGATTATATGCCCCGTGAAGGCATCATTTACTCTTCTATACTCCTTGAAGTTCCTATATTGTAGTTGAGGGTAGCAATCATATACTTTCAATTGTCCATGCTTGGTTCCTAATTCCCCATCCCAAAACAATCCTTTATGTGGGAACTTGGCCGCTAGGAGGTAGACCAAATATGAAGTCATGTAGAAGCAAGAGGTCTTCTTTACCACCAGCAATTGTTGATGCATGTTGTCACTAATCATTTTCGCCCAATGGAACCCAGTCTTACTCTTGAAGTTCTCTTCTATAAAATAAAACATCTAGTTCTCAAAGAATGTGGCTTTGGGAAAACCCATTACTTTGCTTAAGAGCCTAACCAGATCATGGAACTCCTCAAAGAAGTCACTTTTGTATAGTGTTTGAGGAACTTTGGAAACACTTGCTTTCTTCTCCTTCAACCAATTCCGGTTGATTATCCATTTGCATCCAAGTGGATCTAGCTACCATACCTGGTTGGAAAATTATTTCTCAACTTCTTCCATCTATCGAAGACTAAGATGCCAAAGTTCTTGTCGATTGACTTGGCAAACAAATCTACCAATTCTCTTCCATCAAGATCAATTATCTTTCTATTGGTGTGGTGGCACTCTCGGCAGGTCTTTACCAACTCTTGGGCTATATGTGCAAGAGGGAAACTAGCTGCTTTAGCTAGGCCACTCTTCTTGATTTTCAAGGCCCTATCTATTTTGGGGTTCAGCATAACCCTCTCCCTGAATTCATCTACACTGACATATCTGAAGTCAATAAATGAGATTTTCTCCTAGCTAGAGGTAATCTTTGACATGTGCTCCACCCCATGAAACTCGTACTTCATTTGTTCTTTCTCTTCTCTTCCTCTAGGAGTGCGAACAGGCTTCTCAAAAGGCCCCGCAGTAGGTTCCATAAATCCTAAATAAAAGAGATGAAATAAGCGTGTTTACATGTGAATTAGGGTGAATGTCAATCAAATCCTACAAATCGAGTGTTAGATTCATTAATATATCATCAAAAGTTCATAAAATTCATCATTGTTTAGCATTTGGAGCTCATTTGGACTATTTAGGCCGATGTGGGCCCAGGGATGCAGGTTTCCCCTAGGTGGAAGCCATCAAAGTGAAAGAAGTTAAATAACGTCTAAGGCACCATAGAGACCTACAAGCAGCTACCCGCATTGGGATATCTAGATTATAGGTTTGGAGGGAAAATTTATCATGAAGTGGTTAGGTACATGCGGACACGAGTCATGAGACACCTGATGTCACTAGGTTATGCCTTAATGCACTTGTGGGTTTGGGATGTGTGGATGCCAATGGGTGGAAAGGCATTTAGGCTTAGCCGCTAAGTAATGACATCAATAGGGGGCAACCCACACGCAAAATTCCTCATTGCGGGACCTGCGGACACTTCAAATAGAGTTGTGTCTTTAGAATTTTGTTTTTCTCAAGAGGTGCAAATGGAAATCATCAGGTTGTCATGAGGTGTTTTCCATTAAATAACGGCCATGGAGGAGTGATAGTCTGCAGACAACAACCCACCTAAACAGATCTGAAGATGGGGTTAAGCCTTAAGTTTTGCATTCAGTATCTTTCTGGATTTTGGGAAAAGGACGAGCTCCCTGCAGAGTCTGTAGTGCAGGCAGAAATGGGTGTTTTTGACACAAAATAGCAGAAAAAGGCAAGCGGAGTCCCAACAGTGTCCACCTGCAAGGGCCCACCTGCAAAGCTTCCCGACATGGAAAATTTTTCAAGTGCTAGGCTCGGTAGGATCACACGATGGTAATGGGGTAGAATCTGTACTACAGAAGGGCATTTAATGTTTGACACTTTGAATAGCGACCATAGGGAAGTGACAACCTGGTAATGGAAACCTACAAGAACGGGCCCACATGGAGGGATTTACTTAGCAATTTATTGAAAGCCACAAGTCGAGTGCGGGGTCGGGCATGTGGAACGACATTAAATTACAGGCATAAAGGAAATGGCGAAAGGGTCGGTGCCACCTATAGGCAGAATCCCGCAAGAATATTTTTGCATTCAGCTGAAGACTTATCCATTTCCAAACTTATGACAGATGGTAGGGGTGATGTTGTAGGCCACGAGGGATTCTCTGTTGTGCGACGATCAGCCACAATGGAATGAGATTCTGCATAGGCATAGAGACTTGTTTTGACTCTGTAAATGAGATTTCAACTATTGGGGGGGTAAATTTCTCATGTGGGGCCAAAGATTACCAAGGCTTGAAGAGATCATAAATGAATGGGGTTTGTTCTACATAAATTTCTCAACATTTAAAATAAACCCTAATTACCCAAGAATCATAAAGAAAGAGATTAAACGTGACCCTACCTCAAACGACATAGAAGTTCGATGAAAATGGGGCTCAAACTCATCATAAGATCTTGTGCAAGTAGGGGCTCTTAGTTCTTTGTTCTCCCCTCTTTGAAATTAAAAAAAAAGCAAGTGAAAATTATCAGTGGGGTTGGGTATTTGTAGGTCAAAATGCATTTAATGACCACATTAAAGTTCTAGTATGTTGGTCGATCAGGTGGGTAGGTCTACATAAATCTGAATTGGCGCAACTATTGGATGACTCTAGTGGTAGAAGGTGATGCAGGCAAACGCCCAAGGTTGGCCGCTAGCTAGCAGCGGAATGCTAACACTGACAATCAATAGGAAACCCACAAATGCAAGTCTGCGAGGATTGACAGATGCCGAGGAAAAAGACCAAGGGAAACCCATAAGTCCAGGCCCGCAGGGGAAAAATACTTAGCAAATTTTGGGGTGGTGATTTTGGTCAAAGGGAAATTGGTGAATTTACAACATGTGACCAACTTAAGCTCAAAAATAGGGGCATGCAAAATGAGGTGAACGGAACAACAACCCGACGAAGGCAAAAGGGAAGACGATGGTCCCCAATCTAAATGGGGTGTGTGTGTGATAGGCACAACAAGAGATTTCAAACAGATCCATTAAGAACCCTTCAAAAGAAAAAGGGATCCACTCAAGGGAAACCCTGTTTCAAAGTGCAACAATATTTTTTGAAAATCAATTCAACATCAAGGAATCCTTTTGAAAGATTCCACTTCATCAAGGAATTTGAAAAGAAGAAAGTCCCCTCACAAGGGGAAGGTCAGAACTTTTCCCATAGGAAAAGGTGCTCCCTCCTCAAAGGAAAAACTTCTCAATTTTTTTCTTTACGAATCCATGATGAAGGAAAAGTATTCCACTAGGGGTCCTTGTTGAGGAATGTGATTTTTAAAAAATAGAGATTTTTCAAGAATGGATTCGTTGGCCACCGAATACACCTTTTGAAAATCGAAGCGATATGAGAGCCCCCTTATGATGGTGTGTGCCAAGCACAAAGGCATGTGACATCCTAAGGAGAGAAAAGCAAGAATAAAACAAAGTGATGTTGTGGCCCGTGGAAAATGGTGATATGTAACCATGGTAATGTTGTTGTGCATGTGAGGGGCAACACATGAGCACCGTGGCATCACAAAGGAAGAAAATAAGAAATAAAGATGTGAAGAAAGTAAAGAAAAAAATATAACAAACAAAAGATAGGGGATCTGATATTTTGGGGTCAGAACTGCTCATAAATAGAGATAAATAGATATAATAATATATAAATGAACTATCATCAACCCCCTACTTTATCAAACCATGTGAAGAAGGAACATGAAGAAAAAATGAAAATAAAAAATTGTTTCAACATGGAAGGGAGGACCCCCCAACACTTTGCATCGTCCCCAATTGTCGAAAAATCAATACATGACAAAGAGAACAATGATGTGACAAACAAAGGAAGTTTTACAACATAAAAACACTCTTGTATCCAAACACCTACAAGGGTGACAATGGTCATCAAGCAACACATAAAACAAGCATGGGGGAGCACAAGGGAACACAATACATACACTCACACTCACACACAATTTAATCTACAGATAAAGAAGAGGCATGATTAGTGCTCAAAATGACACTTTAATTGATCATTTTATGTTTATAAAGACTTTATTATGTTGTTAATTAACTATATTGGCAATAGATTATATACTTGTATGTTTGCTTGTTTTATCTTATATTTAACTAATTTGAGGATATATATTAGAAATTATAATTTGCATTAAATGTGTTTTTTTTTAATGATGTTAATGATGGAATGATTATGCAATTTAAAATATTTTCTATCATAATAGCATCCTATCTTTGAGGATTTCCTTCAGGTGATTAAATGCTTACTTCATGTGGTGGATTTGTTAAACTTTTTGTTTAACAATGTGGAGTCAATTGCGCTCCTAAAGGCTCCAATTGGAAACTAACTCATCATGATTTCAAATTGAATTGCTTAGTCAGTTTGGAAACTCCTTGTTCCAGCTATTATGAGGTGGAATTCCCTATGATACTTTTAGTTTTTTTTTAGTTTTAGTTTTTCTGCTTTGTATCTTGGTAGGTAGCACCATGATTTTGTATTCAAATAGATGGATATCCCTATAAATATCTATCTTTAGATTTAGTCTATAGTTAGATAATTCTTCATTGAATATTGTAATGTTTGTAATACACACTTTTGTTCTCCTCACCTATTTGGGAAAATTTGAATGCAAATAAGGAGTTAATTCAAATCATGGTGTTAAAGGTCCCACCAGATGAAGAGCAGGGCCTGCTCAACCGAAGGAGGTGATCTTATTTTATGTTCTTTTGATTTAGTTAATTTTTATTCAAATTTTATCAATTGGAAAGTGAAGAATGTTGATCTTTGTTTAATCATTGTTATTGACTACAAATACTTATACTCTTAGATTAAATTCATTGTGTTCTCAAGGTAATTCATTATGCTTTACTCAAGATTAGCATTCATTTGTTTACTGCAAATTTAATTATTGTTCATAGGAATTAGACTTGATAGTTATTTTCAAATTCGTGTTGCTTTAATGGAAGAGATGACAATGAATTATGGGAAGATAGAACTGAAGCTTGTTTGGAATTCACTCATGGAATTTAGTGTTACTATTTTCTAGATTAATATTTATTTTCTTGCAAACGTAAACAGATTATCTTTTGCAAACGTAAATAGATTCTCTTGTCAAGTAAATTTCAATTATGAATTTTAGATTAAGAGTGAATTTGGTTATAGCTTAACTTTTCCATGAATCAATTACAATTAAGTCAGGTGAAGTCTAAACTAATTTATTAGAGTCTAAATAATCATTAGTTAAGAAATAAGTTAGGATTAAGTCCTTAGAATTAGCTAGAAATTAGTCGTTAAGATCCACTTCTGAGAGCTCCTAAAAGCTCGTGGAGTTAAACCGAAACTAAAAGTCACTGTTTATAGTGCAAAACCCCCCAATTTGTAGAGACATCGCATATAGCTCTAAGACACACCCAGTTGGATAATTCAAATATTAAATGATGCAAGAAGTGACATCAACGGCCTTTCCTATCATTTTTGGCATCATTGTCAAGCAAATAAAAGATATGGCTACTTAAGTTTGAAGCCTTAGTGTTGATAAGGAAGACAATTTAGATTGTGGATGAGATGAGCTAGAGACCCTCTAGGAATATTTCTTCCATGAAATAAATTGATTTTGATCAAGAACAAGAAATTTAGCAACATCAGATTGAAAATCAACAAGTGAATCGGGAACATTGTCAAGAAGAAATGGGTGACCAACCAGGAAATGATCCCTAATCAAATAATAGGACCTTTTCCTATCCTATTAATCTAAATATACGAAATGATGAGCCTCGTATGAAAGACATTTCACCTTTTGTTTTACACACCTTTAGGGGAAAACCTTTGAGGATCCTAACCAATTTCTCTTTGAGTTTAAGGTTTTATGTCATATCTATGACTATACAGTTGATAACTAGAAGTTAAAACTATTTCCTTCTACATTGAAAGAGTCAACTTTACGTTGGTTCATGGGTTTAGGTGCAAGAACAATCTCAACTTGGTAGGAAATGGAAATTGTGTTCTTGGATAAATATCAAGATTACTATCGAGTAAGAGATAGGAAAGAGTAGTTGTTTCGAATGAAACAATTAGAAGATGAAAGCCTAGAAGATTATGTTGATAGATTTTAGTTTGTGCATAATAGGTGTGGTAATGGTTTGGATAATGAGATTAGTAAGACATTTTTTTTGAAAGGGATTGATGATGAGTCTAGAGAGTCTTTAAATCTTATAGGAAAAGGAAACATCAATAATCTATCTTTGGAAGATATTATTGAGATATTTAGAAACTACTCTAGGACTAGAGTAGGGACTAGAAACTCCCGAAGAAACAAAGTTCTCACTCTGGATGTATCTCAAGTAATGGAGGAAATTGCAAATTTGAAAAGTGATCTACTCCTTCATCTTAACATGCAAGGAGATAAGAAGACTATTGAGCCTTTATCCATTTATTGTTCCAAATGTAGAGGTAAACATCTTTTGAGAGAGTGTCCATTAAATCAAATTGATCTCAGTGAAATCTATGAGAAACATCATGCAAAAAGTTCTTGTAGCCTCCTACTTGGAATTAAGAATCATTTGAAGAAACAACCTGAAGTAGAGGAAGAACTTAATTATGTTGGACAAAGATCCCAGAATATAGTATATAATGCTAATCAAGGGCAATATGGTCCTAGAGCTAATTGGTATCAGAATCCTTGGACTAATGCAAACCATTGGACTCCTCCTTACCAAGCACAACCACCAACTACATTCTAGGGACAACTAGAATGGATGAATCCTCAATGGAATCAACCACAATGGCATCCAAATCAACCAAAGTGGCAACAAAATCAAACACAATTTCAACCATGGAAAAATCAGGGGTCGAGGCGTCTATGGGTTCAATCACCTCCATTAGTCACTAGTCCTAATCCTACTAATGAACAAGTAAACCAACCTCAGTTGCTAGTGCAACCTATTGCAAATCCAAAGAACAATCGTATTGATGCAAATCCTCCTACCTTGAATGTGATAGATGTCAACAATATTCAATTAAGGAATTGTAATGTCCCATCCATGCCAAATGTTAAAGACCAGGAGGGTGACAAAGAGGAAAAAGAGCATTTAAAGGAAAACCAGAACTCTGATGATGTACAAAAGGTTAAATAGGCACCTGATCCTGAGCATTTGAAAATAGAACAAGTAGCTCCTAACAACTCCCAACCAAATTATATCAATGTGGTAGATTCTCAACTTCTTTGTGAATTGAAAAAGATCAATATTGAGATACCATTATTATAGCCCATTAAAGACATACCAGAAATAAAATAGTTAGTTAAATCTCTTTGTATGAAAACACCAGGTAGGAAGAAGAAATTACCTCCCACAATACAGATAGGGACTAAACTTACTAATGTTTTATCAAGAAGATTACTACCTCAAAAATATAATGATCCTAGTAGTCATGTAATAACTTTGAGTATTGGAGGAATTGAGATAAACAATGTACTAATTGATTTAGGAGTGACTATCAGGGGATAAGATTTTGTTCATTAATTCATCCTTATCTTCTTCACAAGAAAGGGAATTGAAGAAAATCTTGGAAAATCATACTAAAGCATTTGCTTGGGAATACAAATACATGAGAGGAGTTCACCCTTCTAGTTTTACTCATCATAATTATACTGAAGATGTTAAACAAGTAAGGCAAGGTCAAGGAGGGATCAATCCTGCTCTACAAGATATTGTGAAACAAGAGATAGAAAAATTGCTAAAAGTAGGGTTTATTTATCCAATATTTGATATTCAATGGGTTTCTCCATTGGTTATTGTTCCTAAGAAAAATGGAAAATGGTGTCTATGTGTGGACTACATAGAATTAAACAAAGCCACTAAAAAGGATCATTTTCCTTTGTCATTTATTGATCAAGTACTTGATAGCCTAGCTGGCAGTAGTTATTTCTCTTTCCTAAATGGCTTTAGTGGTTATAACCAAATCCAAGTGGCTCCTGAAGACCAGGATAAGACTACCTTTACATGTCCTTGGGGAATGTATGGTTATATTGTTCTACCATTTGGACTATGCAATGCCCTAGCCAATTTTCAAAGAGTTTTCCTGGCAATTTTTGTAGATTTGACCACCTCATGTGTAGAAGTTTATATGGATGATTTTACAATACATGCACAAACATTTGAAGAAGCACTTGAAAGTTTGAATAATTTTTTGCAAAGATGTAAGGATCTTAGGTTATCTTTGAATCATGAAAAAATTTCCCTCGTGATGATAGAAGGTATTGTTCTAGGACATCACATTTCAAAAG
Organism: Sequoia sempervirens; assembly: GCA_007258455.2. NCBI lineage: Eukaryota > Viridiplantae > Streptophyta > Pinopsida > Cupressales > Cupressaceae > Sequoia > Sequoia sempervirens. Next base: position 219,384,074 of record VDFB02000015.1, on the reverse strand, counting down.
AGGGGATGAAAGTTGACACCAAGAAAGCATAAATCATTCAAAAGATTGAGATCCCTAAAAGTCAAACTGAAGTTCGTAGTTTTCTTGGGAATGCTAGTTAGAATAGAAGATTCATTGAAGGGTTTAGTAAAATTGTTGAACCTCTTTTTACATTGCTCAAGAAGGGTGTGCAGTTTGTATGGATAGGTGATTGTCAAAAATCATTTGAAACAATTAAACATGCTTTAACTACTTCTCCAATTATCAAAGAACCTGTTTGGGGAGTTTTATTCCATATAAATGTTGATGCATCCAACTTTGTCATTGGTGCAGTTTTGGGACAGAAAGATGAGAATGAAGCAATGCATGTTATCTACTATATCAGCAAAAATTTGATTCTTGTTGAAAGAAATTACATAAAAACAACTGAAAAAGAATTTCTAGCAGTAATATACGCAATTAATAAATTCAGGCACTATATTACTGGTTACAAGATATTCATTCACACAGATCACATTGCTATTAAATATCTAATGAATAAAGCTATAGTGGGTGGATGAACTATAAGATGGCTATTATTATTGCAAGAATTTGATGTGACAATTGTAGATAAGCCTAGTAAGGATAATGTTGTTGATTTCCTTTCAAGAATTGTTTTGCGGGGTGATCAAGAGCTAGTAGATGATACATTTCCAAATGATCACTTGTTTGCAATATCAATTCATCCTCTGTGGTTTGTTGATCTTGCAAATTATCTTGTAACAAGGAAGTGTCCAAATCATTTTAATCCTAAGCAGAAAAGGAGATTAATTTGTGAAAATTCTAGATTCCAATGGATGAATGGACTTTTATTTAAGATGTGTCTTGATCATGTCCTTCATAGGTGTATTGCAGAAATAGATGTTTATGATGTCATACATGCTTTCCATCATGAGCCAGAAGGAGGACATTATTTAGTGATCAAAACAGTTCATAATCTTAGGAATTGGTTATTTTTGGTCATCTATGACAAATGATGTTTCATTCTTTGTTAAGCATTGCGATGAATGTCGGCACATGGGAAGACCTACATCAACAATGGAGATGTTACAACCTCAAATAGCTCTAGAACCATTCAAGAAATGGGGAATTGAATTTTTGGGACCTGTCGATCCACCTTCCAAGGGATAACACTATATTCTAGTTTGCACAGACTATGTCACAAAGTGGGCTGAAGTGAAAGCTTTCATATCAACAAGGGAAGATAAAGTAGTTGATTTTCTATACAAACATACTCTTCAAAGACTCGAGCACCAAGGGAGATAGTATTAGACCAAGGACATCAGTTTGTGTCTGCTACGATGGAAAATTTTATGCAAAGATATTAGATGACACATAGAAAATCTACACCATACCATCCACAGGAAAATAGGCAAGTAGAAGTTACTAACCAATGATTAGAAAATATTTTGACAAAGTTTGTTTCATTAAGGAAAACAGACTAGGCAGAAAGGTTAGATGAAGCAGCCTGGGCTTACAATACAACCTAGAAGACAACTACTGGATTCTCTCCATATGAGTTAGTATATGGGAAAACTCCAGTCATGCCTATTGAGTTTGAGTTGCAAACATTAAAAACAGCATTGGAAGTTAGTATTGACTTGCCTGAAGTAGAAAATAATAGGATTCTACAGTTGAACCGATTGGATGAAATGAGAATGGAAGCTCTTCAGCACATAGAAATAATCCAAAAGTAGAGGAAAGAATGACATGATAAGCACATTGTGACTAGACAATTCAAGAAAGGAGATTAGGCACTATTATTTAATGATTATAGATTCAAAGAGTTTAGAGGGAAATTTCATACAAGATGGTTGGGACCCTATGAAATTGATCATTTTTTTTGAAAATGGAGTTATTCAACTAATACCAATAAATGGAGAAAGAAGGATTGTGTTGGTGGTCATCGTCTGAAGATGTATCACAAACCTACATCAAGAGAGGAGTTTCTATCAAAATTACAACATAGAATTGAACATTTTCTAATGGAAGATATTTCTTTCATAGGAGAATGTGCTCTTGGATAATATTTTGAAAAAGGCATGAATAAAGAAGGTAGATTGAAAACAAGAAATGGTGGTTTACCTTCTAAATAAAGGAGATAGATTGAAAACTAGAAATGGTGTTAGAATAATTGAAAAAAAAAAAAGAGGAATGGCTGAAAACTAGAAATGGTGGTCTTCCTAATGAGTTCCAGTTTGTTCCTAATGACTCCTAACAACTCCTAATGTTCCCAAGGTTCTCTATAATAAATTTTTTGGTTAATTTTGAGCTTTCTCTAATTGACTCATTGGAATATTTGCCAACTAAGTTAATTTGCAAGCTCCAGTTGAATTTTGCATTAAATAAAAGGTATGCATTTATTGTAAGTATTATTTTCAAAATGTTATTTTCTAACTTATTTATTATGATGTGAAATTAAGTGAATGTTTTAAGTATAGAAATCTTCGCCCAGTAGTTATTAATGTTGTAATCAATATGTATTAATTATTGTAAAACCTAGTGAAGAGATAAGATGTGGCATTTAAATGACTTCTGCAATAATTTCAAGTAATAATCAGATCTTCATATCAACGCTAATGAATTTGCTTATGTCAGCACCACTGCCAACTTTGCAAATCATAATGCAAAGTACTGGGTGGTTGTGTGTGAATCATCTGAAGGGAATAAAGGGAAATTAATAACGGATGATTTGATGTGACGTTTGAGTTTTGAAATTACTGCGTCTAACATGTGATTTTTGAAATTACTACGTCTAACGTGTGATTTTTGAAATTACTGCGTCTAACGTGTGATTTTTGAAATTACTGTGTCTAACATGTGATTTTTGAAATTACTGCATCTAATGCATGATTTTTGAAATTACTACGTCTAATGTGTGATTTTTGAAATTATTGCGTCTAACGTGTGATTTTTGAAATTACTACTTTAACGTGTGATTTTTGAAATTGTTGCATCTTGGTAAAGAAGCACTCATTTTTGTTTTGCTTAAACAATTGTGACCGCCATTTTCTCTGTTGAAGTCACAAAACTGAAAAATACTATAGAACTGAGAAAAAATGGGGAATAAGAGAAATTTGAAGACTCAAATTTTTAGTTTGGATCCTGAGACAGAGAGACTACTCAGGGAAGAGGGGTGGCTTGATATTATTCAAATGTATGAGGGTTTTTGAACTTGAATTGGTTGAGGAATTTGTCATAAATTTTCATGTTATTGTTACCAGAGTAAGAGGGGAAGTGATAAAGGTCACTCCTGCTATCATAAGTGAACTGTTTGGCATTCCAGCTAAAGGAAAACTTGCCAATAAAGGGCATATTAGTTTTGAAGAATTGGTTTCAGCATTTCATGAACCTAAAAGGTGACCTAAGATTCAATGGCATAAAGGAAGTCAAAGAGGAATTGCTTGTAACAACCTCGAGGAGCCCTGGAAAACAGTTGTGATGTGGCTAATGAAATTATTCACTTGCGAAGGGAAATATGGTAAATCTTGGGGATGGGCATGTGAATGCTAACACATTTAAGGTATGGTCATACCAGGCCTTCTGCAAAAATTAACCTACCCACTTTTTTGTTTTCTCAAATTTCCTCTCTGATATCTAGGGTAAAATCTAGGGGTGTATCTTCCATAAGATATCATAGTTTAATAAATTTGATAATCAAGCACCATTTTATGAAAAAATAGTCTAGTAGGGAAGGATGGTTGGAATTTTTGTCGGCTCCACTAAGCATGGAAGAAAACCTAAGAAGGGGCCCACTGCAAAAAGGATAAAAATGGAAAAAGGAGAATCTTCTTAAAAAGGGCCAGAACAGAAAAAGAGGAAGCTATAGGAATTCATTAGGGAAACTCATAGTAAAAAGAAAAAGCATCATTCAAGAGAAGAAAACCCTAGTACTTTTGATACCCATGTCTCAACTCCTGAAATTTTACCCAAGCAACCTACTAAGTCTCCTCAGGACACTTTAGGAGGCCATGAAAAGGTCCAAACCCCTGTTCAGTCTCCTGAACATATCGTAAGTCCGTATGAAGTTCCACTTTCAACTAATGAAAGAACCCCTATATTTGAGGCCCATAGCTCACCTCATACCATGCAATCTCCTCATGTTTCAATAAGGGATAGCTCTGTTGAAAAATCTGATCATCAAATAGAGGAAAAGGAAGCTCCTGAGAAATTTGAAGATGAGGAGGTTGAGTCTTCTTCTCCACATTTGTTGGTTTTTAAAATAAGGGTAGAGAGACAATGGTCGAACAAGAAAAATCTCCTCAAATGCAAGAGGGAGAGAAAATGGAGGAAGAAGAAGAAATAGCAAAGGAAATGGTCAAGAATACAAGTAGAATTGGAGGAAGAGAAAAGAAGAATTCAATTTCTTGAAGAGAAATTAAAATTAAAAGAAGAGGAATTGCAACAAACTATAAATAAAGCAGAGAAAATGGAGAAAGAAATGGTAGAAAAAGAAAGTATTTTACAAGGACAGTTAAATAGAATAGAAAAGGCCTTACGACAAGCTAATGCATAGGCATTAGCCCGAGCAGAAGAAACAACAAGGTTAAGTGTAGAAGAAATGGGAAGATTGAAGGCAGAATTAGAGTAGAAAGAGGAGCAGTTAAGACAACAATCGAGTATGGTACATTCTCATGAGGCTTCCACCTCATTTGCTCCAAGGAGATACATTTCTTTGACTACAATGAAATTGAAACAAGAAAACAATCAATTGAGAAGTCAAAATCAACAGTTCAAAAAAGAAATAAATGAAGCAGATGAAATACTTCAGGAAGTTGTAGAATGTCCTTTGCAATTTTGTCTATGAAAAAACCATCAGGGATATTTTTTAAGAGAAAGACTTCTCCAATCGAAAATCAATCAGTTGGTTCTGAAGAGAAAAATTGACTATGATGATGACAATGAATTTCTTAAAGACTTTTACAGTAGTCATCCCACTATTCAGATACAGATGTGTGAATATTTTCAGCATGGTTTTCTTCTTGGCCATTTTCCTCAATCCTTTCTGGATGTTTTTATTGGAGAGTTACAAATAAGGTCTTTTGTATCATTGTTGCATAATCAACTTGAGTGGGAAAATCAGGTATCTAAGTACAAGGATGTGCAAATGAAGTTGGGTATGCCTATGAGAGATGAGATCCCCTGGTCAAGGACTTTTGGACCAAGATTCAGGTATTTTTCAATGTCACATCTAATGTAGCACCAATTTACAGGAGAAATCCATCTAAGAGTATTCATGTTTTCGGAAATATTCAAGATCACCTTCCGCATAGGGCTTTAACTGTTGCAAGAGAGAGGTTTCATAGTATTCCAACACCATTAAGGAGAAGAGAACCTATCTCACCAAGAAACATTACTTGGAGTCTCACTAGAGTGAGAACTTTGATAGATGTCACCGAAGAACAACTAGCCAATTGGATTGGGATGAGATTTAGACCACCTTTGATCATAATGCCCGCACCTAAATTTGATGCATCACCACAGTTCATAGGAAAGAGTTTGAGAGAATGGATGAAAGAAATTGAAACATTGAATGGATATGCTCATACTAGGACTTACATACAATATATGATGCAGGTTGTTGATTTGGATGACTTAATTACTTGGATGGTGAACAGAAACAGAAATTTACCGGATCCTCAACCATGAGGGCATGGTTGACAATAGAAGGGGGAGAAATGATGAATGCTCAAAATGACACTTTAATTGATCATTTTATGTTTATAAAGACTTTATTATGTTGTTAATTAACTATGTTGGCAGTAGATTATATACTTATATGTTTTCTTGTTTTATCTTATATTTAACTAATTTGAGGATATATTAGAAATGATATTTTGAATTAAATGTGTTCCTTTCTAATGATGTTAATGATGGAATGATTATGCAATTTTAAATCTTTGTTGTCATAATAAAATCCTATCTTTGAGGATTTCCTTCAGATGATTAAATGCTTACTTCATGTGGTGGATTTGTTAAACTTTATGTTTAATAATGTGGAGTCAGTTTTTCTCTTGAAGGATCCACCTGGAAATTGACTCATCATGATTTCGAATTGACTTCCTTAGTCAATTTGGAAACTCCTTGTTCCAACTATTATGAAGCATAATTCCCTATGATACTTTCAGTTTTGTTTTAGTTTTAGTTTTTCCACTTTGTATCTTGGCGGGTAGCGCCATGATTTTGTATTCAAATAGATGGATATCCCTATAAATATCCATTTTAGATTTAGTTTGTAGTTAGATAATTCTTTGTTGAATATTGTAATGTTTGTAATACGCACTTTTGTTCTACTCACCTTTTTGGGCCAATTTGAATGCAAATAAGGAGTTAATTCGAATCACGGTGTTAAAAGTCCCACCAGAGGAAGAGCAGGGCCCACTCAACCAAAGGAGGTGACCTTATGTTATGTTCTTTTGATTTAGTTAATTTTTGTTCAAATTGTATCAATTGGAAAATGAAGAATGTTGATCTTTGTTTAATCATTGTTAGTGATTGCAAATACTTATACTCTTAGATTAAATTCATTGTGTTCTCAAGGTAATTCATTACACTTTACTCAAGATTAGCATTCATTTGTTTACTATAGATTTAATTGTTGTTCATAGGAATTATACTTGATAGTTATTTTCAAATTCATGTGGCTCTAATGGAAGAGATAACAATGAATTATGGGAAGATAGAACTAAAGCTTGTTTGGAATTCATTCATGGAATTTAGTGTTACTATTTTCTAGATTAATATTTATTTTCTTGCAAACGTAAATAGATTATCTTTTGCAAACATAAATAGATTCTCTTTTCAAGTAAATTTCAATTATGAATTTTAGATTAAGAGCGAATTTGGTTATAGCTCAACTTTTTTGGGAATCAATTACAATTAAGTCGGGTGAAGTCTAAACTAAGTTATTAGAGTCTGAATATTCGTTAGTTAAGAAATAAATAAGGATTAAAACCTTAGAATTAGCTAGAAATTAGTCGTTAAGATCCACTCCTGAGAGCTCCTGAAAGCTCCTGAAGGAGTTAAACTGAAACCAAAAGTCATTGTTTATAGTATAAAACCCCCCCAATTTGTGGAGACATCCTTATCACATATAGCTCTAAGACACACCTAGTTTGATAATTAAAATATTAAATGATGCAAGAAGTGACATCAACCTTCCCATCATTTTTGGTGTCATTGTTGGGGAGAAATGATGAGTGCTCAAAATAACACTTTAATTGATCATTTTATGTTTATAAAGGCTTTATTATGTTGTTAATTAACTATGTTGTTAGTAGATTATATTTTTGTTTGTTTTATCTTATATTTAACTAATTTGAGGATATATTAGAAATTATATTTTGCATTAAATATGTTGCTTTTTAATGATGTTAATGATGGAATGATTATGCAATTTGAAATCTTTGCTATCATAATAGCATCTTATCTTTGAGGATTTCGTTTAGGTGATTAAATGCTTACTTCATATGGTGGATTTGTTAAACTTTTGTTTAACATGGAGTCAATTGCGCTCCTGAAGGCTCCAGCTAGATACTGACTCATCATGATTTCAAATTGACTTCCTTAGTCGGTTTGGAAACTCCGTGTTCCAACTATTATGAGGCAGAATTCCCTATGATACTTTTAGTTCTGTTTTACTTTTAGTTTTGCCACTTTGTATCTTGGCAGGTAGTGCCATGATTTTGTATTCAAATAAATGGATATCCCTATAAATATCCATCCTTAGATTTAGTCTATAGTTAGATAATTCTTTGTAATGTTTGTAATACTCACTTTTGTTCTACTCGCCTATTTGGGCCAATTTGAATGCAAATAAGGAGTTAATTTGAATCACGATGTTAAAGGTCCCACCAGAGGAAGAGTAGGGCCTGCTCAATCGAACGAGGTGACCTTATGTTATGTTCTTTTGATTCAGTTAATTTATGTTCAAATTGTATCAATTGGAAAGTGAAAAATGTTGATCTTTGTTTAATCATTGTTAATGACTGCAAATGCTTATACTCTTAGATTAATTCATTGTGTTCTCAAGGTAATTCATTATGATTTATTGAAGATTATCATTCATTTGTTTACTATAGATTTAATTCTTGTTCATAGGAATTAGATTTAATAGTTATTTTCAAATGCATGTGGCTTTAATGGAAGAGATAACAATGAATTGTGGGAAGATAGAAATGAAGCTTGTTTGGAATTCATTCATGGAATTTAGTGTTACTATTTTCTAGATTAATATTTATTTTCTTGCAAACGTAAACAGATTCTCTTTTGCAAACATAAATAGATTCTCTTTTCAAGTAAATTTTAATTCTCAATTTTAGATTAAGAGTGAATTTGGTTAAATAATTTAACTTTTCCATGAATCAATTACAATTAGGTCAGGTGAAATTTGAACTAAGTTATTAGAGTTTGAATAATCATTAGTTAAGAAATAAGTTAGGATTAAGTCCTTAGAATTAGCTAGAAATTAGTCGTTAAGATCCACTCCTAAGAGCTCCTAAAGGAGTTAAACTGAAACCAAAAGTCACTATTTACAGTACAAAACCCCCCCACTTTGTGGAGACATCCTTATTGCATATAGCTAGACACACTCGATTCAATAATTGAAATATTAAATGATGCAAGAAGTGACATCAACAACCTTGCCCATCAAGGCAACCCTCTAGTCCTCATCAACCAAGAGGTCGTCATTCTCCCAATTTAGATTACTGTAAGGGGAGGGAGGATGAGCTTGCAAGGGCAGAATATTAAGGGGGGTGCCCTCTAATCATCCTGCAATAAGAGCCAAGGAAGAAGGCCCCTTGAGGTCTTCTCCACTCAGTTCATATGAGGTGAATGTCAACGGACTCACAAAAATCATCGATAAGGCTAGGACATTGTCTACAAAGTTAAACATGCATTTTACCAGAGTGTCATGCGTCAACTCACCAGGCGATGGAGGCGGTGCCCGAGATGCATTGCTAGGCTCACCGAAAGATTTGGGAGCAATGATAAACTCTAGGGATGTCATGGCTTCCTCCATCACTAAGACGACACAAACCAATGCAGAACCACCCTCCGAAGAAGGAAAACCCTTTTTCCAACCCCCATTACTAGTAAGGTTTTCCTCCATCTTTCGATCCATCAGTGGATGGAAAATCCTTACAGACAAAGCAGAGGGTGCAGAGGAAGAGGAGAAAACCGCAACGGACACCACCAAGGTATTTGGCATGTCAACAGGTTTCAAAAATGGTGGGATTTCCAAGGGGGACATCAAAAGGAAAGGCTCAACTGAAGGAGTAATGAATACATGCACCCTCTTCGAGTGAGGATGGTTCACACTCGTAGGGGGAGCCAGAAGGACTAAGGTTGAGGGAATTGAAGCAGAGAGGACGAAAGAGGACACATCAAAAGATGTTGAAGTAGGATTTAATGGCTCCTCTTCCTTCTTCTACAAGGCAGCCTACTCAACAGCCAGAGCCTTCCTTCGACAATTACGCTCATGCACAAGGCAGTTTCTACGACTCTAGGGACTAGAGGTTGTAGCTAGAGAAGGGATGGAAGAATTTTGTTCAACCATTGGAGTATCCATCACATCCATTTCTAGTAGAGGAAGGAACTCTTAAACAAGAATAGGAGGGAGAGATGGAGAGGATTGTAATGACCACAACCTTTACACAAGGAAATTACATGGTAATTTTCAACAACTTTGTAAATAGTAAACATTCCTAAAGTTAAGGAAAATAAAATTTCTTCCAAATCATAAGTTTCATTTCCATAAATGAAATAAACATGAATATTCATAAAATAACATATCACAATTAATTTTTCATTAAATTGCAAAATCAACTTTTCAACTTTCACAAAGCATTAAGTACAAGAGTTTAGATTCATAGATCCTTATCTGGAGGCTTTCAATCTTTATGTCTTCCAAGACTTGGCTAGTCAACTACGAAGGGAGAGCATCACCCAAGTGTTTTACCTCCAACCATGGACTTAAGTGGTCCCTCGCACACCTTCCATACTGTAAATGGCCCTACCCTTCAACGAAGGGAGTGGTTAGGAACCCTCTAATTAAATCCATCTAAGCTCTGATGTTTGTGACCTACTTAACCAATACCATCTATCAACTATGGATGAGCTCCAACTATGACAGACAACTCTGATTGCGTTAAGTATCTGGACACGGTGAATCAACATGTGCATGCAATGACTCATGCACCCACTTTGGCCAAAGTCATTTTGTGTTCAATGAACATTTGCTGCTTACTTGGAGCAAAGTCGTATGTTCACCCACCCTACTCGACTTGGAGACTTATCTGACCTAGCACTCAACCAATAGAAAACTAAAGGGGTTCTATGGACGTAAAGTTTTCATCTTATAAGGAAATATCTTTCTTCAAGGCATTCTCTCAGAAACCTGTCAATCTCGAGTATAATACTATTCCTTGTTCAACTATAATTCATCCAGGTTTGTTAAGACCTTCTAACCTTAGAACACCCATGCTACATCCATGTAACAACTTGGGATTTGACAACCAACACATGTTCTAGTTCTTTACTTACTAAGTCAATAAACAACTTGATTGGTTATACTTTACTGACCTAGAATACCCAAGTTACATTCCCGTAACTTCTTGGGACTTAGCAATTGCCACTTACTCTAGTCTTTCATAGTAACCATGGGAGTGTTTTCTCTCCCATTCTAAGAATTAGAAGTAGATACTAATGACCCATGGTCTTGACTGGACCCTCTTAGTCACAACAACAGTATTGATAGTATATTCATCTTACAAAAATAATAAATATTACTCTTGAACTAGGGTGAAGCCACAATAGTGGTTTACAATTTGATGGATGAAGGAAAACTGAGAAAAAATGGCCCCATGGCAAAAAAATTGGTTTTAGGGGTTCGAATGAACCTACAAGTTCGACTGAACCATAAAGGGGTTCGATCGAACTAGGGTTCGACCAAACACATCAATCACAGGGCCCACATTTCTCGCCAAAAAACAAAAGGGAAAATGCATATTGAGGGGGTTCGAATGAACCCGGTTCGCTAGAACCCCACAGTTCTTGAACCCACCCTAATTTTTGACATAGTTCCTGGAAAACCTAATTTTTGAGGATGTTCGGGTTGGGGGATGGGGAGTCTTCAAAGCCAATTGGTCGAGGTAGTCCTGCAGCAGTATCCAATGAATACAATTTTTAAATATTTTGGTTTTTATTATGTATTTGTAGTTTTATTAAACATAGGTTTTAAATGAAAATGAAGGTGCTCTATGCAGCGTGGCCGGAAAAATAGGTTATCAAAAATTGAAAAATATAGGTGCTAGGATATTGAAGTCCTTGATCCAACAAAAATAATAATTATTTCGATATATACAAAAAGTTATGCATTATACTGTCACGCTATGTCTGAATGTTGGTTTGACTTGACGATTAAAGAAAAAATATTGATAAAAAGCTATAACAAGTTACAAACTAGATATAAGTTACAAATCTAAATTTTAAAATTATAATTTTATCATTCATGGAAAAAAAGTTATGCCTCACGATATTAAATCACTTTTAAAAAATGCTATTTTGAAAAAACGGTTTTGTGGGAGATGGAAAAAATTCTTTGATTCCAAAAATTTTGAAAAAATATTTTAGAATCTACAAACAAAATGTGATGAGGACTCTAGTTTGCATCATCTTCAAATTCCTCACGGTTTAGCCGCTATAGGTGTCTGAATGTGAAGATTTAGTTAAAAATAAAAATTTCAGTGTCCAGTTTGGCCAAAAATTGTAAACCACTATTATGGGATCACCCACTAAAGATTCCTTATGTTATAATCTCAGTTGTACAATGTTTAGTTCCCCTCGGGAATCCTTTCTTAGAATATGAAGACTCACTAAGTAACAACTCATCTAAGTTGATAGTAATTTCTGACTCAAACACCTAAGTTACCTTTGGGTAACTACCTAGGTCTTGGCTATAACCTCATGTTTAAATCCTTACCATAACCCTTGAGAGCTACAACCCTCGTAATATAATGGATAATCAAATCTTGACTTATCTGGTCATTGTAAGGTATACTTATTCATATAATAATTTTCCCCCATAGTGAAGGTTAAATCTTCCAAATAGGAATATAGCTACCTTTAAGTTTTGGCCTTTCATGGTGACATTGTAGTCATATTTATTACACTAATATCCTTTGTAGACTAGCTAGTTCTACTAATTTAAGAATTGTGTTCATTAAAGTTTTTCACCTAAGGTGATCCATTGATCCACACCCACTAAGGTGTTCGCAAATTGGATAACTTCTGAACTCATAAGTAAATTGACACTTTGGTTGCAAAGTTAGCAACTTCGGGATTTAAGGCTTCTGCCTTGTAAAACCAACCCATATTCTCATTCAAGATAGTCCACACTGCCTCAATAATGGTCAACTTTTAATATGTGACTTCGATGTCACCAACCTGACCTAATCTTGGTCTTTCTTATCTAAGCATTTAAGCTTCACATTATTATTAACTTATAGTGTCTAAACAAATAGGAAACATTTTCCTTATCATGTACTAACCCAAAAATTCAAATATATTTATGATGAACAACATGCAATACCTTATTAAATAAGGGGCTCACTGGTAAACAGTTATGGCCAATTAGTGAGCAACCTGTCAATAGTGCTCCAACCCCAATAAATTCAACATGCAAGTAATCTTTCATTTATACTCAATTATTCCATTCAAATAACGGTATTAACAGTCTCAAGATTAATATTGGGTCTCAAGATTAACAGTTCACAAATTTTAAAAGAAGAAGAAAAGACTATGCTGCTCAAAGCTTAATTTCAATCCACTGAAAATACAGTTTTCTTCATTATAAGTTTCACTAACTCAGTAAACAAAAGAGCTTTCAGAGTTCATTCCATGCAAGGATAAAGAAACTCAGAAAATAAAACTTGGAAATTAAAACATGCCTGCTTGGGTGCTCAAATAAATGATTTGTTTTAGCCCAGAATATGTAGAGCAACTTCAACAATGATTTCTCTAACCTTCAAGCTTATTCTTTCAGTCCCAAACCAACATGCAGACCTTCCTTGACACCTATGTGACAATATCTCTTTTTCTAAGAACTAAAAACCCAAACACAACAATGGCGACCTTTTTCTTGAGAGTGTAACCCCAAAACAATAAACACAAGTAGTTTAAATAGAAAAGAGAAAAAAGAATAACCACCTTCAAACTTAATGAGGTTGGTTCAAAACAATTATAGCAAATAGTTGAGACTTCCCAAAAAGATCTCACCACTCCCAGCTCAGTAGTTATCCCATCAAAAATATCTCACATTTTTAGAAGCTCTTCACAAGTACGTTGAGAATTCCTTTTCCCAATTTATGGTTTATTTATACCCAAAAAAAATGACATTTTAAGGCTATTGAATAGTGGATAACAATCACCCACAAAGTCCCCAATTTTTGGGTAAAACAACTGCTTAGTTTATCTACCAAAATCTGCTAACAGTCTGTTTATTCAATAGTTTGCTTTGTCAGCAACATAATATGGAGATTGGTGTCCTTAATAAAGTTGTAATAAACCCCTATAATTTAGCAAACAATCTCTTCCTTTGACCAAGCTTACATTACTGGTTATGTGGGCAGTTTTAAAGCAACTTTGTTTCCATTTACAACTTAATATTTACTACACCACCATGGAGATCATTATTCTTCTAAAATTTTGCATTAACAACCTTTATTTAATCTAAAAAGCTTTTGCCAAGAGTAAATAATATCTTAACTTATATTTGTATATTTAAATATTTGTGCATATTAGTTAGCACTTACATACCCACATACATATGCACCTATACTAGCAATATGATTTTTTGTATAGATGCATACATGGGTACATAGCCTAGGCTTCCACATATGCAAATATCCAAACATATAAACATAAGTACATATCCCAATAGTATAAATATTGAATAACATAATAATTTCCTACTCAGAGCGCACAACTCATATTAGCAATTTCGAAAGCAAAAGTTAATCTTATCATTATAAATAGCAATATATAATATATAGATTTAAGTACTCATTTCGCGATGCAAGAGTACACCCAAACCCTAAGACTCCTACTAGGGATTCCCTAAAGCTTGACTTAAATAATTATCCTCAAATCATGCACAAGGTCCAACTTACACAAATTGACACCTCGAACTAGCCCTAGGCTTACCCTGACAAGTTCAGATGGTTTTTAAGATTGGGTTCTTTGTCCACTCCCTTCTCGTGGGTGATACTCCCCCTCATCCATTGGAGGCACAATATCCAATCTTGTCATCCACTTGGCAAGCAAAAACATGTAGTTAGTTATTTTCATCAAATTGTATACATCACATTATCAAATTTCATTTCATAAAATTCCATTGCATTCAACATCAAGCATATTCCATAATTCCATCACATTCACTTTATGAACATCATAGTTCAAATTCACATCGCATTCAAATTAAAGTGAATAGTAATTAGTAATTTAGGGATGGGATGTAACAAGGATGATGGAACGACAATGGGGGGAGCAGGCTCGAACACCTTAGCAGTTGGCCTCTTCCCATTCACTACCTTAGAGGTAGGAGTAGTAGAAGGCCGCAGAGCTCGAGACATAGAGGATGCTCCACGGGGACCCTTCCCCTTACCATACAAAATGTGTCGAGGCACTATGGGTAAGAAAGGAAGTTTGAACATTGAACACTTGGGCTTTCGCCAAGCGAGCACCATCGGACTCTCTAGCAAATGCATGGGAGAAAAAGTTGGTGGCACTGTAGTAGGGCGAGAGGACGCAGTAGGTGGGACAATGGAAGAGGAAGAGCCCTGAGCACAAGCAAGCTTTCCCTTCCCCTTTCAAAAGGAAGAGGCAACTTGTTGCTGCACTACAAGGTGGGTCATTTTTGGTTGTCCCTTGCCTCGGGTTTTGTACTTTACATAATTCCAATAAAGTAGGTCCATTCCTGGAGGAAGCAAACCAACCGGGATTGGCCAAAAATGATCCAAGGAATAACCCCCATAGGATACCAATGGTTGATATCCAGTGTCATGCACAACATGAATAACACCTTCGTGAGAGAACTTCAAACATTTGTGAATAACATAAGCAATTTCGTTCATGGAAGCCAACCAAGGGATGCCCAACTTCACCCTGAATAGATCAGATTCTAGAATGACATTGAAAGTAGTATCCACAACCCTAGGTACGACTTGGATGAAAAGAGTTATAAAACCATACAGAGAAAGAGAGAGGCCATCATATGTACGTATAGTAGTTTTCATCTTCCCATAATCATCCCTTTGTAAAGAATTTAACCATAAAGTCTCCTCCATAATAACATTCACGCAGCTCGTTGGGTTGACTAGGACCCATGTCACAATGTTTCCATTGAGGTAAGTACGAATGTATACGGGAGAGGCCTTGTTATTCATCGGTAAGTCCTGTGAGGTGAAAGTCACATCTAGCAAACTAGTCACAGGTTGAGGTGGAGGACTAGAAGTGAACAAGGCCACATTTACGTATTTTGAGGCTTTCAGGTTATGTTGAGGCTTTCAGGCAAGCATTGAGGATGGATCAATAATTAAGTTCGCAGAGTGAGACGAAAACAAGTCTGTATAAATCTGCAACTCACTATTTGCCTTCACCATTGACTTATTTGTGTCTTGCTTCTTACCATCAAGACAAATGGTACCGTCGTCAATGGGGTCCTGTATCTGATGATACAGGTGCATGCAATGTTCAGTATCATGCTCCTGAACACGATGGTATTGGTAGAACATGTTTCCATCATACCAGTCAAGATAGGGCTCCCTCAAAGGTCGAGGATTTTCTAATGTTATAATCTTATCATTTAATAACTTTTGTAGAATAGACGAATAAGATTCAAATAGTTTAGTAAACGTTTTGTTGTGTTTAAGGCCTCAATCATTAGTTGCAGCAACTACATTCGTAACAAACTTTCCTTTCCTTGAAATTGACACTATATATCTTCCTTCAAAATGGGAGGGTGAGAATCCCCCGAACTGAACTACTGTTTGGGTTATCCCACAATATTGGTTTAAACTTTTTTTAACTAAATCTTCAGTTTCTGACACCTATAACGGCTAAACCGTGAGGAATTTGAAGATGATGCAAACTAGTGATTTATGATATTTTGTCTGTAGATTCTAAATATATTTTTTTCATTTTTTTTTAATCATATTGCACTTCTTTTTTCATATCCTTCAAAAACTATTTTTTAATAGTAAACAATATTTTTAAAGAGTGATGTTACTGGCTAACACATAACTTTTTTTCTATGAAGGATAAAATTATAAATTTTTTGAATTTAGATTTGCAACTATGATATCTAATGCATGGAATTGGTTTCATAGCATTTCATTGAATATTTTTTTCTTAATTAAGTTTCAAAGTCAAACCGGTTACAATTTAGACATGATTTACTGGCTAAAACATAACTTTTTTTGTATGTATCAAAATTTATTTTTTTTGTTGGATCAAGGACATCAATATCAGTGCATAGATATTTTCAGTTTTTAATAATCTACTATTTTTCCACATGTGTTGAATAGGAAGCTTGATTTTTGGTGAAAAATCTACATTCACAAGAAATTAAAAAATAAATATAATAATCAAATTAAATATATTTAAAATTATACCTTTTTGGGAAGCTTATAATAAGGACTACATGCAAAAAAATAAATTTTAAATGAATTCATTTGATCCCCCAAAAGGTAAATTAAAAGTGGCTTTTTATCAGCATTTTGATAACTGTAAAGGAGACTCTATTATAGGTATGGTTTAAAACTAGCGGGGTTTTATCCAAGGGGGTTTGATCTAAGGTGGTTTGATCAAATCCTCTTAAATTGGAATCCTTTAAATGGAACTTTTCAAGTTTTAAATCATTATATTTTCTAAAAATATGTTATTTCAACAAAAATCAAGATGTCCCAAAAAGTGTAAACCACTATTATGGGTTCACCCGTTTGTTGATACTCCCACAGTGTAGCATACAAATGTGCAAAAGAAGGATATTTCAATCAAGGCAAATTTCTCTTGCCAGGCTCGTTGCAGGTTACCTATGAATACCTTTTGTACATATGAGTCAAGTAACGGGTAAGAGATTTGTGAAAAGAGCACTTGGTATCGTGCAATGAAATCAGTGATCTTCTCATGCTCTTCCTGGTTACATCGGACAAGATTCGAGAAAGTCATCTTTGGACCGATGTTAGCCTAGAATTTCAAGAGAGCTTGAATAACCAATTGATCAAATGAGAATATAGAATTGTCAGGCAAGGAATAATACCATTTGAGTGATGTATCCTTAAGAGAACGAGGGAATTTTTTTTCCATCAGAGCATCGTGGTGAAAGAAATTTGTACACATTGCTAAGGCCACCGTTATGACCACCACCGCCACCACCACTGCCACCATTGCTACCAAAACCACCGCCACTCATTCCACAAAAGTCTGCACCACTAGGGGCATTAGGAGGGACAAAGCAAAAACCAAGGGGTACATTCTACTCGCCTTGATCATGTGGGATGTTTGAGTAGAAGAAACATTGATCAAAGGGCCTGTTTTGGCCATGCATACAGACATTGTAGGCATCAAGACACCAATCTATCTCTCATAGACATTGAGCATCGTCTCTCAGGTGGTACCTGATCTAGTGTTATACGAAGGGATGTATGCTTTGGTTAGATCATTGAGGCCTCATAAGAATTATATTCTCATTCGATCTTTTCCTAACTATATCTCACCTCATTAACTTGAGCCTAGTTGCTCTTGCCATATTTGGTACTTTATCCAAATGATTTCTGAGATCTAACAATCTCTTGTCTAATGCCAAAAGATGTTCTACAGGAATGTGCACAACATCATCCTCATCCATAGACGAAGTTGTTGGGGATGTTGGAGGAGTGGGTACATGAGTGGTCTCTTCAACGAAACTCATTTCAACTGTTGAAACCTCATCTTGAGAAAAACGATTGGTAGTAAAGCATTTGCTAAAACCAATGGTAAATCCAGAAGTGGCCTTCATCTTTTCCATTTGTAAGTGTCGCACACTTCTCCTAACAACGTACCCAGAGGTCGTAGATTGGGTTGTGATGCTCATAAAACCTCACGACACCCAAATCTACAATTTTCGCTGAGTGTGAAGGAGAGTCTCAATACAAAGGAACAAATAGATGTTTTTCACGTTAGGTTCACCAAAATGTAGAGGGAGACTGACCACTCAACGACTCCAAGTCACAGAGAGCTAAGAGTTTAAGGCTACCCTAATCTACCTCAACCGTGCAGGTGTTTAGGGAATTGGAGTTTAGAGAATGAAGAGCACTCTCGGTGCTTTTGTCACTCTACTAACCCAAGATCTAGGTTTGGACTAAGTGAGCAGGTTTCTAGAATTTAGAATGTACCTCATATAGCTCTTTGCTAGAGGACACCAATGTAGAATAGGGACGACAGCGTGGCATGTTGGCATCTCACAAGTGCATTGGCATCCGTACGGATAGAAAGTGAAGGGGCACAGACATAATAACGAAAAAGCTACTAAATAGCTTAGTTAAAGGTTTGCTAGTGATGACTAAAGTAATAAATAATAGAATGACTAAAATAACAAGAGTGATGATATAAAAGTGATAAGAACAAAGATGATAAAGGTTCAACTAATGGAAAGTCTAGTTCTCCCACAAGCTCCACACGAATGAGTAACTACATACAAAAGAGCAAGAAAAAATGTTGGGGTTGTTTAAGGGCTTGTTGCAGTCAAACCCTCGTTTTAGTGCTTCCACCTCCACGGACATCCAGATAGAAAAGTAGAAATGTGATGAAGAAAGAACTTGAAATGAAGAATACCAAATACTACAAGAAACACTATTCTAGATACTCAAATCCAACAACTACATAATAGTAAACGAACAATACCACCCTCGACCAAAGGCACTCAAGGCCAATGAGAGAGGAATGCAAGTCTACAACCATGGAAAAGTTGACGTGGTTGTAGTGGCATCGAAGGAAGTCTCACAAGACACCAAGTTGTAGCTTATGTGGTATATGTGAAGAATGTTGTGATGTTGAAGTGGTTGATATTATAGCACGTAGCTCAAGAGTTGCTAGAATTTGCTCAAGAATTGTGTAGGATGTGAAAAAGCATGTAGAAGGGTCAAGAGACTGAATGAGAATGAAAGATAGGCATTTGAAGGTCAAGTAGGAGGGAAAGGGCCATCAAAGGTCTGTTGAAAGGGGCAGGGGCATTACATTTCATCGCCAATGAAGAATGTAACGCCTCTGTAGATTCTAGAGGCAGGAATCCTATCAGGACGACAGCGCATCATGCAGATGTTTGCACGCCGCTTGCACGTCCCCGATAGAAATTCCCCCATGGACACTAAAAACAAGCACCAAGTGGATGGAGTATGAACGGATGGTGTGGAATTACATGGTTGGGCTTGATTTTTCTAAGGTGAAGGATGTAAAAGGGGAACTTGCAAGGGGGTGCAAATTCACTCCTATGCATATACTATAACCGACTATAATATATTGTGAGCTAATCCTCATTGTGGTTTTTCCCATTTTGGGTTTTCCACATAAAAAAATTGATGCTCATGGGTTATGTGCTTTGATGGTTGCTTTCATACTTTCCTTTCCTTGTGCAAATTGAATATGCTATATGGAATGAATGTTTAAGTGGTTTAAAAGAATACTAATTCACCACACCTCTCAGTATTTTGGGTGTTCAACAAAACTATTTCTAGGTATCTTGGCATTCCATTTGGAATTGGAGTTCCCTTGAAGCATATGTGGAGGTGGTTTTTTAACAAATTCAAATCCAAAATATTGGCTTGGAAAAATCATTTTCTCTCTAGTTAGGTGTATATTTAATTGGCTAATAAAATTATTTTGGGTAGTCATATCTGCACCTCCTCTTGTTGGCAACCCTCTAAAGCTTGTTATAATTGGCTTATCCAACTCATTCACAATTTTATTTGGTCCAAATGTGGAAATAAAAAAGGAATTTCTACCACTTCATCGTCTCATTGTATACTCGCTAAGGAGAACGATGGCTTGGGTATCACTAATCCTTTCACTCAAGGAATATGTCTTTCAACTAAATGGATTGGTAGAGTGTTGGAAGGCAATGCACCTTGGAAACTTTTGATTGGGTATCATATACAAACAATAACTTTTACTAAAGCTTGGAGCTCTGTTCAAAATAGAATGATAAGATCATTTTAGCTCAATACTTTAAGCTCCATGGATCATCCCCTCTCAATTGCACATGGAAAGCTTGGAAATTGGTCTCACAAAAGTTGTCTTGGTTTGACTAGTCATGCAGTCATGGGCTTAGTTGCAACCTCCTCAATTGGATGTAATCACTTGATTAAAAAAAAACCTCATTGGCAAGGATTCCTCAATTCAAAGCTAGGTCACAAAGGTATCCAAGACTTCAAAGACTTATAGAATACTACTAGTTTCACATGGAAATCATGACAACTTAAGCTTTGCTTTGATCTAAATTACAAAGACAAAGCCACTGTGTTGGAAATTCAAAAAATTGTACCCCCTAATCTCACTATTATCATGTCTTCTAGTTGTCACTTGAGCTTTCTCAAGGATTGGAGGTGGTCTAATGGATACAACATTAAATATTTTCCTCTTAGAGTCCTCTACAAGAAGCTTGTTCCTTGCTTGTCCTTTTCAAGTTGACTTGACTCTATTTGGAAAATATAACCTCAACAAATCCAAGTGAAATAAACTCAACATGCAAATTTGGAAGACCAAAGCTGACTCGTAATCCCAACTCACTGCTTGGAAACTTTTGCATGCTAAACTCTCATTGGGAGTCCACCTCAAATTCCTCTATTTACCCCCTTCCTATTTGTTTTGTGGTAAGATCAAAACATTCAAACATTATTTTTGGTTTTTTGCTCATGTTAAGGTGTTATGGAATGCCCTTATAATGGCTATACTTTCCCTTTTCCATTTCTCTTGGTCATGGAAATCTTCTCTTCTCAAATCCTCTTTCGCTCATAACCTGATAACTAGCTCTTGTCCTCTTGTCCTAATAAAAAACATCTAGAAGATTCATTGCTAGGCTACTTTGTCTCACTCCTCTCCCCTAGAGATCAAAATTTTAACTATTTGGTCCAACAGTCATATCCAAGTGTTGGTCGTAGCCTCCTACCTAAAAAAGAAGTGCATTACCAGTGGTGATCTTTACCAATAAGAGAAATGTCTTCTATCACAACTTCAAGTTAAAATTGTGCCTACTTCCCCTCACTATATTCTGGTGTCTATCTTATATGCCTCTACAATTAAATTTGATGCTCACATGACTACTCTCTGATGAATTGAATGGCTTGTACCAAGTGTTTTTATCTTCATCTATTTCTACTTACTAAGATGGAAGCATTTTCTACCTATTATAAGCTCTTGGACTAGGATTTGCATATTTTCCCTTCTAAAGTGGCCATTTCCCATGTTGAATCCATGATTGTCTGAGAGGTTTTGCCCCTTTCCTACTATAAAAGTGACCAATTGGTGTGATTATCTTACAATGTGCTAGGGAGGTGACCTACATCAAATTCCTCCATTTTGTCTTTGTCGCTTGGGTTTGTTGTCCCTACAAACTACCTTGGATGAATGATGTCATTAGGAGTTTGAAAAACAGAGGATATGATGCAATATTTTTGCTTCCTTGGTGTCTCTTTGAACCCCTCTTTATTGTTTCAAAGAAAAAATGTGTAAAAATCAACACAACTTTTTGTTGGCTTGAATTGCTTGTCTTGCCATGTTTCTGTATATTTTTTCTTTATGTTATCTTCAACTAATTTCATTGTTTTTCTATATAATATTGTTTTCTTCTTCTTTCAAAAAAAAAAAAAAAAATCTTAAATAATGATAAAAATAATATATGAAGATTGTGATCCAAACTATTATATAACAAAATTTAAAATGAAATAAAATATATAATAAATACTAACATTTAACAAAAATACACCATATAAACACTAAAATATATATTTAAAAAAAAAAACCACTTTTATCCTTTATAATTCTCAATTTTCATAAATAATACTTCATTTTAATTCCACAAAACTAACCTTTCAGCATAATAGAAATGGAAAAAAGAAATATCATTCCTCAAAGAGTCATTGTTCAATATTATATAATTTGTGTATTTTCTATTTTAGACTTTAAAACATATATAATACAATTTCCACGATCCAGAAAATTCTTGCACTAACATAGATGGTTTGGTTTATTGATAAAATAAAACACTTCAACGTGTAAACCAAATAAAAATAACAATTAAAAAAACACACAGTAATGAGGAACCTTTGCTTGCGAGGTGCAGCAATGGCGGTGGCTGCTTAGACCATTTGCATACATGTCAAACCCTCGTTCTGCTCTCTTCTGCCCGTCCATCACAACGACACCTTGGCCTGAATTTCTCAGACGTGTCCAACATTAACATCGTCTTCCTATACTCTTCCCTCGCCCAAACAATATATCCCCTCTGCCAATTATACAAAAATCAATTTCATTCTACGCAGCAAATGGCGTGCAGGCTAACAAAGCTTTAGTCCACGCTGAAAATGGCGTCTCTGCCCTCCGCTACACTCAGGCAATCGTCGTCGTCACAGACAAATCTTTTCAGCTGCCACAGACGAAGCATCGGCCGTCTGCGCGACTTCTTTGCAGTGGTACCAAACCCTAGAATTTTCTTCCCCTGCCTCAAACCCTCATATCTTCCCTTGTCGGTAAGCCGCTTACGAATCAGCCAGAACCGCCTTGTCTTCCTGGCCTCTTCACCCGATACCCCGAAACGAGAAATCAACCCCAATCCCTCCTATCCAATCCCCGGTGAGCCTCCAACCACCCCTGAGGAACCACCCTTGCCGTCAGAATCCCCTGAGCCTTTAGCGCCGGAAGTCCCTGCCAAACCGGATGTTCCCCCGTCGCCTGACCCTTCCTGGCCTTCCGAGGTCCCCTATGTCGATCCCTCTCCGTGGCCGGAAATTTCACCGCCCGATAAGGGTAAAACCTATCCCATAAAACCGCCCATAGAAGTGCCGTTGAGAACCATTGGCATTCGAGACCCACCACTATATCCTCCTGGTTCTCCCCCGCCTGATATCGTTCCGCCACTTACTCCTCCAGGTATGCCTCCAGATGTTCCGCCAAATGTTCCGCCATTTCCACCTCCAGATGTTCCCCCAATTCCCTCGCCAGATTTCCCTCCGTTTCCATGCCCTCCACCTTCCGACCCTTTTCCGCCTATTCCTACACCGCCTATAATGCGCGAATGGTCTTTGCAGGTTCCATGGACACCAGTTTTAAATATTATCGGCTTCCAGTAATGTATTGTCTCCAGCTCAGGGGCATTGCTAAATATTTAGAGGTTTTTTTTTTCACTCGTTTCTTATTTTCATGTATATTCATTTCCTCGATGTCGCAACGTAATATCTTTGGCAGTCGGCTGTATAAAGCTTAACAAACAAGTATATGACTCTAATTTATAGTTCAAATCCTTTTCATATGCTCATTCTTATAATGCTATGAAAATTCGTTGCCCGATTTGTGGCAGAGTTTCATTGTTACTCCTTATGTGCTGATTTACCATTCTGCAGCTGTAATTTGCTGTGTGTAATACCTTATCATCTTTAATCAATTTTTTTTATTTTAAATCTATGATTATGCCGATATGCCTCACCATTAATGGAAATCATTTGTGTAAGTACATCTACAGTTTCAAGTCAATGTTTAAAATCGGAGATCGTAATATTTTATTTACGCCGAAGGCGTATATCAAATTGATCAACCTCATTTGCTTGATCGACGGCTCATTGTTATCAGTAAACCTTGCCAACGATCAAAGTCATCCTAGCCTTTCATTTTTCAACCGGTCTTTTATTTACGAATATAAAACTGCAAGTTGCATTTTGCGGACTACTGCAAATCGTGTTCATTACGAAACGGCTATTGCAGAAAAAGTTGTACGGTGATGTAAATTAATTCTACTTTCTAACGCACCTTTAATAATACTTGCAGGTGGGTACCAATCCAGACGACAGAGGAAAGAATCCACAAATTCACACATCTCCTCGCGAATCAGCTGCACAAACAATTGGCACTGTCTATGCAGGGTATAATTTGCACCGGGCATAGATGCATGGGCATGGATGCGGCTGCCTCGTTTCTTTCGCCCACCGTATTTTACGTGCAACCTCTGTCCTTCCTCGTTTCTTTCGCCCACCATATTTCACGTGCAACTCTGTCCTTCGTAAATTCTGCACATTCTGCCTGCGTATTTAATGGTAACTGCGCCCATTTTTATTCCCTTTACTCTCTTGTTTCCTGCCTTACGTTTTTTTTTTTATCCTCTTTAAATTTCATTTTTAACATTATTGTTTTTATATTAAATTTGATTCATTAATAATTGAAAATTTAGTTAATGTTAATTTTTTTTATAATAGTTGTTTTATTTAAATAATTATTTTTTAATAATGTTTAAATTTTATTTTGTAAATAAAAAATAAAGAAAAATTAATATAGAATGTATAAATATTTTAAGCATTTTATTTATTATATATAATACATAAATTTTAATCTTTTAAATTATTTTATTTTATTTAATCCTAACCCTAACCCTAATAATAACCTTAATTGAACCCTACATCTTACTATAATTGGACCCTAAACTTAACACTAATTGAAATTTAACCCTAACCCTAATTGTATTTGTACCCTGGCCCTAATTTAACCCTTACCTTATTAAAACCCTAACCCTAACAATAATGTTAATTTAATCCTATAGCTAATCCTAATTGAACCCTCACTATAACTAAATCTTAATCTTAACCCTAATAATAACCTTAATTGAACCCTACATCTTACTATAATTGGACCCTAAACTTAACACTAATTGAAATTTAACCCTAACCCTAATTGTATTTGTACCCTGGCCCTAATTTAACCCTTACCTTATTAAAACCCTAACCCTAACAATAATGTTAATTTAATCCTATAGCTAATCCTAATTGAACCCTCACTATAACTAAATCTTAATCTTAACCCTAACCCTAATGCTAATTTAATGCTAATAGAATCATAGTCCTAATTAAGTTCCCATTATATAATTTTTATAACATGAAAAATAAACTCCATACATAACACCCTTTATCAATTTTATATGTAACCCTAATTCTATAACTAACACTAATTCTAATTACAACCCTAACCCTAATTCTAACTCTAATTATAACCCTAACCCTAACCCTAATCTTACTACTAACTCTAACCTAACCCTAATCTAATTTAATTCTAACCCTAACCCTAATAATCTTACTACTAACACTATCCTAACCCTAATCCTAATTTTATCTCTAACCCTAACCCTATTCTTATCCCTAATTGTAACCCTAAACTTATTCATAATTTCAACCCTAATCCTAATCCTAACCCTAACCCTAACCCTAACCCTAACCCTAACCCTATCCCTATCCTATCCCTAATTTTAACCCCAACCCTAATCTCTAACATAAATATAACCCTAATCCTTACCCTCACCCTATTTCTAAGCCTAACCCATTTTATACATGCTAACTCCAACCCTAACCCTATTTCTAATTTTATATATGTAGTTATTATTAATATTTATTAAAATATAGTTTTTATACTTATTAAAATATAGTTTTTAAATTCGATATACTTAATTTAAATATTACTTGTAAATTTAATGATAAATAAATATACTTATAATTAAATATACTTACAAATGTTGATTCTAACCCTAACACAAATGTTGGTTAAGGTTAAAGGTTTCATTTCGGGTTAGGAATAGGGTTCACTTAGGATTAGGGTTAGGTTTTAATTAAGGTTCAATTAGTGTTAGGTTTTGATTAGGGTTACATATAATAAAATTGATAAAGGACAGGGTTATGTATGGAGTTTATTTTTCATGTTATAAAAATTATATAATGGGAACTTAATTAGGACTATGATTCTATTAGCATTAAATTAGCATTAGGGTTAGGGTTAAGATTAAGATTTAGTTATAGTGAGGGTTCAATTAGGATTAGCTATAGGATTAAATTAACATTATTGTTAGGGTTAGGGTTTTAATAAGGTTAGGGTTAAATTAGGGCCAGGGTACAAATACATTAGGGTTAGGGTTAAATTTCAATTAGTGTTAAGTTTAGGGTCCAATTATAGTAAGATGTAGGGTTCAATTAAGGTTATTATTAGGGTTAGGGTTAGGGATAGATTATTATTAGGGTTAGGATTAAATAAATAAAAATATTCTTTAAATAAAATAAAATAATTTAAAAGGTTAAAATTTATGTATTATATATAATAAATAAAATGCTTAAAATATTTATACATTCTATATTAATTTTTCTTTATTTTTTATTTACAAAATAAAATTTAAACATTATTAAAAAATAATTATTTAAATAAAACAACTATTATAAAAAAAATTAACATTAACTAAATTTTCAATTATTAATGAATCAAATTTAATATAAAAACAATAATGTTAAAAATGAAATTTAAAGAGGATAAAAAAAAAACGTAAGGCAGGAAACAAGAGAGTAAAGGGAATAAAAATGGGCGCAGTTACCATTAAATACGGATGGCAGGAGAATGTGCAGAATTTACGAAGGACAGAGTTGCACGTGAAATATGGTGGGCGAAAGAAACGAGGAAGGACAGAGGTTGCACGTAAAATACAGTGGGCGAAAGAAACGAGGCAGCCGCATCCATGCCCATGCATCTATGCCCGGTGCAAATTATACCCTGCATAGACAGTGCCCAAACAATTCTCACTTTCAAGCAAAGAGAATGACCTTCTGTCGTCCTTCACAGCGCTAAAAAACTCTCTAAATTCTTCGATTCAAGACCTTCCCGAATCCTCCCTTAAAAGAGTTCTTCTACAAAAATGAAGACCATCTTCTAGAACTACTTTGCCAAGCTCTTCAAAAACAAAAACACCAAAAATATTCTTACTACGGTGTAGAAGAGAGTGCATAAATGCAGCCAGAAACAAGGTGGATGCCATTCTTAGAAACTTCCGTGACGGAATACTAGATGCCTTAAAAAATTACTGTCAAAGTTTTTCACGAATGTTGCTGGAGGAATCTGAAGATCCGCCTCTGGAGCTTCTATGGTGTCTTTGGTGGTGTGGGCCATGCCTCCCACATGAAAGGCATGACGGCTTTGATAATCTTGGCAAAATTTGATAAAATGGTGGAGGATCACTATAGTGACTAGTTTTAATCATTTGTTACGGCTTGTCAGGAGATACATGTAAGTTTCATAAAACATGTTTTCCATAATACAAAGAAAAGCATCCTCAAAGCAATATTATCCTGGAAGCAAAGGGTTGATTCTTATGGATAAATTTTAAAACCATGTGTTTTTTTATGTAGAGTTGTTTATATTTAGTTTATATGCTTCACATCTGAGGAAGACTCTGTTCATCTTCATTAGGGTTTGTGCTTGCGGCCTGGAACTGTGGATGGCGCTATTAGTATATCAGTTGTTCAGGTACTTATACTATTAAGTAAATTTGATTTTAAGCAGAACCACAATTTCTGAGGGAGAAGTTTGGCATGAACTTGAAACTTATATCTGCTTGCTAGCTCTATGTGGTAAATATTTAAGGAAACTTTCTAATCTTGAGAAAAAGGGATTATACTTTGTGTTTTCTATGTGGAAGCATATTGCATCTTGAGGCCTATTTAGAAGAAACTTGGTTTTCATTTGTGTATTCAGGAAATGAATAATGTTCAGAGAGTTATAAAAGATTCAATTAGGGTGACGTCAGATTGTTTATATTTCATTTATGTGCATTAAGCATCTCAAAATTTAAGATATCCTCTTGTATATATTTGGTCACAAGGAAGTCCTTAATGGTGAGAATGCTCACATTTATATTTCATTTATGTGCATTAAACATCTCAAAATTTAAGATATCCTCTTGTATATATTTGGTCACAAGGAAGTCCTTAATGGTGAGAATGCTCACAAGTTGTAATGTCCCAAGAATGAAAGACTAGTTTTCTTTTCTCCTACTTTCCTAATTTCAACACTCCCAAATTTGCTTAACACATTCACATAATTCCACCAACATCCTCACAGCAGTCATAAATACTCAGCAGATTTTTAAAAAAACTCAGATTGCAATTAATAATGCAAATCCAGATAACCAGAAATTATGGTTCAGAATCCCAAATACTGGTGTAGTTTGTAGTGTTTACACAGTTGCAAAGAGGCGACGGCCCCTGGATTTGATGACACAACTCAGATCAATGTTCTGGAATTTTGACTTACAGCTATATGTTGTTTTGCCTTGCCATAGTGGAGATATTCCTCACACGACTGCCCAGGCTGCAAGATGTCAGGGCCTGTAAATCATGTGCTGGATGGCCCTGTAGTGGTTCAGGTCCTTGACAGGCATGTAGAGTCCCACTTCTCAATCTGTTGGTCACTTTGCTCTTGCTGGTGTCAAAGACACACAACAACATGGGAGTTGCTAAGCCCCTGGTGTCCAAGCTAATTTGCTGAGAAATGAGGTGTGATCTGTCTCTAATCAACAAATTCCTCCTCTCACAGTGATGTCAAACTAAAAGGCGATTCGAACTGGTTATTTTCCCTGCAAATGCTCGGTACAGAACAACTCACATAGGCAGATAGGGGTGGCATCCTACCCGGTCGATGCCTCCTGAAGGTTTCATCTCAAGAAGCAAAAAATTGTGCAAGGGCAAGTGAAATGTTCATAAGCTGTCCAAGAAAAAGCAAGACTCGCATATATACCTCTCCGAAATTCAAAATGCATAGCATGTTGGCATCAAATTGGAGTTAGTGCCAAGCAAAATCATATTATTATTATCATATAATTATGTTCTTATAAACTAGTGTCTATAAACACTTTTAGGAATTTAAAATATTATTCTTATGGTATCCCAACGGAAGGGACATGACACAAGTTGTCTTTTGCATAAGAAATATCTTTTTAATGTTTGTTATACAATAATCATGACTTGGATTACAATTGCTATGTTGATTGCATGGTAGTACATTTTGCCACTTTATGTGATTTTTTGCTGTTAACTTGGTTGCCATTGCAAATGACATCCATCTTTGTTGAAAACTGCATAGCAAGTTATTAGGCTCGTATTTACCTTTAATAAAAGGCCAACAGTAAGAAAATTGCATTGTACTTTTTTGTCATGTGTCTTTTTTGCAGTCCTAAGAGTTCATTAGAATCATCCAAAACCCTGACTACGTTCAACTCCTTGCCTTCAACTCCTTGCCTGAGAACTCCACTGGCAAACTTAATTTGAACTCCAACTCATGCAGCAAATTACAGTTGTGCTCCAACAATTGATTCAATAGGGGACACGACTATCCAACATCTCGAGTTCTCCACAATGAACCCCTTCCCATCCCTGCACTTGATATCAGTGGACTTGAAAATTCCATGACATGCACTGTCTACTAAACCAAGCATGTTGTCTTCATACAATAGTCAAATTATTTGATGTTTGTCCTTTGCTACCATCTCAATAAATTCTTGCCATCTTAATCATGAGGCATCATGCTCACCTAGCCACATGTTCCACGATGTAGATATTGTTTTGGTGACTACTTCTCTTTGATGGCAAGGTCTGCTTGTACATCTTAGCACCTTGCTCTATCTGAAGGTTACATTTATAGTACAAGCTTATTTGCACCACATTGTGCTTGATCATATCTCCAACTACATCGCACTTTTCTTCCTTAGGACAATCAGTAATTTCTTATCTTGTTGATAAACTCTGTATTTCTGTTATTGTTCATCTCTTTCATTAGTTAGTTAATAGTAGGTCCTTAGTGAGCTTCCTCACAACCCCAAGATGGAAGTTTCAGAGCATCTATATTAGAACATTCTCCTTCTGCTTCATTGCCAGCTAGGGTTTCCGATGATTTGGAGTGGCAAGGCGACGACAAGGATGCTTGAAGCTCTAGGATTAGGTGCCATACTCTATTCAATAACCCATACAACTCAATGAGCACCTGCAGAATATTTAGAGGAATGTAAAGAAGCCCTGGGAGCATGTATGTTATCTGCAACTCCACAAAACTGAGCAAAGTATTACAACCTTCTCATCTCTGCCCATTGATGATGTATAAGGCTTTGTTTCAACATAGCTACATTATAAATTCATAAGAAACCTCAAAACAGACCTTTGGTTAATATAGTAATTTCTAGATTCAAATTGATTCCCAATGTAAAGGTTGCACACTGTGTAGTTTTTAGGTAAGGGAAAAAAATTCAGTTAGATTAAATTAATTCACAATTAGATTAAATTAATGGAGAAAATTTCTTTATTTCACAATTAGTTTAGTAGTTTCCTTGAATATTTCAATGATAAAAGTTATGTGGTAGCAATTAGTTTCATGAAAAAAATGTTTTAAATCAATTTTTTAAATGGTTTAAAATATTATTATTTATGAATATACAAATGTTAATATAAATTGTGTCGCAGATGTTTATATTTATAATACATCAGCCCATGATCTATGATTATAATATATTAGACATTTGTAGATTGTAATAATGGAATATCATTATGATAATATATTAGACACAATTTGTAGATTGCAATCATACAATAGATTATTACAAATCAATATAATTTATACTAATATTTTATAAATTCATTGTAACCTATTACTTTTAAATTAATATAATTTGGATTTTATATATACACATTAAAAATCACAAATTTTCTTTATCTATAGGATATCACAGTCATTTCCAATATTATTTCAAATTTATAGGAAATTTATAGGACATTCAGTTTATACAATGTCAAATTTGAAATATGCAATTTGAATTTTTTTTAATAGAAACAACTAGATTACATAGATATCAACATTTCAAATATTTTACATGTCAAATTTGAAATATGCAATTTGAATTTTTTTTAATAGAAACAACTAGATTACATAGATATTAACATTTCAAATATTTTACATGTCAAATTTGAAATATGCAATTTGAATTTTTTTTAATAGAAACAACTAGATTACATAGATATTAACATTTCAAATATTTTACATTTGGGGTAAGTTTAAATTTTTACATATTATTCTATATACTATATATATTATTTAATTATGATATACTTAATTATAAGTAATTTAATATAATTATAGATGGGTACAGACACATATAAATTTATTGCCTCTTCCAATCTCTATTTCTCCCTCTCCCATGCACAAACAATATCATTTGATAAATGGCCTACCAATTGACCTCATGTACTTTACAAATGAATGTGACAAAAATAGACCAAAATTTTCCCTCATGACCTTCCCTACCTATTCGGTATACCCATTGCACACTAAGGTGCAATTGCTAGTTGTAAATAATCATGAATTTTGTGGAGAAAAAGTGATTCGTAAAAATTAAGGAAGCCTATTCATTCTCTGACGAAAATTGCTAAAAACAGTTGAATATCTCAAATGGTCATTGAGAGTGAAATTTGCATTTCAGTTGGAAGGTCGGGTAGTAGGAACGGCTCGTCATCACCTTTGACAACAAAATGTGGCAGGTGAGGTTGGAGAGAATTATCGACATATGGTGGAGATGTTGAGGCATGGTAAATGAAGGAGGATTTTGGTTTTGGCTGAGAGGCGGTATTGGGTGATCTATTTTTGGGTCTACAGATGGTTTAAATATATGAGACACTCACTATGTGCATGGCACCTAGTCATTTCATTATATGAATTGTACATACCCTAGAGAGGCATCTAACTCATTTCGCAATACGAAATGTACATACCCTATTCCCTCTGGCTATCCAACCCCTAGAATGCGTCAATGGCATAGATGATGCCACTTGCCATAACATCAATGAGGTTGGAGAATTGTAAATACCCTAGAGAGGCATCTAGCTCGTTTTGCAATACTAAATGTACATACCCTATTCCCTCCGGCTATCCAGCCCCAAGAATGCACCCATGGCATAGATGATGCCGCTTGCCATAACATTAGTGAGGTTGGAGAGAATTATCGACAAATGGTGAAGGTGTTGAGGTGTGGTAAATGAAGGGGGATTTTGGTTTTGGCTGAGAAAAAAAAGGAGAGGTTCTTTCTATAGTTCACAATATGGGTCAGTCTTTGGGTCTAGACACTTATTATGTGCATGGCACCTAAGTTGTTTCACAATACGATATATACCCTAGAGAGGTATCTAACTCATACCCTAGAGGAGGCATCTAACTCATTTCACAATACGAAATGTACATACCCTACTCGTTCGAACTATCCATCCTTGAGAATGCACCCATAGCATGGATGATGTCGCTTGCCGTAACATCGGTGATAACATCAGTGTAACTCGTGCTGAATGAAGTTAACTGACATAAAACTCGAATCACTGTTAAAAATAGCTTGAAAGCGTCTACAGTCACTGTTTCCAATTTTAACTCCAGCAATATTAAAAAATACAAATCTTACTCACGTGCTGAGCAGTTGTATTGTAAAGGGAAATGTGGGTTACACATTTTGGCTCCAAAAACTGTAATTATATTCAACGGAAGATGTAGAATTTAATCATATAATGATGAACAGAATGTGCGGAAGATTTTGCAGAAGTAAATAGATAAAAGTATTGGTTTTTTCAAGAGAATACTCCCATGTAGAAACCATCTGCCGTCATGCTATTCTTGCCGTGGAAAAAATTGCATTACAAGCGGGTGTTTTGATTTTAATGAAAGCATCAAAGCCAAATGTGAAATTCCTTTTGGAATAAAAGTAAAATTACAAATATTTTGAGAATAAATGTTAAAATGTCTCGAAAATAGTATATTTTTGGAAATAAATATTTGTTCCTTTATTCACAAACATATTGTTTCCTTTATTTAGTAGTTATTATTAATATTATGTGTATAATTTTAATTATCATATTTTAATTTATTTTAATTTATATGAAATTTATTATGAAGATATATCTAAAATTAGAATTAAGTATGAAATAAGAAATTAAAATTATTTGGAAATTTATAAAAATATATATGGAAGGATGGGTGTCTCTTTTTGGTATTATTCATTTGTAATCAATGCTTCCTTTTAAAAATATGTAAAAAGAAATAGTGTTTCATTAGTAGCATCTTAATATAGTGAATAACTATATATCTTTGGAAATCAAGTTAAAATTATATCTAAATTATATTTCTTTTAGAATTGAGATAAAATTATATCTCTTTCTCGAATCAAAATATCTTTGGGGAATCAAAATAAAATTTTATGTTTATAGGAATAATGTAAAAATTATATTTCTCTAAGGAATCAACATAGAATTTTATGTCTATGGGAATAATGTGAGGGAACCAACATAAAATTTTATGTTTATGGAAATAATGTAAAAATTATCTCTCTAGGGAATCAACATAGAATTTTATGTCTATGGGAATAATGTAAGAACCAACATAAATTTTAATGTAAAATTAGATTTCAAAATAAATGTAAAATCATATACTTTTGAGGATAAATGTGAAAATGTGTCTTTATTGGAATAAAGGTAAAATTATATACTCTTGAGAATCAATGTAAATTCTATATTTTTGAAAATAAGTAAAGTTATATTTGAGAATAAATGTGAAATCACATACTTTTAGAAAAAAATCTATATTTTTGAAAACAAGTAAAGTTATATTTGAGAATAAATGTGAAATCACATACTTTTAGAAATAAATATAAAATTACATAGCTAAGGGAATAAATATTTGTTCCTTTATTCACAAACATGTTTCTTTTATTTAGTCAATTTTATATATTTATGTGATGGGTGGTCTTTAAATATATTTAAGTTATTATTAAAATTTTGTGTATAACTTTAATTATTATATTTTTAATTTATTTTAATTTACATGAGATTTATTATGAAGAGGTATGTAAAACTAGAATGAAGTATGAAATATGAAATTAAAATTATTTGGAAACTTATAAAAAAAATATAGGGAAGGATGGATGTCTCTTCTTGGTACTATTCCATTGTAATCAATGTCCTTAGAAATTTACAAAAAGAAAATAGAGTGTTTCATGAGTAGCACCTTAATATAGTGAATAAATGTAAAATTACATCCCTTTGGGAATCAAGGTCTTCAGGAATCAACATAAAATTTAATGTCTATGAGAATAATGTGAAATTATATTCCAAAATAAATGTAAAATCATATACTTTTGAGAATAAATGTGAAAATGTGTATTTATTGGAATAAAAGTAAAATTACATACTTTTGAGAATTTATGTAAATTCTACATCTTTGAGAACAATGTAAAGTTATATTTGAGAATAAATGTAAAATCACATACTTTTGAAAATAAATGTAAAATTGTATATTTTGATGTATAAATTTGGAGGGAGTGCTACAATAGACTTTCAAATAATGAGGTACGTCAAATGAGGTTCTAAGATTTCTTCCTATACTACTTTGTTCCCCTCTACTCCTATGTTTGTTTACATTGTTAGTGTCTAGACAAAGGACTTGCTAAAATAAAAATGATAAAATTCCCTTCAATCCATACATTAATCTTACCTAAAAACCTTCATGAGATAGGAGGGTTTGAACAAAAAAAGCAACATGCCTAAAAATTTTCTCTAGGAATTCATCAAAAAGAAAACATCTTGACATTAATCTTGGCTCTAAATTGGCTTTTTTTTTAATAGAATGGAATTCCAATATCAAAAAAACAAATGAATAAAATGACCCTAAACCAATCATGAAAAACAAAAAATAAAGCTAAACATACATATAAACTTTAGATCACATACAACGCCTTGTACAGATTTTAGCTTCACATTTATTGGTACAGTACAATTTGATGCACTGTTTGAACCAAATATATTTAATTAATCATGGTAAATTTGTCAACTTCAATGCATTGACGACCAACTCAAACACTATGAATGCAATGCCTGTACTTACCTTAAGAAATAATAGAATAGAAACTAAAATGATAATTTATACATTAACTATATAAATCATCCTTGAACTAAATTTGAAGTGCAAAGATGACTGATATTGAACTCTCGAGGATTTTCCTGCAAAGCTATGAAACAGTTGTGATTGTCGCCTCAACCAAATGTGGTAGTCAAATTTCTAACAACCTAACATGAAAAGAAACTTCCCTCAAGATATGCATGATACAAGTAGCTAAAACTAGCTTTTCTAAAAAAAAACCATGCAACATCAACAAAGAATCAATTAGACCTATCATAACCATGTTACATACACTTATGAGAGACTCCAAGAAATAAGAGAGCTTTTTGTGACCTTAAAAATAAGTTGGCCAGGGAAGCCATGCACACAAGACATGATCTTGTGAGGGAAAAGACCATAAGAGGGTAAAAATGTTTAAATTGTCTAAAAACTTATATTTCTAGTATTACTATACTAATTTTGGCTCTCTCTTGTTGTTCTTGAGGAAGTATGTGTTACTACAAGGAAGTTATGGTCTCCAAATGTTAGTGAAAGTACCTACTATAGGAAGTTCTAGTCTTCAGATGTTGATGAAAGTTCTTGCTATAAGAATTTGTTTTGAAAACTAATTGGGAGAATGCTTTGCATTCCTCTGCTTTTCAAGAAACGGTCTTGCGGTTTGGGATTCAATTTTTTAGGTTTTTGCGTGTTTCACTCTTATATTTTTAGGTCAATGATGTTTTCGAGGAAGTCTCTGGTAATTATAGTGGGTTGGAAAATTGGTTGCTTATTAGGACTAGTCCGGAAAATGCTTCACATTTCTTCGCATTGTTGTTTCTATTCTTGCGCATTGTTGTTTATTTGTTAATCAATGCTTCATTTGTTGGTCCTAGCTCTTCAATTCTCTCGGGAGGTCATTAATTCTCTTACCTTGGACTCGAGCTCTAAAATTGTTTAAAAGAGGAGCTAGAATAGTGTCATATTTCATTCATTTGGGTACTAAGAACTTTCTTCCTTAGCTAGATTTCAAACCAAAGTATAAATCCCAAATTAAGATCAGGAGACTTACTAGATGTTTCTTTCTTTCATTCCTTCATAGTCACTTCATAAGCTAGGTGTGTAGTACTTCAAGCCTTGCTAGAAGGACTAGAAATTGTTTTTGGATACTCTTTTTCAGAGTTATAAGACCTATAAGAGATACTCTTGGCTCTCTTCTTACTTGCATATGGTTAATTAGCTTTAAAACTTCCACTAGTAGTTGCAGTCCTCTTGAAAGACTTGGAGAAATAATTCTAGTGCATGTAGACTGCTATGTTGGAACCTAAAATGGCTCACTTTTCTTGGTTTTTTTCTACAGGTCTTTCTATGGGGACTCATCCCACTCACATAGGAATTCTCACTTTAAACTTTCCATTTTGTGGCCAAATTGAGTCCCTCAAGCACCTCTTATGATTTTTCTATGGGCTCAAGAAGCTTGGAATTGGATCCATAAATTATTTATGCCCTTCAGGCCTACTCCCTTCTTGTGACACAAGATTATTATTGGGAATTGTTCTAATCTCCCTCACAAATTTACCCAAATATGTTACTTATTCAAGGTGAAAATCCTATTTGGAAAGATAAAAATGTTGCATTATTTCATTGCAATACTATTGATAAATATTTTTCTTTGTATACTAAAACTATGATTTTCTCTAATGTTCTTATACAAATTTAGGTGCAAGATAGAAAAGTTGCACCTGAAGTTTCTCATCTCTAGGAGATGTTGGACCACTAGAGTAATACCCCTTGTGCATGGTTGTCTAAGCTCCTCCTAAATCCACTTCTACTTGGGGGTGTTGGTTTGGACATAACTACTCTTCTAGATGAGATAGTCAAGAATATCACGAATCTTGCTCTCATGGTCATATTTCATATAATCCTAGGGACAATTCTTCCCATGGAGTATGGTCTCATCCCTCACTTCCACCATCTCCTTAGTAAGACATTGGCTAGCCAAACACTAGAAAATTTTCCCTATGTCACTTGACATCTCTCTAGTTTACACTTAGCCACCTATACAGGAGAATGAAGGAGGCAATGTTGTCATTAATTCATATCCAATTGATGACCCAACCATCAATGATGTTGGGTAGAATCCTAATGATAAAGATCCTCCTCCATCTGGCATAGTTGTGGCTTCTTAAATATTTATTTTGTAATGTTGTTTCAGGGCTACACACTCTTGTTGGACTTGTAGGTATGCTTCTCTACCACCCTCATTTTTTTTGTGAATTTTTTGTATTGCTTTTCTTAAACTAATGAAAATTTACATAGGATATATTCATCAAAAAATTCTCAATGCTTACTAAAAAAAAATTATCCTAGATAAAAAATTGGTACTAGACAGAGACCCATTGAGCATACGAAAAAATGTGAATTGAATTGAAATAAAAAGGATGATAAAACAATCAAATTCAAACTCAAAATGAAATCAAAATCCCCACCTCCTCATTGATCTCAATAATAATTTGCATTAAAGTAAAATGAAAAAATAAAAATACAAAACCAATGTAAACCATCATTGTTGATGGAATTGATGTGCTCAAATAATTTGGGATGTTTGTTTCTTAACATTGTTAGAAAACTTTCAAGGTCATCAAACCATTTCCTACATAACTCCATGAAAGAAAAGTATGCATACAAGCTTACAAAATAACCATAATGAAAATATCAAATACATACCATATATTACATAAAATATACCATTAAAACACCCTTGAAAAGGAAAAAAAAAAGGAAAATCCATCCTCCAAACGCATCTACACTCAAAGTATTATTCAGTAATGGAAATATTACAAATATATTTATAGAGTCTTTATGAATACTTCTAGAACATCAAGCTCCTCCAATACATCCTCCAATTGTGCAAGCAAGTAACCACACATCACATGTCATTTTCCATATATGCATACAACAAGAGAGGTCAATACAAATGCTACCCAAATCAACCAACCAGCCTTAATCAGTAAACATGTTCTTTCTTTTATATAATCAAGCTCACACAAAATAATAAAGTGGTAAGTTAAAATCATGTGCCTAAAAACCATGAGTGCACAAAATCATTGACCCTAACATTTACTTTTTGGTACTAGTTTTTTCATATTAAATATTTTTTCATATGTAACCCACACATAAAACATCTAACTAGTATCACATACAACTTTACAAGTGGATTTGAATAGATATTTAAAGTGGCTAAAGATAACTCCTAAAGATGTACCATAAATAAATATTTATTTTTACATTATTAAAATATTTTTTTCTTGTGCAAGGTGTAGAACACCCTTTTCTTAACAAATATGGTAGCATCTACTTGCTCAATTCAAGATGATGAAAATGGAGGATTAAGAGAGCCAATTTATAGAAATTTTTAAATGAAATTGAATAGTGGAGGTTTAATATCAGATTAGAAGTTTGATCCACAAATGGTGGATGCCATGAGGAGATTTGGCAATCAATTTCCTAATTGGATGGAGGAGACTATTTCATCAACCCACTTTTTGTATTAAAAATAGTATATCAAAAACAATTATAATTCTACCAAAGTAGCTTTCAAAGCATAGTACCCAGACTACAATTACCTTTCATAGTTACTATCAGAGTCTTCTAAAATTTGGTATCACTAGATATATACAAAATTAGTGAGGAACTTGTAGGTATATCACTAATATATTATAGGTATATGATAAAAAAGATTACAATTTTATACAAACTATTACACGCCATTATCAACATATAGCAAAAGATTGCAAGTAGCACATGACATATCAACATATATAACTAGACTGAGATAAGCAACTAGAGATTAATCATTGCAACTCCAACTACAATCTTCAAAATCATCCCTTCTAGGAGGCTGAATATTGGATTTGGCTTCCTCTGTAGCTAAGATGGTGTCCTTGTTCCCTTGGGGTCCTGCAAGGTGTGTTTCCCTATGCCTATTTACATTATTGAACATCCCTGGAATTCATTCAACGCCCTAAGGAAAGCTTTAGTCTCCTCATGATTGTGGTGATGAGCATTCCCACACCTCACCTCCTCTCTATTGACTACCATTGAGCCCTCCCTAGACAACCTAAAGAACTTGGCCATGGAAATCTCCAAGTGAACAATGACCTACAAAGCAATGTTAAGGAATGTGAATCTTTTTAAAGATTCGGTAAGTACCCTCCTACACCCTTGAAATTTATCCATGTTTCTTGCCTTCCATATGTGCCATAATATTCCAGTAGAGAAGCAGTCCCAAAACACATGATATTCCTTATTTAATTTTATAGTGTTAAGCAAAGTTCATCTTTCTAGCAAATTTTATCATTTTTATCCCAAATCATTAAATCATTGCAAAAGAGTTTCCAAATTTCCTTTGCATCTAGAAACAATAAAAAAAGATATGCATTATAGTTTCAGAAGTTCTACAAATATTACATATATCAACATCATCATGATTAACTTTGTATGGAATTTTATGCAACAAAATGAGCCATCTAAAGCAAGCCTTCTTGGGCTCTTTGATATTATGCCAAATAGAACTAAAAAATTTAAACCACATATCACCAGATAGATAAGTCCCCCAACAATAATTAACATGCTCAATGATAGAAACTTGGTTGGCTAGGTCTTTTATATTGATTTTACTTTGACCTTAGGTAACCTAGTGTCGTCTTTCCAAACAAGGTCACAGGTTAAATCTAGGTCCTTATCAGAATTTAAAGGGAAGTGTGCCTCTTTGCAGGCTTCAACCAAAATATTACATGTCCTTAAATTGGAATCTAGAAGGGTGAAATCAGAGACAAGATTGTCCCAACTCTTTAATGGACCCTTAATAAGTATATCTTGAAAAGTTTGTATACCCTTTAGACTCCACTTTTTAGCAAAACACTCGTGCAACAAAGCTATGGATTTGTTGATATGAACCAGGTTCGACCAAATGGAACTTCATGAATGATAATTAATATCACTGTTAATTGAGACATTACACCACTTTAATGAAACATTGGTCTTAACCAATTCCCAAGCCTTCCAAAGGCTTTTGAACACTAAAGAACCTACTGGGGACATAGGTTATTTGTTCATGAGAATATCACAGTTTGGAAATCCTTTCCATGCCTTAGCGTGCTTTGGAGTAGCTAGTCGAATATTGTTCCTTACCAAAACCTTCCAAGGTTCATTACCTTCCATTGCTTTGGCAATCCATTTTATTGTTCCTTACCAGAATCAAGGTTCATTACCTTCCACTGCTTCAGGTCAAAAAGTCAATGAGCATAAGTCTTTTATTTTCTTCTTTAATACTCCTTAGGCTATTCAGCCGAGGATTTCAGCTATTTTGCGGTTTCAAATAGGGTCTCTTCCCTTTGTCTATTTCGGTATTCCTCAAGTGCTACTGGAGAGGAATCACAAATTTTTAGGATGTGATGTTGGCGGCTTCTCACTTGTGGTGGAAAATTCTACATTATTTGGGGAGAAATTGCTGTTTAAGTGTGATATGACGTAATCGCTGGCTCCTTCTCGATGTTACTGCTGTAATCGCTCTTCATCTTCCTCCAAGAATGGACAGATCATGTGCAATAGATGTGACATCTTACCCCAGCAGCACAGTAGTAGCATGTCTCTCCACTG
The DNA here is from genome assembly GCA_007258455.2 of Sequoia sempervirens. Lineage (NCBI taxonomy): Eukaryota > Viridiplantae > Streptophyta > Pinopsida > Cupressales > Cupressaceae > Sequoia > Sequoia sempervirens. Next base: position 219,343,400 of record VDFB02000015.1, on the reverse strand, counting down.
TGAGTCTTAAAAATCAATACGGATGGCTCTTCTCGAGGGAACCCTAGTCATGCTGGAATTGGTGGTGTTGGTCGGGATAGCTCTGGAGATGTTCAATTTATCTTCTCTATTTATAAGGGTCTTCATACTAACAATTTAATGGAGGCTCAGGCCATTTTAATGGTTGTGGAGCGTGGAAGTCAATTGGGGTGGCATAGGATCATATGTGAGTCTGATTCCCAGGTTGTGGTGAACTTGTTGAATAGACGACATTTAGATGATGTTAGCTGGCATTTGGCTTTGATTGTTGATCAAATTCTTAATCTCTAAGCTTCTTTGGAGTTTGTTACTTTCACCCATATTCCTCGAGAATGGAATGGTGTTGTTGATTGTTTGGCTAAATGGGCTTCTGATCATATTCATGATTGGAATTTGGTGGACCGAGGTCAGTTACCCCCGAATTTGTCTCAACAGTTGGATCACTTGGTAGAGCTTGATAGGGCTATGTAATGCCCTTGCTTTGTACTTCTTGATTTAATAAAAATTTTACCCCTCCTTTATGTTGTAATCTTAAATCCTTTAGGCCAACCCCACCATGAAATTTGTCAATGCAACACCATTCCCACCTAACTGAATGTTTATAGTCAACCCCCTTGATCGATGAATTTAATTAATTTATGACCTTGAGTTAGCCAAATTAATTTGCTGACCAATGGATTTTATTTGTGAGTCTACTAAATTGATTGTTTTGTTCACTATTTTTACTAGATAATTAACTAATGAGGTGTAATTTAGGATTTAAATTAATTTAAATATGGATAATTTAGATTTACATTTGAATTAAATTGATAAAATAATAAATATTATTTAATGAATTAAATTGCGATAAAATAATGGACTTAGTATTAGATTAATTATTTTAATGGATTAAGAGGAGGTAAACAATGTTAACATGAAATAATATTATGGAATTTAATGTATACATGATTCTAGTGTCTATATGTATTTGTAACAGTTGCACTCCTTTGGTTTTTGAGATGATCATAAAATAAATTAAATAGTATTAATCCATGACAAAAGTATGTTTTAGTTTTGATCATTTTTAAGAAAATTTTCAATTTTGATTTTTGAAAGCACAATTAGAAATGTTGATTTTTTAATTTTTGTGGGCCCAACTTCAATGTGCATATTATATAAAAAATAACATAAAAACATAATTGTTTGAATTTTTTCTTCCTTATACACAACCAAAAACAAAATCATTCTCTCTTACAAATCACCAATAAATGCTCACTATTCAAAACCATAAATAGAGATTGCTATAACAATGTTCACTCATCTTTCAAATTACAACAATCAATACAACTTAATATAATGAACAAAAAAGAGCATAGCAAGATTATACAAAAACAAAGACAATCATAATGACAACAAAGGACAAATTCATCGCCAACAATTTACCATGGGTGAATTGCTGACGGTGAATTTTCCTATAGCCATAATGACATAGCATAAGATGGCACCCGGCAATATAATACTTTAGGAAGAATTTAAAATAAAGAGAATGCCATTTTAATATGGATAAGATCAAATGAAGGAATAATGCACCATATTTACATAAATCATGAGCAACACAAGAATAACGGATTGTGGAAATTTGATATCATTAATTAAAAACTATGGCATCATTAGTCTTGATCAAGATGAATAGCTAGAATATAAGGGATCCTATTTAAATAAATTTATTAACAAATATTCAAGGTAAAAGTTGCCAATACTTGGCCACCAAGCATATAAAACTTTTAGCTAGTTTGAAGTGATTGTGATGTATTTCAGCTTGTTGTTTGAGGCTGTAACTTTCAGCTAGTTTTTTGTTTTGTTTCCTCTTAGTTGAGGTTTGTCACTGGTGTTTGTTATGGGTTTGTATGCTTCAGTTGTTGTTCTTTCTAATTGTCCTCTTCTTCTGAGTCCCTTTGTTAAATTGTTATTTAATTTATTTGTAATCCTTCAGTATTATTCAATAAAAAAATAAAAACCATATAAAACTTTTATGACATCAATCTTGATCAAGATGAATAGCTAGAATATAAGGGGCCCAATTTAAATGAGTTTATTAACAAATATTCAAGGTAAAAGCTGCCAATACTTGGCTGCCAAGCATATAAAAGATAAAAGCTGTCAATACTTGACCGTCAAGCATATAAAACTTTTTTTTATTGAAATAAAACAGTCCCAAGATATAAAACATGGCGTATGCTGCACAATTCAAAAATGGTGTGCCATCCATAAAGGAAATATGCCTTTTAGCATTTAAATATGTTAAATTAGGCTGCACATACGTGGAAAGGTAAAGTACTATAAAAATATTGTAAATATTTTGCAAAAGTTATATTGTTTGTATGAGAAGACAAGTATAAAGTAAATGTCTTTGTATTTAAAATGAGATTTGCATCATTGGATCTATCGAATATGAAATCAATATTCAAAAAAGGAAATATTATTTTTATTACGCCGAAGGCGTGTCATACTATGAGCTTTCAAAGCTCATTTTGACCAGCGACGGTTGGAAAGCACGCAGAGACCCGGCAAGGTGCTTCAAGAAATCTTAGCCGTTCATCGTTTTTCGCCAAAAATTCGGCTGTTTTTAACTGCCTTTCACTGCTTTCCACGGCTATTGGTTTCCGCTCCTCCAAACTCTTCTCGTTGGTATTGACCTGGCTCCTCCAATTTGGCGAGCTGCACCGTTTCGGCGAGGGTTTTCGAGTATGTTTATTAAAATGAAAATTACGGCCAAGCTCAGCACATTTAGTTTTAACATAATGGCATCCTTTACCCTACGTAGTTAAGTATATATTAGCATAAATATATAATATATTAATTATATTTCTTATTAAATAAGAATATAATGAAAATATAATAATTATTAATTAATAATTATAAAACATTTATTTATATATTGAATAGTTTTGTTAAAAAATATAATAAATAATATAATTATATATTTATAATCATTTTTTTATTATATAAAATTTAAAATTTACATTATATTGACTCTTCCAATTTGGAAGTTGCAGCTTGAAAATAAGGTTTTGGGAGGATTTTAGAGTATGTTTCTTAAAATGAAAATTACTGCCAAGATCCCAATAATGAACACATTTAGGTTTTAACAAAAACTATTAAATATGTAAATAAATGTTTTATAATTATTAATTAATAAATATTGTATTTTTATTATATTCTTATTTAATACAAAATATAAATAATATATTATATATTTTATATAATACAAATTAAATTATATATAATATATATATAGATTATATTATTACTATATATTATATTTTATAATACAAAATATTAAATATAAATATGAATTTATATAATTAATATTACTATATTTCTATATTAATCAAATAAAATTAATTTATAAAAAATCTCTTGATCTTTGGATAGATTAGGAAAGAAAAGACTAGGGGAGAGGGGCCTATAATGGAGCAGGGTTACTGCCTGGAAGATTTACATTTTAAGTGGCCTATCCAGGATATCCTAAAGTTTAGACTGTGGATTGGAAGTTGATTTCCACATAGGATTTTGAGAAATGCAAAGTTAGGGCGCTCCACTATAGGACCCTCTCCTATAAAATAATACATAATAATAATAAAAATAAAAAAATAATAATATTGATTTAATTTTTTAACCACCTAAATTGAACATAGTGACAAAAAAAAAAAAAATTAGCCAATTTTTTTGCCATTTTACAACACCTATGTGTGTGTTTTTGCATTCCTTGTTTGCTGTAAATATTTAAGTGGGGACTCTAAGTTTAAAAGGAAATCAAGAAGAATACGAAACTATTTGTTTCACGTGAAAATAAAAGTGCAAAGTGGGAAAGAATCGTCTGATAGAAGAGAAATAATTTTAATCAAATGGAGTTAAAAAGAAAGCAAGGGAATATTAAAACTCTTTTTAAATCTCATGAATATTTGAAGAGGAAAACGACTAAGGACATGGCAGAGAAATATTTCGTGCAATTAAAAACAATAATGAATGCAATTCACACATGGGTAAATTTCGAGGGCAGTTATTTTCTATATTTAATTCAAATGGAAAGGGGAAATATTCATGCATGAAAGGATTTCGTAAGAAGGTCAAATGCAATATAAGAATATCAAAGTTGTGGAACAATATTTCAAAGTGAGTTTTACATTGTACATGAATATTTTTATGAAGAGAAAAATATGTAAGTTTAATATTGTTTTAATATTTAATATTTCATGGGGCAAAGGGTCTAGTTCGATTGGCTAAAGCATCCTGTTGTAGGCAAGAGGTCACAAGGTCTAGTTTCCAACCATCCCCATGGTACCGGAGGACATGTCATGCCAGCGTCACCACTCATGTGAAAAAAGTTTACCAGATACACTATAGTTTATAGAGGGGGCTATTTGATTCCTATAGTCTATATATATACTAGGCACATTAATTAATGAACTAACTAAGAAGAAAGTTTCTATTTGAATGGATTATAGTATTGTTTTTATTCATCTTGAGTCATTGTGTGCATGTTTCTTTGTGTTAATCATTGCAAGGTGAACTTTGTTAAGCTCTGATTAGTGAATGGATATGTGTCTACTATTGGCTTATGGAATTTTTGTGCTTTCTATATTTTAGTTTTAATATTTCTCTCTCCAACATATTTCTCATTCAATGTTAGATATTGGAGATCACTCACTATCTTGCAATCCCTTATATTGTTGGTGGTTTCTGCATGGCATGTTAGCTCCTTCAAATAGAGGTAATGTAGACCTATCAATAATTATCTCATTTGAAAAAAAAATGCTAACTTGAGGACTAGGATGGAGGAAAAGAGGATGGTAGAAAAACCTAATATCTTTAAACCTAGATCAAATGGTCTCTACTAGTCCAAAAGGATGTTGTGAAGGATACATAGCCTAATGTACTAAATGTAGTAATTTTAGAGCATGTTTGTAGCAATTCTAGAGCATGTTTGTAGCAATTCTAGAGCATGTTTAAGGCATTCTGAAGGAGACAAAGAATGTGGTGGAGAATATATAGGATTATGAAGAGATTATTTTATAAAGTATCAAAGAATATCTAAACTACTAAATAATTTTGATGTTGTGAATAGAAAAAAAGTAAAAAGGTGTTATTTTCACATGAGAAATTTACCATTAAGGATCATTATACAACTTATAGTAGATAATTATTTATCAAATTTATAATCATGTTTTGTATTACACTTGGTGATTGAATCACATTTCTTCTCCTCATCTTGATGATGGATCATTAAGTATAATCCAAAAAATTGATTCAAAAAAGTCATATATATATATATATATATATATGTATTTGAATATCATTTAAGCTTTGTAATCAATTATAAGTGACTCGTGGAAACATCATGAATTTGTCATTAAGGAGTCAAATGAATTTTTTTTTTGGCTAAAATCATGGGCTAAAGCTAGAAACTATATAGAATATCTTTAGGATATCTAAAATTAGAAACTAATTACTCATCTTAATGTCTCCTATATAAGATCATCACAAAGGCTATTTCTTTAAATTTACAACATCTTCTTATGTAGATAGTGTGTTCTAAACAAACTTGGTTCATCAGGGCTAGGTATATTTTGGACAATATTATTGTGGTTTGGGAGGGCATGGAATGGTCCTAAAAATTCTAACAGTAGTTTGTGTTTACCAAATTTAAATTTTCTAAAGTCTATGACCAAATCAAAATAAAATTTTATCCTTTCCATGTTTCATGGCTTATAATTTGGCCCTTGCTTTGTTCAGTTGATTCACATACTTTTCTTTGATGCTTATGCTTGCCTCACTATTAATGGTCAACAATTTAGTTCCCTTATGATTTTCAGGTCCATCCATCAAGGATTTCCTTTAGCCCTTTCTCTTCATATTCTTTTTGTTGAGGGCTTTAAATACTTTTTCCAATCTTATTTCTCAAAATTTGGCCAAAACAAATTCTTTGGCTATATCCTCAATTCAATTAGTGAATAGGAACTTTGTTACTAATTTTTTCTTACTCATTAGCTCAGATGAAGGTAACACTGAATAAGACCTACATTATCTAGATATATTTTATGAAGTGGTTGATTACAACATTCAATGTCACAAAATTCAATGTTACAAACAATCTTTGTGTTATAACCTCCCTGGATTGACACTTTTGGGTGGAGTCAAATTGACCATGGGGAAAATTTTAGACTCTCAGTCATTCCTTTTTCTTTCCAAGCATCCTCATCCTCTTTATAAAAAGCTATTATTTCCAAAATTAAAAATATTTGGCGTACTAGATTATCAAGCCTCATTCTCTAGTAGGGATTTATTCCAAGTTTGTTCAAAGATTTTGATGCCTATTCATGTTTACTGCTCCTCTTGTTGGGTTCCTTTAAAAGCTTTAAAATATTTTTAGGGAATTTTTTTTGGCTTCCTCTAGAAATCATAGAGTTTTTAATCATGCAATTTGGGAGTTTTTTATTCTCCATTACAACTCTGAAGGGTTGGCCTTGATTATATGCTTAATGCCAATGCATAGCCATGTATGCCAAGTGGATTATGTAAGCTTTTGAAGGCAATGAAGCCTAAAAAATATTGATGTATTATTGTATTTCTTTAGGTTTTACATATGGTGTTAAATATTTGATATTGATTGGAATTCACACCTTCTTATCGTGAAGGAGCCCATCCAAATTCAAGGTAAGGTACATTTGTGATGGAGAGAGTTTGGAGCTCGCTTGAAAAGCCATCTAACTCTAGTTGGTCTAAAATGACAATGTCTTTGGCTCTAAGATTTTGAAATTAACTAACACTCTCTATGGTGGTTTCTTGTTATCTCTTGTCACGATCAACCTCTAGCTAGGACTATATCTAGAACTCCATGAATTTTCTTACATGGCTTGAAGTCAAAGATAAGTTTTATCTAGTCAAATAGGACCTGAAAAATTTCCAAGTTGTTATTGAGTATATGCCTACAAATATTATTCATAAGATTGGAGTCCATTGTTTCAATCCCTAGTGAAAATATTAGAAAGGGTTGCCAAACACACAATTTCCTAACTAGAATCCTTACAAGGTCTACTCGTATGTCTCTCCACATTTTCCTAGGGTGTCTATTATAAACTAGGTCCATGGATGTTGCAATCCTCTTTAGGTGTTTATTAGCATAGGTTTCAAACACTTTGGTCAACTATATTAATGTCAATTTTTTTCTCCTTTTTCTTGGTGTGTTATTTACTAAGGCCTTCCATTTTATTCTATATTAAATCATATTGTGATCAAGAATCCTCAATGCACATTATGTGGTCATCAAGAATCTCTCAAGCTATTTTTTTGTTGTGTTCCAAAGTTTAGGTTGTGTGTGCTTGGATTCATGATTTTTTCAAACCATTTTAACCTAAATCATTCTCATGGAATATGATTTTACTAGGGGATTGGTCTGGGATCCATTCTAAATATACCCAAATTTAGCATGCAAATATGATTTTACTAGGGGATTGGTTTGGAATCCCTTCTAAATATACCCAAATTTAGTATGCATTTAGAGTGGAAGTTATTTTCAACATATAGAAGGATAGGATTTTTTTTTTATTTAAAATTTTAGTTGATTCTAATTTCTCACTTTACACTAAGGCAATGATTTTTTCTATTGTTCTTATGTAGATCTAGGTAAAATCCAACAAGGTTGCACCATAGTTGGAACATCCCTTATCAAGTGACCTTGATGGAAGTAAAAGCAAGCATTGGGCTTATTTAAATAAAATAAAGGTTGTTAAAACTCAAATCTCGGGCCAATGAGCTTGATATTTTTTAGTAACTGATTGTTTAAATCCATCTCTAGAAAAACCCTGGGATGTACCCTTAAACTAGAAAATTTATCAAAATTTGTTGCAAGTATGAGAAGTTGGTGTTGTCATTGATGTCGACAAGCTTGTGTTATCATTGATTTTTGTAGTTGAATGAGATTTGCAAGAGTGTGAATAGTTGTTGCTTTGATTAGTTGCATTATGTTGTCATTAGTAAAGTATAGATGCGAACCTCTAGTGTTGCTCCGATAAGATTTTATCTATGGTTTTGGAAGTGCTAAAGATGATGAGGATATGTCTCTAGTGCTTGGTTTCCAAGTGCTTTTGAGGAAAAAATAATAAAAAGAGGAAACAATGTGTTGCAGTGGTGTTTTGGGTGATAGAATTGTGTTTTGGTTTTGCTCCGCATTTCTTCTAGGTTGAAGATCTACCTATGCGATTCAAATATGTTGGTGAGAGGTGTTCAAAGGTGTTATATTTAAGAGTTGTTGTGCTAGATAATTGTACATAAGAAGTTGTGTTCCCAGTAAGTGATTGTGCATTGCAGAGGTGTCTAGGAGAAATGTTTCTACTCTACGTTTCTCTGTAGTAGTATTTGAGGTCTTGTGATTATGAAGGTGTGTCATGATGGTGTTGGTATTTTACCTCATTCAAGAGGGTTTGAGGTTTTGTGCTTTGGAAGATGGTTTTCTGAGTTACAGTGTATGGCAAAGTTGTTTGAGTGTATTGGGCATGTACATTCTTTAGGTGGAAGTTGGTGCGAAAGATTTTGATGGATTTCAAGGCATTTTTGGAATATTTTAGATCATGTATTCAAGCGTGGTGTGTGGTTCACATGTCATCCTTGGGTTCAAGGAAGTGTGTACTAAAAAGTTTAATGGTGTTTGCATAGGTAGCGACTAACTTGGTGTTTACACTACATGCGATGGATAATTATTGTTTATAAAAGCATGTGGTTGCATGGAGTTGTTGATTTGGGTCCCAATTAAGTTTGATGTGGTTCACATTCACTTTTATCCACCACAAAGTGTTTTGGTGCCGACCTAATTTGAATTTGTACATTTAAGGTGCATAGCTGACCTTGGAGAAGGTTTCAAGGTTGAAGAAGGTATAAGTATGAGTTGAGTTATTGAAGGAGGTTAAGATAGATGCAAAATATGTGAATGATGTGAAGTGCAGTGCTAACTTTCATCTGTTAGTTTACTTGATGCAGTGAGAAGAAGGCAACTACAATTCTTAAATTAGATTGTGAAGGTGTTGATGTAATTGCACGGTGGACTCTTTGTTGCATTGAGATACTTTTCTCTGTGTAACATTTCTTCTTTATCTTCTTTTCTACTCTAGTAGTGAGCCTTTCTTCTTTGGGCAGTGAGCCCTCTGTAGTGAGCCCTATTGTATTCGATATTGATATTATTTATATTGTGAGTTGATCCTCACCATGGTTTTTCCCTTCTTGGGTTTTCCACGTATTTGGTGTTCTCTTGTGTATGGTGTTAACTTGTTTCAATTTTTGTTATTTGTTTTTCATGCTAATTCATCATAACAAATTTAAGGGTTTTAATGAATGTATGTGGATCTGAATGTTAATGAGGGTATTGAAGTTTTAAGGTACAATTGATTCTCTCCCCTCTCATTTGTCTTGTGCATTCAACAAAATTATTTTTACACCAAATAACCCCACCTAGCTGAGCCACAATGTCCTATAGAAAGGATTTGAAAGCAAGATTCAAAAATGGGAGCTCCACCCACACCGGGTATCGCAATCTGGAAGGCCCTTCTGGATGAAAATCCAAAGTCCATACCTATAAATAACAGATGTGTCCACAAATGATCCATGTTCCATATTGTAACACTACCTGAGCATGTTTTGCATTTTTAAATTTGCAAGACACATAACCCTTTCCTAAAATCCTCAATGGTTTGGTTTCCCAGCCTTGTTTTCCCAGTTTAATTTTGCCCATTTACAAAAATCAGATTCAAATGGAACTCCTCTTAAGAAAAAAAAAATGAAAGATATGTGCTGGCATTCAACAATGCAATACATAACATCATCAGGAAGGATAAATTCTAATTTTACTTGTATCTTTGCCACTTTGTTCTTCCATTTATGATATCTCTTTGTATTCCTTCTCTCTTGCTTGATTGTTCTTGTCTGCAAACGAATCCCCATTTTCATTACACTTAACCCCATCATTTTTCGTTTGTCCTTCATTAAGCCCTAGCTTAGGACCCTCTTCCTTGTCTCGAATATCGCTTAAATGACGAGTTTCCACCTTTATCCTCATTCTAAGCGGTGGCAATCACAACAAGGGGGCTTTAGGGTTTTACTTCTCGTTAATGTTGCTTGTATTAAAGCTCATGCAACCACTCGATTCCTCCAAAACTTTTTTAAACAAAACCAATCTTTCTTTGTCTTTTTCCAAAATAGATTCATATGAATTAGGGGAGAGGATCCAATAGTTGAGCACCCTAACTTCATGCTTCTCAAAATCCTACATGGAAATCTCAAATCAATCCCAAATTTTTACAACTTACTTAGCAAGTCCCCTACTTATAACTAAGGTTTGAAGGCCACGTCATCAAATATGATGCCACATCAACATGCTTTTTGTCGAGGTGTCCAAAAAGGCCCAAAAAAAAAGTGAGATCGATACTTGTGTGCTAAATCATGTTTTATTGGTGTGCTGATATGACATCACATGATTTGCTACTTTTTAGATCTAAAGAATACATTTCATTCAATTATAGGTAATCATCACCAATACTAACAATTTAATGCCGTGAAATAGGTTCTAAGATTCTTCAGTGTAAAGTCTTGCCTTGTTTTTGATCTGGATCTTGCGGCTCTATATTGGCCTTATACAAGTTGAATGTTTGGTTAATGACTTTTGTAATGCTACTTTGGATAATGAATGATTGATAGTTTATACTTGTTCAAAAAAAAAAAAAACAATTTAAAGTCACAACTATTGATCCAATATTATTAAAAATATTAGACATGAGTCCTCTCCCCGTTAAATACTTATAAAACATCACCTTATGTATTTTATAAATAAAAACCAGAAGTGCATGTGAGATTTAAAGCTTCTACTAAAGAACTCTGCCTAACCAGAAGTGTATTGGACAACCAGGTACGACGTGACAACGCATGCTCACTCATTTCTAAGCAAAGTAATAAATATTGAGTACACCAGCCATACCACATGCGAGAATATCCCAAGAATCGTTTGAAGGACGGCCACTCTTTGTTTAGTGATTTAAGCCAAAAGAACAGTAAATATTTTCATTTTTTTTGGGAAGGATAATTGACTTTGCAAGAAGGAAGTTCGATAAAAAATGATATAAGAGAGCGACATTTTTTACCCAACGGAAGCAGGCGGCCACAAATGCGTTGGATGGTGGTCGGCCTTCCTCGGGATAGCTCACGAGACAAACTTTCTTTTTTGGTTTTTTTTTGTTTTGTTTGCGTGATCTACTGGAACAAAGAAGAGAAACAATTATGTTGGATCTCGCCATCCCCTTCTGTTGTACCAGTTTTTGACAAGTTTGTGGTTGGGATAAGGTCAGTAACGGATGCCCACATTTTGTTTTCTCAATTGGCTTGAGTAATTAACAAATGGAATATGTTAGTATTTGGGTTTTCTTTTCACGGAGATTTAAGATGTACGGCATGGTTGAATTGAAATTTTGCTGTTTTCTTGTGCTTTGAGAAATCGCAGTGTCGTGTGATTGTTTTGCCAATAAGAACTGTTTGTCTGTATTCTGTTCTTTCACATTGTTCAATTGCTTGTGATAGATTTTGATTGGAATAATTCATTTTTTTGGGTTTCATAATGTTTTCGGTTGATTTTAATATCATTGAATCTATTGCAATTTTATAAAATATTGTCGTAGATTTTTTTTGTTGTGGTTTACTAGAGAATGGCAGAATTATTCTCATCTCGTCTCTTCTTGCTCGGTTATGGATTCAATGTATGCTGTTTGGCAAGCTTTTCCACGGTTTTCAATATTTGCCCTTGGAAACACAGCAACTTCGGATTTAATTTATATGCAACTACGGTTACCACGAAACGAGCATACTTGTACGGGGATCTCATTCTGAAATAGGGTTGGGCAGCATAGGAACAAAGGGTATGCCATATTATATGCGGGTGTAATCTCTAGGAGATGTGGTATAGTGACTTTCCCAAACGCAAGTTTCCTGTTGAGTATGTATTTAATACAACATATGTTCAGTCTATCAAGGGATTTATTTCATTACAGTTAGCATTGCTTTTCTCGTAGATTTGGTCGGTCCTCTCGGTTCTTTTCTGGGTTGAATTCATTTGGGTTATTACTCTTCTTGGCTGTACTAATTATGGTTCACATCTTCGAATGCCCTTTTTGGATAAATCAGAGTCATTGCTCATCCGTTTCCAAGTAAGGAGAGTGAACTCTAAAGAGAAAGGCATGGTAAGAAAAGAAAAAGAAGAAGAACGTTGCCAGACTATTTAGGCTTTAGCTCTTGGTACAAACGTGTCCATATATACCATTCACCTCTGTTGTTTCTGTTGTAACGATTACAGGTGTATTGGAACATTGCCACTGTTTGGTGACAAATATCATGCATTACCAACGAGGACATAACCAACTTTTCCCTTTCTAGCTGCTGCATCATATTGTTCAATGGATCGGTCAGTTTGCTTTTTTGTGTCTCCAAGCAAAGGAGCCTGGATATTGAAAGAAGCCGAGAAACCTAGTAAGGGAAAAATGCCTAACAAACCTCTCTGTACTTTATGGAAATTCCTACAGTCCACATTTTCTGCTTATTGTAACGATTCTATGCAAATCGGGCCACTGCCACCATTGGATAATAAATGCCTACATCACATGGACAGTGGATTAATAAATTTGATCATCAGCTATCTTGGTACTTATATTGAGGTCAAAATTTGTGCGATGTCTCTGTGGTCCATTCTTGTTATCAATTTTTTTTTTCCCTTCCATATGATTGCCAAAGTAAGATTTCCTTGGCTTTTCTGTAGAATTCAACCAAGACCTGCACCTGTTATCAACCATTGAGATGCACAGCATCTTCGTGTCATCATGGTTACTAAATTTCCATCAAGTCTTTGGTATAGATTTGTGTTGTGTGAGGGTGCATACCCACGTATCAGTTTCCTAGAAGATGCAACCCACAGGCTATTGAGTTGTTCTACCTAGGAAGTGGAAGGGACTTCTAGGTGTCCCCTTTTCATGTACCTGCATTCCCTTGGCCCCCCTAATGAGGGCTCAGCCAAACATTTGTATAAAGTTAACTCCTGCACGAGCAAAGTAAATGACATAAATGTTGAGAAATGGCCTTTACGGGTTTTGACCTAGAATTGAGTGCTGAAAGGGTCTGAACATCATCACTTGACTGCAACTCCATGGATACATCATGTGTGATGTTTTTTGCTACCTAAAAGGTTTTCTATATATAACTTTGCTCATTACAAGAAGATTTATGATTCTTCCAAGGCTTGCAAGATACAAAGCCCAAAGGTTTTCAAACAGTGCCTGAAAAATATAACGTTACCGTTAGTCCTCTTAACATTCACTGCTTAGCATAGTCGTGGCCAATATTGCAAATACCATTGATAAACACTTTAAGTGTGCTCCACAACAGTGAAAAGCACGTTACATTCACACTTAAAAAACCAAAAAGAAATGATTAAACCACAATACTATCTAACATCAACAAAGAAACTAAGAAACTATGCAAGATATGCCCTGCTTTAATTGCAGAGAGCAATTGTTGTTGCGTTCCTCATGACACAGATGCAAGAACAAATGAGACCCATACATCCCAGTCCATACTCCTTAGGACCTCTCAACAAGCAACTCAAGCCTCTAGGTGCATACACCAAGCTTCACTCACAATGAGTATGCACAAGATGATATTTGACCTCAATTTCAAGCCTTTTATTTATAGGCAAGAGAGCAACAATAATAGAAAAAATTACTAATTTTTTTAGCAACTATTATATAATGTACCCAAGTGATACTTCTTAGGTGGGTCCCCAAGTTTGGCTCAACGACCAATAGTCATTACAATCTCCAAGGCAAGCCAAATGTTCTATCTAATCCAAGCACAAGATGACTTGTCTTCATGTGATCCGTTACAAGGCATCCAATAATAAAATGCAATTCTCCAATGTGTCTCCCACATCAAATACATTTGCCCAAAGTGCCATACACATTGAATCATGAGCCTATTAAGCCATGTGCTCACTAAATCATGACCCTAATATTAAATGCATTTCTCCAATGTCTCATACAACAACTCCAAAGGAAAATATTGCACTCCCTAAAGTGTGGCACCCCACTTTGAGATGGACCACAACTTTACAAAATATCAAATATTTTATGTAAGGTGCACACACCTTTCCCAACATTCTTCCACTTGTTTACATTGCATAGGGGGCTAAACATAGACAAAACAAACTTGTTGTAAGGGAGAAATATCACCATAGCTATCCTACATCACCTAAACTTCTTTTTCCTCACAGACATCATCAAAACAACTACAACATTTAGATACTACACATCAATGTGCTTTATCCACATATGAAAGGTAGGATTCCTTGCCATGGTGACACTTTGATTGTCACACTAGGTCCACCTTCAACCCAATATCCAAATACAATCCCCAAAGCCAAATTTCCTCTTTATAGGCATGAGAATCTACCATATACTCTGCCTCTATAATTGAGAGAGCAACCACTTGTCTCTTGCTCATCCAACTTGTTGCACCACTAATTAATGTAAACACGCACCCACAGGAAGACTTCTTGCTATCCACATCTCTTGTGCAATCAAAATCCGTGAATCCTTGTATATCCACTATCTGGCTTAATGTTGTCTCTAGTGGCAAATTAAACACTCAAACATGTCTTAAAGATACTAAAAGACTCTCTTCACCATAGTCCAATGATCTTTGTCAAGAACATACATATACTTGCTTAGGACTCCCACTGCTTGGGCAACCTTTGGTTTGGTGCAAACCATAGGAGAACACATAAAGGATGTGCCTCATGTTCTCTATCTCATATGGTGTAAAAGAACACTACACAACTGAAAGCTTCGTTCTCACATAAATGAGAACACACATTGGTTTGCAGACTTGCATACTAACTTGCATAGAGGAGTGTCTTGCAAACCACGGACTTCTTACACCATCAATAAACGGCTCTAGTTGTGTAGTGTAGATCTCCTCTAAACCACCATAAAAAAATGTTTTCTCCAAGTCTAATTGTTGAACCCCAAGGTCAAATGCAATAGCAACAGATCAAAGGTTGGAAAGATGTAAGCTTCGCAATAGGAGAGAAGATCTCAACAACATTTGTTCCCTAATCTAGGGAATTAGCCTTTAGCCACTAACCATTATGTGTACTTCTTGAACTTGTCTTGAGAACTTAATTCTCCACAGTTCTAGACCTATATACATTAGAAGACAAAGCAAAAACAGAAATTAATCAGAAATACAGGTGGGCTATACTTAAGGTAGCATTCTTTGCCGAGAGGACCTCCTCAAGAGTGGCATGAGATTGTTTCTCCTCTAAATCATTTGACTCACTTTCTCAACAATCTCCTCATTAGGTCCATGCTGAACTCATGTTCAGCCCCAGGAGTAGTCTCCTTGATATTTTATCTTGTTTTACCCATACAAAACTCAACTTTTGTACTCCCTTTTGTCGGGTTTGTCTTTAATTGATTGTCATTTGTGTGTCAATCCATTTCAGTTGGTGACCTCCTTGCTTATTTTTTCTTCTATCGACTTTGTAAGGTGAGGTGATTGTCGCAAGCCTGAAAGTAGTAAGCAATGATTATCATTAAATATCAAAGGTAGCTGAAGGGCAATCATGATGAATAGATTGGAGAAGGAAGAGCAAAGGAATAGGCAAGAGCAGATCAGCTTAGTAAACATGGCAAAATGAGTTGAAATTTCACCTAAGTGTGAATAGTTGCACATTTCCAATGGTGTAACCACTTGGCAATTCCTCCCAAATCATGAAATATGGCCTAAGAGGAGTTGGCATGCACTTTGATAGCAAAAACATAAGGTTTTCTGCTGACGTGCATTTTGGATAGTTAAGCCAATGGCATTCTCACACAATTCTCTGCCTAGCACTCTAATACAAAGATAGCACACTTCATTAAATTGTTGGGAATTTCTGCTCGAAATTCCACTCAGCTAACAGAAGTGCAACTTTTCGTGGGTTAGGCTATGAAATTCTGCCAACAGCCAAAAATATGGCAAATGCATGAGTGATTTGTGCCTAGCTGAAAAATGAGGAATATGTCTAAGTCTATGGTGCATTTTTTCAAGGACAAAGCTATTAGTGATTTGTGCCCTAGACATAAAAAATTGGCATAGTGATTAGTGAACTTTGCCCAGGTAAGGATATGTTAAAGTGGCACACATTTTGAAGGGTTGACCCTTTAGGGAACTCCACCCAAGTGAATCAAAGAGTGACAGAGGCTAAGTGATTTTTTGCCTATGTTTTTAACAGTCAAACAGTTGAAATAAGGGGCTCTTGTATGATGGTTAAGCCATCTAAATGCTTCTCAAGCACACATTTAAAGTGGTTTTATTCAACTTCTTTGTCAAGGGTTTGGTTTACTGTTTAATCTTTTGGTCATTTCTTATGAGTATCGTTTAATCTTGCGGTTAACTGTTAAAGTTGTCATCCTCTACCATTTGAGGCCTTTTTACTTTCTAAAATGAGATCCTTGATAAAATTATCCTTCCATCTTCTAATATTCTGAATTGTGTTCTTTACAAATGATTTGATGACTAGGGTTTCTTTTTGACCATAATTCATAATAAGGAATTGTAAACTTGTATGTGAATTACAATGGAAATATGAATGGTCAAAACTTTTTCTTTATTTAATGGTTTTATTCAACTTCTTTGTCAAGGGTTTGGTTTACTGTTTAATCTTTTGGTCATTTCTTATGAGTATCGTTTAATCTTGCGGTTAACTGTTAAAGTTGTCATCCTCTACCATTTGAGGCCTTTTTACTTTCTAAATGAGATCCTTGATAAAATTATCCTTCCATCTTCTAATATTCTGAATTGTGTTCTTTACAAATGATTTGATGACTAGGGTTTCTTTTTGACCATAATTCATAATAAGGAATTGTAAACTTGTATGTGAATTACAATGGAAATATGAATGGTCAAAACTTTTTCTTTATTTAATCTTGTGGTTAAATGTTAAAGTTGATGACCTAGAGGTTTCTCTTTTGACCATAATTCATAATAAGGAATTGTAAACTTGTATGTGAATTACAATGAAAATATGAATGGTCAAAACTTTTTCTTTAGATGTGGTACAGGCAAATAAGAAACAAAAATGAATGGAAATGAGCAGATGGCTTTGCAAAAAAGTACCTTGTGAAAATGCAATCTATAGTGGTTATGTTAAGCCTTTGTAAACTACGCTAAAAATGCCAAAAATAACTAAATGAACTTTAAAATTAACAATTAGAGATTAGTATATACATGCCATAAACTTAAAATGAAAAACCTGGGGATTGCTTAGTTCTCTATATCTAATAGCTCCAGTAGGAGGTGCATGAGAAACCAAGATTGTTT
Organism: Sequoia sempervirens; assembly: GCA_007258455.2. NCBI lineage: Eukaryota > Viridiplantae > Streptophyta > Pinopsida > Cupressales > Cupressaceae > Sequoia > Sequoia sempervirens. Next base: position 219,325,958 of record VDFB02000015.1, on the reverse strand, counting down.
ATTAGTTTTCATTTGAAGTTTTTATTTTGATTCTTTTATGTTTTTATTTTTTAGTTGTGGGGCCCCATGGCCCTCTATATTGCCATTTTTGGGCTCTGAAATGTGCTACCAGGCTGGAAACGTGCTCAAAACATAAGGAAATGTCTGAGAGAGAAGTTTCCCAAGCTGGGGAATGTCTTTCAGGTACTTCCAAGAAAGTGACATTTTTCACAATGTACAAGTTCGGGAAATGTTTTTCCTTAAGGAAATAGTCTTTTGGAGGCAGTTTCCTTTTACTTAGATCAAGTAAAATGACTCAAGATACAAAGAGGGGAAAGCTTCTGTATGTACAAAGGAAGAGTAGAACCCTAGGTTGGGGCATAAATTACCAAATATGGGCTCATTTTGTCATTACTAATCCTATTCTTAACCATCTTTTTTTAAAAATATAAGACCAAAGTGTATAAATAAAAAGGATTTTTATACAAAGCACTCAGCTTTAGAGTGGATCGCTACTGAATGCCAGGGTAAGACTGCTGTTTCAGAAATATTACCTATGAAAGAGACAGTTGTCTCAAAAGACACATATACCACTAATTTAATTGCTTAACCAGACCATCTTTTACACTTTACCGTCTCATGACTGGCTTTGAGAGCATAAAGTCTTAAGTTTTAAATGACTTGGATCACAATTTATTGTCAATCAATTAATGTCACGGGTAGGTACAAAACATGGGAAGAGTTTAAAAGCAACCATTCATAAGAAATTTGTAAGTGTCTTTATGAATGACTTTTTCTTTTCTGAAACGAGAATGAAGTTTGTCTCATATGTAGCAATGTGGGTTTGGGTGTAATCAGCACTAACACCGTCAATCTCTGCCCTGTTTGTTTAGTGCTAGCAATTTATAAATCCTGTGTACTGTCTTTATGTATTTGTGTGGACATTTATGCTGCTTTGATTTGATCATATATTGATGGGCTGATCTATAATTCTGCAATTTGATTGTTTTGTTCCTTCTTGCAGATGATTGGCTCAGTCTGGCTCTGAGATATTCTTCTGGCCCTGAGATATTCTTCAGTCCAATGATTTTTTGCAGAATAGTGCCAGAGGTGAAGCACAAATTTACTGTGATTCAGTAAAGAAGTGCAACTCTTTGGTTTGATATCCTATTTCGCAAGTTAGGTTCCTTCAATTTTCTGTTGAGATAATGGATGAGGAAGTGCGTTTGGATGATAATGGAAGCAAATGTCATGAACAGATGGATGGGATATTCAGTGCTAACATTGCACATAAGGATACTGTGCAAAATACAACAATAAATGGAACTTTTAAGGCTCACTTCAAAAGTGAGCTGAGTGATTTGAATCCTAAAGAAGGATGTACAGAAACAAGTGGGTTGTTGGAGAATCAGAAGGTTCAACTTCAAACCCATAAGCCCTTAACATTTCTAAGGGCTATAAGAGGGATCTTATGTTTAATGGTTCTTGTTTCCACAGCATTTATGACACTGATCATCTTTGCCCCTCCTGCATTTTTGCTATTGCGGCTTTTCAGTGTGCACTATAGTAGAAAGATGGTTTCCTTCTTGTTTGGCCATTGGTTAGCCATGTGGCCCTTCTTGTTCGAGAAGATAAATGGGACAAAGGTTGTATTTGCTGGAGACTCTGTCCCTCCAAGGGAACGTGTTTTACTGCTTTGCAATCACCGAACAGAAGTAGATTGGATGTACATATGGAACCTTGCTTTGCGCAAAGATCGCTTGGGTTACATTAAGTATATACTTAAAAGCAGTGTACGCAATGCCCCAATCTTTGGTTGGGGTTTCCATGTTCTTGAGTTCATTTTGGTTGAAAGGAAATGGGAGGTGGATGAACCTGTCATAGAAGCAATGCTCTCAACATTCAAGGACCCTCAAGATCCACTGTGGCTTATTCTCTTCCCAGAAGGAACTGACTTTACGTAATTAATCCTTCTCAGCTTGTCTAATGTTAAATCTTAATGTAACTGCTGCATCTTCTTTCACATCTCTGTCTTTCCAATTTACAAAATGTAGAAGACAACATAACAAGATGATTTTCCAATCAAAGCCACCCAAGAAGCTCATTACTGCAACTGGTTCTGTTAAAAACAAAGTTCTGGGAAGGGATTATCATTGATTTAGGCAGCTCCTAGCTATTCTTGTATATTCCTTAAATAATTGATGTGAATGCAGAGAACAAAAATGCCTTAGGAGTCAACGGATTGCCAAAGAAAATAATTTGCCTATCCTAAAAAATGTGCTTCTGCCTCGAACAAAGGGTTTCTATTCATGTGTATCACTGCTCAGGGACTGTCTGGATGCAGGTTAGTACGTTTTATCTTCTTTTGATCTGATTTTTGGTTTCCATTATTTTCTTCTGCCTTACAGACAGCAAGGGATGCAATGTTTTCAAGAAAAACAATTTTTTCTTTTAATGTTTAAACATCAGACCTTAATGATGTATTATACTAGACTCAATTTCTGTATTTGTCAAATCTGTCACAAATGTTTATTAAAATGTTTGTTCAACTAATAATAAATATGTTTAGATGTGAGTGGGAAAGATAGCCCATAGCCTAAGGGGTTATTGTTTATACTGCATAGTATTTATTAAGAAATTTTGAAACATTTTCTGATCCTACAGATAGTGTTGTTTCTACATAATAAAACTATTGTAATATAAAGCAATGTTGAATATGCACCTAAGCAACTTCAGAATTTTTTTGTGATATGTTCTCATTATGTTGTGAATGTTGCTATATGCAAGCTAGTCTAAAAGTTTCTAGATGCTCTTAAGTTTCTTCAAAAAAATTTAGGTTCTTTGTTGTTACTATTCTCTAAATGATGTTCCTTTCTATTTATAAGTTTTATATAGCTCATTATGGAGTAAGCTTTTTCAAGGGATATTATAAGTTTTTAAATAAGAGAAAAGAGGAAACCAATAATTGGAACTCTTAATCTCTGCTTCTCTGGATTGATATTGTAACGTTTTCAATTACTTGAACTTGAGCGATTCCTTGCTATTTCCCTTTGAAGGAAGGGTAGGAAATAGTCCCATCATGGTTGACCTGCCACTTCATAGTTTGAGGGATATAGATTTCTTGGGCTTGGGGATAGCTATAGAGAATAAGGAAAGAGTAGTATTTTAAAAAACCTTTATGCATTATAAGACTGATTACTTTATTATTATAAAATATCTAAGATATGAGTCAAAGTAATATTGACTAACACTAATGATAGGATGTGTCCAGCAATATTTAATATGATAACACCAAATGATTGAGTTAGGCATTGTCTTTTGATGAGTGAGTGATGTGGATGGGTGGTCTAGATAGGGGGAGTAGGCCAATTGATGCTTATCTAAGATTCATAGTGATATATACTTACAAAGGACATATGTATGGTTAAATGCCTCTATTAAAAGATGATGAAAAATATACAAATAATTGATGATGGCATGCTAATGAGGGTTATAAATATTGTAGTTCACATATGTGGACTCAACTTGGGCTTAGTAGACAAAAAATTTCCAGCTCGAGACCTTAAAGAATACTTAAATTTATTTAAAAAACACAATTTGATGCGAAATTCAGTTACAAAATGGGTCAAACGAGCCTATAAAATATTGAGGAAGTATTTTCTATTAGATTTGAATACAAATAGAGTACAAAATCGCATCATCATGTGGATACAATAGCTAGCCGATAACTATTATGAATAACGATGATTATGTCTTGAAAAATCATCATAAATTGTATATCTAAGCAAATTATAAATTACAAGATTTCACAATTTCCTCTTCCCCATTCTAGTGAAAAGTTGGGGAGAGTGTTTAGTTGTTGTACTTGGTTATGGCTTGAACTTGCCACTATAAGATAACGACTCCTTGACCACATCAATGTTGTCCAGTCCAATCTCTCTTGCTTCTATTGTAGCTAAATCCTCCAAATATTTTGCAATAAGTGTTAAGGATTGTTTTTCAAGAGATTTTAAGAAATAAGGGACTATTGATTTTTTCGTGTTACCAACAAATTTGGAAGCCAAGAGAAGTAAGGGTGAGGAACACACTTGTATATTTGAACCATTGGATTGGTGTCAACAATCTTTGTACCAAAACCCTTTGGTTAAATTCCAATGCAAGAAGGTCCCAACAAGTATAGGGTTGTTGAATATTTTGGATTTGAAGTGGCAATGAGGTCAAATATTTGAAAGATTGCTTTAGACAATGCTTTTGAAGGGCTTGGTGCATCCCATGAAGTCAAAGTGATTTTCTCTACAACTACGAACTTGCTCTAAGATGTTTTGAACCCCTTTGATAGTGTTGGTGTAAATAGGTAATTTTTCATAACTAGTTATTAGTGGGGTCCTATTTACATGTTAAGTCCACTTAGGTCCTAAACATATTTAAGTTGTTTAGATAATATTTATCTTTTTAGCTTTTATTAAATATTAGAGTCCTAGGTCATTTAATGATGGCTCATGTCATTTAATAATGACACAAGTCATTTAAGGTTATGCATTTGGTACTTCATCACACCTTGTCTATATAAGCAAGGTCATTGTACACTTTTCTAAGATACCTCATAATCATATTTGAGAGATCTTAATATCAAGCAAGCTCATTTCTTGCATACTCTCTTGTGGAAGGTTTTCATTGTTTTTGCGGGTGGTCCTAGGATAGAGCTAATTTTCAACTCCAACAAGTAGCACATCTTCAAATCTCCACAACAATAATATCTAACAAAAAGTAGATTAAAAGACAAGGGCACAACTATGTAAAAGGGAGCACAACTTCCACTTGAAAGTTGAAACCCTCATTTTGGGGGAAGGGGGGTGGTTGAGGGCTTGCTTGCTATCGAGTCCACAATATGGTGTTTAAACAACCTTGAGTACTGTGATTTGAAAATAGCTCTAAGGGAACTCAATATAGACCAAATTCTAGAAATGCTATACTTCACATGAAAGCTTGAGCCTTGTTTAGTTTGCATGGTGTCTAGTTATAACCAAGACACCCGCCAACTATTTATCATTTGTCAAGTATTGGGATAAGGAGGTAGTAATCACCTATAGATCCAAAGATTTCAAAAGGCGTGTGAGGTGTTGTGTGATTGGTGGTCCATTGTGAAGCCAACCATTAAGTAGTTGGTTGTACTTGCTTGTAAGGATCATTCCATCGAATATTTGTGTAGGATTAGCTAATGAGAACCACACATACATTTTACGTTTTCCTTTGGGTGATTGCCCACATAAGTCTACACTTGGGGAAAACTTCTCTTGATTAGGATACATGATTCTTCTCTTAAGCTCTATGGGATTTAATTTGGCATAGTTGGTAGTAGGCTTAATTTTGGATGCACTCTATTCCTAGGTTGATAAACCTAGCAAGGACATGCATTTTTATGTTGTTCATTACCATGTATTACCAATGCATATATATGGAAGCATTTAGGCTTCTATTGGGAGAATCAAAAGGGACTAATTTGGAGAAAAATGCCACAAAGAGAAAGAACAATGTAGTGGTAGATAACATGGTGACTATTGAGAATGAGGAACATGAAATGAATGGTGTGGGTGAGGAGTGGGATGAGCAAGATAATGAGGAGAGTGGGACATTAAGGTTGTCCTAGGCTTGACATCTTTCATCACATTTATTACAACCACCCCCAATTTTTGTATCCATGCTTAGTTGTGAATGCTCATTGGCCATATTAGTCACATAGAATGAAGGAGGTAAGAGCCTTGAAGTGGATGATTGGTTGAGTAGCTCTAGATCTCCTCCAAACCAAGTTCACCTTGATTTGCTAGAGTCTATGCATGATGTGGGCCCACTTTAGAAACTTAGATAGGAAGAATTATGACCCTTACTTGAAAGTTCGTGCACATGATCCTTGGAAGGAAGCTTTGTTTTGACATAGGTTGAGGATTAGGGTGATATTGATCAAGATTGTCTCTAATAGGAGGGTTTTTCTAGGAGGAAGGGTGAAGAAAGTAGACATGATAGATTCCTCTTATTTTTGTATCATATAGTATGATTCTAGTGAGTCTTAAGTGGTAGACATAGATTTTGCTTAGATGTTCTTGTGTCAATCTAAAATCAGGACTCCATTGACAATTGATACTATGTAGAATCAGGATTCCATTGATATTTTATACTATGCAAAATCAAGATTCCATTGATATTTGATACTCACCATTTTATAAAACTTGATACCAATGTTACATTGTTGCTAGGTATTGCAAAGATATATATATTGAATAATTGGTTAAAGTAACACTACGTCCATCTTATTTTTCCTCATAAACCCATATTGGATTGAATGTTGGAGATTATAAGATTTATTGTATGGGTGCATGGAGGGCAAAAGAGTATATTACACCTCCCTTGGGATGCCCCCCTAAAGCACAATGGTTGTAGTAGATGACGTGTATAGGATTAAGGAAATTATTTTACAAGAGAGAGCCCCGAATGAAATCTATGTTTTCCTAACATATGTTGTATTACGGAATAGCACAAAAATGTAAATGTTAGTGGCTAATATGGATAATGTGAATGTTTGGCCAATAAATTGAAATGTAATATCCTTGTCTTTTTTTCTTTTTTTAGAAAAAGGGATTTATTTTTTATTTATTATAGTTGAATGTTTTAGATCGAACGCGTGTTAGATAAAATATGCATATGGGATATTTTAGTATTCATTGTATGAAAATTTTAATTTTCAATATGACCCTTCAAGATATATATGAACCATTAGGAAGGATCTTGTTATTAATTTGAAAGGGTAAAACTTAATTCATGACCCCATCCCAAGAGAAGTTAAAGATCATAATGTCTTTCTATTATAATAGTATTTTCACAATTTCATATCCTAGATTCGAGGCATTTTAAATGTACTCATAACATGAATCTCATTTAATATTTTATTTCAATTTAGCGTCTATATGAATTTTACTATTTGAGTTTGAGAATATTATAATCATGATTATAATACAACTTGAAATGAAAATAAAAGTATTATATCAACATGTAAGTTAAATCATTTTAGTTATAAGGGAGACCCTGACAAGGGCTCGCTATGCTATTAATCTATATTAGTGAACAAATTTTCTCACAAGGGTGATGTAGTGTGGTTGTGATAGGTTATTGAGCATTGTTTATCACAAGTGTATCTTGTCCTTTATATTAAATAACTTGATTATTATTCAATTTAGAGAAGGGAAAACATTAGGCCTTGGGTCCTAGTCCTAGGGTTTGGACTAGGTGGATGGATGCCTACTTCATCCTAGGCGTTCATCATTAAGGGGTATGATGATTCTTGAGCCACTTGCGGTCAACTGATGATCTTCCCAAGCTTCTCTTTTGCAATAATTTAAGGGGACATGTTTTGCAAGTCATTATGCTGCCCCACGATAAGCATCTCTCATGAGTATCTTCAAGTGGTGCAATAAAAGGGACCATGACCATGTTTAGCTTGTCAACTCAAGAAAAAAAGAAGTTATTTGGATTTTCATGCCAATTGTTTTTGGGTATGACAGCTTTGTTTTGACATAGGTTGAGGAGCAAGGTGATATTGATCAAGATGATCTCTAATAGGAGGGTTATGCTAGGAGGAAGGGTGAGGAAAGTGCACATGGTTGACTTCTCTCATTTTTTTATCATATAGTAGGTTCTAGTGAGTCTTACTCTTAAGTGGTAGACCCAGATTTTGCTCAGATGTTCTTGTGTCAATCTAAGATTGGGACACCATTGACAGTTGATACTACGCAAAATCAGGATTCCATTGATATTTGATACTATGCAAAATCAAAATTTTATTGATATTTGATACTATGCACCATTTTAGAAAACTTGATACCAATGTTATATTGTTGCTAGGTATTGCAAAGACAATGGGAGAATTGGGTGGGAGAAAAATTTGTTAAAGAGGACTCTCCACATGTGTAATGCCCCCTTCTTGCACTTGAGCGGTGGGGTTGTCCATTAGCCTATTCTAGAGTTCCCCTAGTCTAGTTGGAGTTGGTTAGGGGACTTAGTGGCCAACATTGGGCTTAGTGTTGGTTTCTGGTAGGACTTTCTATTTGTAGCAGTGGCCAATTTGCATTGCTTACTATTTATAGTAAGCCATAGGGCATCTCAATGAACTTCAATTTTGTGCCAGTTTGTGTTTTGGAGAGTACTTACTATTTGTAGCAGTTGCTATTTATAGTAAGACTATTTCGGGTAATTGGTCCTAGGCCCATATTGCTTTAGCAATGTTATTCCTAAGGTGGCGTTGGTGAGTCTAAGGTTGGATTATTTAATATTTGCTTTTTATCAGTCACTTAAGTTATTTTAATAAAGTAACTTTATAACTTAAGTGAAGGGTTGTGGTCATTGTAAAAGCACCTTGGAGCATAATGTAATGACTTAACGTTGCTTTAAAAGGCAACAAAAGCAAAATAGTTTCCTTATGAGCATTAGATGCCCAAGGGAGGTATAAGGTGTTTTTAATTATTAAATTTTTAAAAGGCTCATGAGGAGGGTGTTGGAATTGGAGGGAAAAGTGTTTTAAACCTAAAGTTGCCCTAATTTCCTTCTCGCTTTCTATAAAGTTTCATTTTGGCTCTCATTTGCTCATCTTCAAATTGACAACTTAACAGGATGTTGCTGGAATGACTCCAGAGTACTTTGGTTGCGTGTTGAGGACGATAACCATCACCGTATTGAGCTGGTTTCGGTGGTGAAAGATTCACCCTAGCCGGATTTGAGTGGTTCTATTCAGGGATCACACTGTGCTACAATAGAGGTCTGATATTCCGAGTATTGGGTGATGAAAGATGAAGATTTTTGTGGTTTTTTGATTTGGGTTTATTGGTGTGAGTGTGGTTTGGAGTTTGAATCATTTTGGAAGTGATTGGTAGGCATTTTGCAATGATTTTGGAGGTTTGATATGCATTATCAGAAGTTCTGGAAACTCTGATTTTACTCATGGCTGAAGGACAAATCTGCCCATAGCTACGTTTGTGTTTGGCTCCTCGTTTTGGGTATTGGTGCATTGGATTCCTCATTTCTGGACGCCATATTTCAAGCTATCATTTGGGGTATTCAGTGAAGATTTGATTTTTAGAGCAAAATCACCCTCTCTTGGGGCTGTACCTTTTTGGGCACCATTGGACAGAGGTTGCTGTTGTATAACCTCTCTCTTCTCAATCCGTTTCCAGTGCTTGGTGGCTGTTTGGAGGTGTTGGAAACCTAGGGGACTCTGGCACGTCATCATTGTGGAATTTGGAGGTGATTGATGTTATATTGCTGCTGTTGTAAGACCATTATCAGGTCTGAAACTTCATATACCAGATCTGATATAGCATTGTATTTATCCGATTTCAATCTGAAAACAATTGCTCATACTGTAAGTTATTATCTATAATGAAAGGCATTGTTTCCTATTAGTTTTTATTTCTATTTGCCATATTCTCTATTATGCTGTTATACATCTTGAAAACGCATTGAAACACATACACAAAACACATCAGCAAACAAACAAACAAACAGCATACAGAGGTTTCAAAAAAAAAATCAGGGGTGTATGTTACAACATGTTTTTGTAGATTTATGAGAGTTGGCAGTGGCCACAACAATATACTTGGGAGATTTTCAAGTAGTGGCTTCCAGCCATGAGTTACCTACAACCAAGGTGCTGTAGGAGTTGAATGACACTAAGCAAAATTTCAGGATCCAATACTTTGTAGCCAAAAAGGTATAGTGGGAGACCAATTGCTTGACAGTTGCAAATAGACAATTTGACTCAGAAGAGAGATAGGGCCTTGACAGAAAAATATGAGCTGCACATGAGGTTGAAGGATCAATGTCAAAGATTTCAAGTCCATAGTCAATAGGATAAATAGCTCACTGAGGCTTGGGCAAGTATACAGTTTACAGAAGAAGATTGCAGCCATGCAAGCTTAGCTTCAAGAGATGGCAGCACTGGGGGAAGAAGGAGATCAGGTTGTTGCTGCCTATGGAAGCTCATGTGGATGTGAAGAAGGTTGTTTAGATGATGAAATACAACAAAGAGCAAATGTTGAACGCAGATTACCATCTGGAGAAGGGAATTGAGCCCTTAAAGACAGGGTGAAGGGACTCATGGTTGGTGCATCTGGTTCTTTAGGGTCAGAATTGTATGGAGCAGCAGCAGGAGCAGCCGAGCCATGCCATTTATCAGTTCTGTCTTCTACATAAGCCCTTCATCAATCAGTGACAGCTTCCTCTTCCTCCTCCTCCATAACCCTTGTTCTTGAGTTGTATGAATTTGTGTCGACAGGAACACCTACTTAACTAAAGAGGGGGGTATGATGTATTTGGCAGTTTTTAAAAAGTATTTTGTAATCATTTGATCTTTATTTTTTGTAGTGAGATCTGACCATGATTTGGGTTGATAAAATATTAAAATGTAATGTAAGTAGTTATGTTTTTGGTAACATAGATCGGTAATGAGATCATTATGGTTGAAACTTGAACCAGCACCTCTTCAATCAACTCATCTATTCCTAGGAAAATCTCAATCAAGGATGGGGGCTCTCATATGTTGTCATATTCTCCCCGTACCATAGCCATGAATGTGCATGGCATAGTATATCAACAGAGTGGCAGTCTCAATCCAATTCTGTGTTATGTGCTATTACTGGTATGTTATTCTGTTCTAGTACTTGGTGTTGTTCTTTATTGGCATAACGCACCATTTACAACTTGTTTCTGCTACATTGTAAACTTAAATGTTTGCTTGCCTATCATATTTAATGACATTGTAATTGCAGTGAGATTCCAATAGATAGTTGCTTACAATTTGAACTGGAAGACAAATAGATCCTGAAGAGAATGGGACAAACCTAGCTAGATTAATCTGGGCTTTGCAATCAATAAGGTAAACATTCTACAACATCTTCTCTAGACAGTTGCGTGTGTTGCCTTATGTTGCTGTGCAGATGGGAAGTATCAATTCTAAGACAGCAGTTGATTGTAGAGTTGATGAGTAATCCTGTTGAGTGGTTCTTGGACATCTTTGGCTTGAGCATATGTGCACTGGTACTAGTCTTTAGAAGAGCTGAATAAATTCAAGCAAAGATGCACAATTTTTTTATTGTTAACTGGTAGTCAATTGTGTTAATATTTCTTGGGAAGTACCCGTTGATTCCATGGATTCTTAAGCTGTTTCACAGCTGGATTGTGATTGCAATGTTAGACTGTTTCTCTCTCAAGGATTAGCAAAGTAGAAGTCTCACAGAAGCCAAAACTTCAGTTGGAGCAAGTTCATGGATATCCACCTCATAAAGAAGCTTTGGATTTGATACTGAACTTGATGCAACTGTGATTCTAAACTTGAGTATGCAGATTTGGTAACCATGGATGAGTTGGTTTGTCCTTGGGAAGACAATATGCATGAGTTGTACATTGGAGGTATCTGCAACGTCACAAGACTATCGACTTCTTTGCTCCCAGATTATACAGAGTTTGATAGTGCCACAGTATAGTTAAGACTCTTCCTTACAGACCTTCACGCATAACCAGTCAAAGACATGTTGTGGATCAAGAAAAATCAGTCTTATTTGAAGGCACATCACATCCAGATGGGGGCACTGGGGAAAGGTTGAAAGTACACTCCTTTGTTATGTGGAAGATGTAAGATCTGTGATTTACAGTAATTCTTAAGGGCTGTGCAGCTACCTGGCTTGACATATGGTTCAAATGAAGCTCACTGTATTTGAGTGTTCCTCTGCATTTCTTTGTTAATTTTCCATTACTCTGTTGCACAAGTCCTTTGCTCCTTTTCTGGACATAATAATGATTCCTTGTTTGCATGCAATACTTTGTGGGGATTCCATGCCAATGAAGAGAATTCCACAAGGTCCAATTTTCAACCTGCTTTTTTTCGCATGTTGTGTATATGTGAAGTATCCTTTGCCTCATAAATTCACATGGGGAAGTCTGTAAAGTCGCTTATTCAGAGTTACTTTTGAAATAATGTGCTAATCAGTTCCTTCATGGAGTGCACCTACCCTTCCTCACAAATTTAGAGTGCGCCTGACAAAATTTCAGCATTTACGCTTCTTCCATTTTTTTACAAAAAATAGCGACAGTTTAACCCTCATCTGTAGTCCATTTTTGCAAATGACTCAGAACAGGCCTACCAGCCAATCTTTCTTAAGAACTATACCATAGAACACCACAATGGGCAACAAGTCCAGTGTATCGTGCGTGACCCAAATCTGCCTGAAACCATATTGTCAACTGAAGATTGCTCTGCAGAATAGTCATGGGATTACTGGAATTCTCAAACAACATTAGGGAACATGTACATGTTTAAGAGTTTTTAACTGATACTGATCTTACTTCCACTGACACACAATATGGTTGTATTCACATTCTGCTCAAGCTAGATGCATATCCTGCACGATATGCATCCTTGTCACATTCCACATTGTTTGGAGAATTTAGCCAAGGTTAAGATTGATAAACTACTATCTACAAGAACCATCATTCCATGGTAAAGGCAATGCTTGGCCAAACCTGCAAAATACTGGCAAGATTTGCATACATATAGACTTTTTGAGAACTCATTAAATATCATTTGGATCTCTTTAACAATGTGTTTCAATTGCATTTGAATTTCGGTACATGATTAAATTGTTATCGAGTGGGGTTCATTCTGCTACTCAACAATCTGTACGTATTGACAAAAACCACTGCTGCTTTAATTGGATCATCACAAATATCTTCCAGTATTTATCGCATGTGCCCATGGATTTTTTTGTCATGCCCCCAAAATAGCAACACTAGAATATAAAGCAAATAAATAAAATAGATAACAATATACATATTGAAAATATAAAAATTAACAAATATTATTATCATAATACTATATATATATATATAACCAATACAAAAATCAACATATTAAAATAAGAAAACATATCATACATTAAATATAAAATATACAAACAAAACATAATATAACATATATATATAAATATATAATAAAAGGATAAGCAGTGTCTAATATTCTATACATATACTGGCAGACTCCCCTTTGATATTAAATAAATAACTATTAATACCTAATACAATCCTTATCGCTGACTTTAACCAAGACACAAAGAGAGATATTATTAATCTTAAATACCTGAGTATAAATGAAAAGCTGCGATCTTCAAGAGGCAGCGATTAATAAATACCAACAAAAAGTCAGCGATTAGTGTTGATAGAGGGAGGCAGCATTTAGAAAGGGATGAGCCTTTGCAAAATAGAGGTGACTCTTCCCCACCGTGGAAGGTATAAAGGAGAGATATGAATGAATGGGAAGAAAGAAAAAGGAAAATAACAGAAGAAATAGAGATCAAAAAAATTATTCAGGAGTAGGGTGTAAGAAAATCAGGAAATAGAAATGAAGGAGAAATCTGAATTAAAGAGCAAATCAAGGAAGGAAGAGGAAGAAGCATTTCTGAAGTATTAAAGCAGATCGAAGGAGCATCAGGAATTAGGAATCTAAACAACAACAACAGAGTAAAAGAAATAGAGTATCATTTTGGTATTGGAGTAGATATCAAGAAGTATGTAGAAGATCATTCAATGAACTATATATGAAGACAAATTATAAATCAATAATAAGGGAAATTGAACAGCAAGGCAAGTGGAGCAGATCAAACATAATTATGTGCACTCAGCGGACGACGGAAAAGGTCAGCAATCGTTAATATATTTGCATCTTAGAATATAGCAGTATATATTAAATATGATTGAATTAATGTTTTTTCCACAGTTTATTCTTTATATGTCTTGAATGTTTTTAGCCATGGTAGAGGAGTTAGGGATTACAAGAGGGGTACGGTGATGGGGTACTCTACTAGTTACACCACCTCAAGGTGGGGACTAGATAGTCCCAATGAGGTCATGGGGGTACAAAGGGTATTGTGCTTTGGGCTTAGGAGAGATGGGCTTCTAGGGCACCTTGTTGTAACCTTACCCCTCCATCATGGAGAATCAGCACAAGAAGTCCACTCATAAAGAGAGGGAAATGGTTGGCAAAATGAGGGGATAATGGAAAGGGGGACACCTCATTGGGTAGACCACCTCATATGATGGCATGGGCCACATGAGGCCAAGAGGGATGGTATATCCGCTCTTGGGCCTAGGGTAGATGTAATATCCCCCTTGGTTTTTTTCAAATTTTTCACATGAAACTTCACCCGTTAATGTTAGCTTAAAGAAAGATAAGCAAACTGGAATGTAACCCTTCACTTTTTGACAAGGAAACACGGGGATGCGTCCCCTGGGTTTTTGCCCCCCGTACCCGTCCCGGAAACGTTTTGGGGACAGGGGATGCCTAGGGGACGGCTGACAGCCATCCCCAAAAGGTCCCCGATTTTCGGTTTGGACGAAACGTCCCGGAATTTTGACCTAGGCATCCCCTTCCCTTGGATAGTCGCCCACAGCATTATAAACACAAAAATAAAAGGTTTTTTTTAATTTTTAATTATTTCCTTTATGGGCCCCATGCCCTCCCAACCCTAATATGGCCACTTAAAACATCTTCTTACCTTCATTTGACCTCATTTTGTCTTGCCAAAATAAAATTGCAGCCAAGACTATGAGCCAGCCCCTCACAGTGACAGTGACTTAGACTATGAGTCTGATTTTGATGCAATGTTGGCAGATGCCGAGTAGCGGCAATCATCATACTTTCTATTTCTATGTTTTGCCTTTGGACACTTGTGACTTTGTCATTTTGACATTTGTAGTACAAACTTGTAGCCTTTTGGGCATTTTATTATTTTATATCATATGCACATTGACTATTTGACATGAATTATGGTCCATGGATGCAATTAGGTAGCTATAGTATTAATTTCTTCGATAATTCGATTCTATGATGCATATGTCAATATGATTGGTGATTACATTTGCAACTTTATGAATGTTCATTGTTATGATTATCATTACTCATATGAATATCTGAAATTTCCCTATATTTTTAAAATCTCTCTCTCTCTCTCTCTCTCTCTATATATATATATATATATATATATACAGCCGTCTCCCCGTCCCCTAAAATCCCCTCAAAAAATTGCTGTCCCCGAAACGCGTCCCTTCATCCCGCAGTCCCGCCGTCCCGGAAACTTGGTGGAACATAGCTTTTTGATCATCAAAATCCCGGAGTGGGCAAGGTGAGAGTATACAATGTAAGGGGATCTAATTTCAATAATTGAAAATGCTGGAAATTCAATGATATTGGCGGCAAGCCAACCAATATAGAAAAGTAAATACTTAGGCCACAAGCCAACCTCTTCCACTTTTCAGCGGGCTACAGGAAAAGTAATTGTAAAGTAAAATGCTTAGGCGGCAAGCCAACTTCTTCCACTTTTCAGCAGTAACAAAGGAAAGCAACAAGTCGGCAAGCCAACCTCAATGAAATTAAAGAGCAGAAATGAAAGGGCTGATCAATACTACTGAATCAATGTTACAATATTGAAATCTTTTGCAACAAAACTGAGATATTCTTAGCAACTTGAAAGCCCAAATGTTCGAGAATGATCTCCATATCAAATACAAAGATGAGCATCAAGAAAATAAGGTAAAACACTGAAAATACCAGGTCTTATACATAATTGCAGCATTCTGATTTTTTGACCAGCAACCTTGGAAAACCATCAAAATGCTTGTATCTTTGTCAAATCACCTTCGAATGATCCCAAACTGAAAGCGAAGAGGCTAGGCGCCCAATCTCAAACAACAAAACCCCCCCAAACAACACTTATTATTTTTGCACACATCCCAAGGCACAATCAGAAAATGGTATAGCCTCCTTGAGAATGGCGACCTCAAACAAAAATCAGATACACTTAAAATAACCAAAATAGGAGCATAGGGGCACCCAAATGCTAGTCATCCAATGTGTCAATACCCACAAAAATCGCTCCACTCAGAAAGATGTAAATCAAAACATGCTACAGCCATACTCTAAACCAACAACATGAAAATTGAAGAAACACACTCCAAAAAGGAACAAACTGAAAACAAACTCACTACCACTCCCAAAATCAGAAAACATCGAATGAAGCCATCACCGTTGAAGCTTAGTTGCACCCTCTGAATGAAGGAGCACCAACAATCAACTAGGAGCTATCTTGCAAGCCTGAAACTAAATAAGGCTAAGATGTATTCCAACCCAAAAGCAAGAGTTTGGATAAAATCCGACAGCACTTTGTTATGAGATGAATAATGGATGCCAAATGAAGAGGCAAGGCCTTGTATATATAGCTTTTGCAACCCAAAATTCAAATTACCTTTTCCCTCCAAAGGGATGCCCAATTAGAAAGAACATAATATTCATTTAAATTGCAAATGACCAACTTGACTTTGGGTGCCCAAAATGACTTAGCAAATTTAACTTTAGCAAAAGCAAATATGTTTCCAATTAGGACGTCCAAAGGAGAAACCCAACTTAAAAACAACTTAAATTATGAGACTAGGCGTTGGGGGCCAAAAAGCATAATATTAAAATATAGCTTAAGTTGCGACCTTCCAAAACAAGCTCCAAGAAAGCTAGAGACGCATCTGCATATACTACCTTGCTAGAAATAGACACTGAGTGCTAAATTACTCCCAAGCTGCATTGCCAAAAATAACACTTACTAAAAATAGCATACTGATAAAAATAGTGACTCCAAACTCTGTTAGTGCACAGATCAGGCAACTGTCGTAACTTACTAAAAATAGTAAGTCCAAAAATGTCCTGCAATGAAAATGCATGTCATACCATTCTAAAGCCCTTTGAAAACCTAGAAAGACCCAAAAATCTCCTTTGCCAAACTCTTGCATGCAACCTGTGGAAACTTAGAAGGAACCTCCTAGATAATTGGAAACCCTAATTCTACTTCTGATTAGCCTACGGGCCTTCGAAATAGGCTAACAGTCATCAGATGAAACTATTGTTGAGAAGGGGACATTACATTTTGCCTTCCCCAAGATTGCTTGTCCTCAAGCAAATGCAAGTCTGGATGTTGCAAAATCTGCTCATCCTCCGAATTAGCATCCTCAATCAGTAAGTCCTACTTCACTAAGTACTCTTTGATAGACCTTCTCAAAGAGCACTCTTTGAAATCAGTGATTACCTTTGGAACCAAAACCAACTGTCACTCCTCATCCAATGGAGGCAAATTTGACTAAGCAACAACATTATGCCCATGCGCCTTCTTGAGG
This sequence comes from Sequoia sempervirens, assembly GCA_007258455.2. Classification (NCBI taxonomy): domain Eukaryota; kingdom Viridiplantae; phylum Streptophyta; class Pinopsida; order Cupressales; family Cupressaceae; genus Sequoia; species Sequoia sempervirens. The sequence goes on along the minus strand of VDFB02000015.1, from coordinate 219,308,729 downwards.
CGTGTTATGTAGAAGACATTATGCACCTTGCTACTCGTCGATAGCTCTAACTCATAAGCCACTTCCCCAACTCTTCTGATGATCTTGGAAGGCCCATAGAAATGTGGCTTGAGTTTTTTCGCTCCACTCTTCTTGAGAGTAGACTATTTGTAAGGTTGGAGTTTCAAATAGACCATGTCACCAACCTCAAATGTGTGCTAAACTCGTTGCTGATCAACATACAACTTCTGTTGATTTTGTGCATGGTGAAGATTATCCTTTAGAGAGCTCAAAATGTCTCATCTCTGTTGCAACGTTTCCCTCGCTTGAGGGGCTCTACTATCACCAAACATCAAATCTATGAAGCTAGGAGCCTCCTATCCATATAGAGCCATGAAATGAGACATTTTGATAGACATGTGGTAGGAAGAGTTGTAGCAATACTCTCCCAAATGAAGCCATCTCACCCAAGTTTTCTGCTGTCTTGAAACATAATTCCTGAGATAGCCCTCCAACCACTTGTTCACAATCGTTGTCTGTCCATCAGTCTGTGGGTGATAACTAGTGCTTGGAGTGAGCACTGTAGCACTTAATTTGAAAACCTCCTGCCAAAAAGTACTTAGGAACTTGTTGTCACTATCACTCACAATGTTTTTTAGCAACTCATGCAATTTGAACACCTCTTTGAAGAACAAATCAGCAACCCGAGTTGCTGTAAATGAGCTGGTAATGGCGAAGAAATGAGCAAATTTTGTCAATCTGTCCACAATAACATATATGCAATCTTTCCCTTGCACCTTTAGCAACCTAGTGATGAAATCCATTGAGATATTTTCCCATTTTTGATCGAGAATAGGTAAGGGCTGCAACAAACCAGCAGGTATAGTGTGCTTATTTTTATTCTGTTGGCAAATCAGACACTCTTTAATGTAGTGTAGGACCTCATCCTTGAGTCCTTTCCAAGAAAACCTCTCACGAATCTGCCTATAAGTCTGGAAATATCCTTGATGACCGGCTAAGGGAATGCCATGAAATGATTGTAAAATCTTCTTCTTAAGCTTAGATTTAGGTACCAAGAAGATCCTACCCTTATATTGTAACAAACCATCAATCAACTGATACCTCTCATCATGCAAAGTGCCCTCAACTAAGCTGGTAGCAAATTGATTTTTGGTGTACTCTGCAGCAATCTGCTCTTTCCAATCAACAGTTATCTCAACCAAAGAGCTCAAGTGTGGCCTTCTAGACAGGGCATCAGCGACAATGTTGTTCTTCCCTATTGACATACTCGATGTCAAAATTGTAAGCTTGGAGCTTACTCACCCACTTTTGTTGCCTCTCATTTAGATCCTTCTAATGCATGAAATGTTTAAGACTGTTATGATCAGTCTTAACCACAAACTTACTCCCAACCAAATACTATTTGAACTTGGCCAATGCATGCATGATTGCAAGCATCTCCTTGTCATAGATCGAGTAAGTCCTCTCAACATCCCTCAATTTTTTGCTCTCGAAGACAGTGGGTTGTTTTTCTTGCATTAGGACAGCCCCAACTCCTTCCCTTGAAGCATTACACTGGAACTCAAACGGTTTGGAGAAGTCAGGTATGGCCAACACAAGACATGAACTCATTAGCTGCTTGAATCTATCAAATACCACTTGTGCTTTTTTTGACCATGCAAATGCTCCTTTTTTGGTGAGATTAGTAAGAGGGGCAGCCATCTCAGAATATCCCTTCACAAACCTGTAAAATTCACAAAGTCCCAAAAAACCCTTCAACTGTGATGGTTCTTTGGAGGAGGCCAATCCAAGATAGCCTTAATCTTCTTTGGGTCAACACTAACACCCGTAGAGCTGATCACATGCCCAAGGTAAAGCAGCTCTATCATTCCAAATTCACATTTGGACTCCTTAGCAAACAATGACATAGTTTCCAAGATGCTAAGCACTTCCTCCAAGTGTTTGAGATGCTCTTCCCATGACTTACTGAAGATGAGGATGTCATCGAAGAAGATAAGCACAAATTTCCTCAACTGCTTCTAAAATCCTATTCATATAGGACTGAAAGGTAGCTGTTGCATTAGTCAACCCAAAGGGCATGACTAGAAACTTGAAATGCCCAAAATGACATTTGAAAGCAGTCTTCTCTATATCTGATTCCCTCATCCTGATCTGATGGTAGCCCGATTTGAGATCAATCTTGGAAAAATATACAACTCCATGTAGCTCATCAATCTTGGGAATGGGATATTGGTTTTTGATTGTCTTTTGATTCAAGGCACGATAATCTTCACACATGCGCATAGTGCCATCCTTCTTCTCGACTAGAACAACTGCGGAAGCAAAGGGACTTTTGCTTGGGCGATTGTGAACCATGTCCAAGAGTTCTTTGATAGCCTTATCTATCTCATCTTTCTACTTCTTCGGATATCAATATGGGTAGTAATGACTGGTTTGGCTCCCTCTTCGAGCTCTATGGCATGCTCAGTACCCCTTTCAGGAGGTCTCCCAGGAGGTATATTGCCAAACAACTTACTCTTCTTGGTGATCAAAGACTGAATATTTGGATGGTAGTGTCTCTTATCTTCAACAGGATCGGATGGCAAGATTAAACACTTTGCTGCCCATTCAACTTGGTCATGACGAATTAGCCTTTCCATCCTTTTAAATGACACAATATGAAGGCCTCCTTTTGACATCCCTCTCAATACCACCTTCTTTCCATCTTATGAAAACTTCAACTTTATCGTTTGTAGATTCAAACAGATCTCTGCAAGAGATCGCAGCCATTGAATGCCAAGCATTGCATCAGTATCTCCAATGCCAACCACATAGAAGTCATCCTTGACTTCGTAGTTGCCCAATTGCATAAACATATTGGAGATCTTTCGGTTGCAAGACATAGTAAAACTATTAGCCACCATTATCTTATAACTTTAAACTTTTCCGTTTTAAGGCCTCTCTTTGCAACCACACCATCGTCAATGAAATTATGTGTTGCTCTAGTGTCAATTAGAGCAACGATTTGCTGCCCACCAAGCACTCCATGGACCCTGAAAGACTCATTTTTTTGAAAACTAGAAAGTTGGGCAAATGCCCCCCCACTTCCTTGGTCCTTATTCATCACCTCGGAAGCTCTTTCTTCATCACTGTCCGTAGAATCAGACTGCTGTTCTGATATATCAGATTCTGATCCATAATCAGAATACGCCTCCATGTGATGGGAATGGCCTCTTCCGAAGCACTTACGATCCTTGCTCCATGTTTGTTTGTAGGTGTAACATAATTTCTTCCTTTGGAGCTCTTAACAAAGTTCAACATCCATCTTAGAAGTGAACTTTTTGGTCTGATTTGAAAAATGCTTCTTGTCTTTCTTGTGAGCAAAGGTCCTAGATTGAAATTTTGGCCTTGGGGCAGCCAACTCCATGCTTCTAGATTTCTTGATTGCTTCATCAAGAGTTGGTGGATCAAACGCTTTCATCTACCCCTTCAATGGTTCCATTAGTCTTTCAAAAAACAAGACTACAGGCCTTTTTTTAGTGATGTTGGGCACCATCATGGAAAGCCTTTGGAAATCTACAATGTAAGAGTCAAGCGTACCATGTTGTTTTAGCTGCATTAACTCACGAAACTTGACCTCAAGATCCTTGGTATCAAACCTCTCAATGAGTTTGTTGGTAAACTCCTCATAGGTATGAATAAGGTTATGGCCAAGAGTGACCAAACCATGATACATCCACTCATGGGCGGCCCTATCCAATTGCAAGGTAGCAAACTTGATGGCATCGTCTTCTGGCATCAGTTTTAATGAGAGGTAGTTGTCAAGCTTCTGGACCCATGATCTCGCTGAACACTTATCACTTCCATCAAAGTGAGCCAAGGTCACTTCAAGAGCTTGTTGGAAATCTCTTGGAGGTACAGGAGCGCGATTCTCAACTCTTTTGTCTCCTCTTCTCTTCTTTTGGTTCATGTATTGATCCAATGATAGAATCTCATGGATCTCAACAGGAAGGGAAACATATTCCATGTGACTATTCCTCACTTCCTCTGGCATGGGTACTTCAGGCTCACCAAGTGGTTCCTCCCTTTGGGTAAAGGTAGGAATAAGAGGTCTAGAGGTTGATCCTCTAGTCACGTCATGTTGACCAATAGGTCTCCCTCTTGGATTTGCATTAGAAGCAATGTTTTCAATCTTCGAGTTTTGTTGCATAGGAGTAATTTGCTGATTCATCTTAGCAAGCAACTGGGACATCATGTCCAACATGATATCAAACTTCCTCTCAGTTCTAGCATCCTGTCTTCTTCACGAGCTGGACCCTTCTCCCTATCTGCTATGGTCTAAGTGCAATGTCATGGTTCCTTAGAACCTTTGAAAAAGTATCCTTTTTAGGAACTGATCGAGTTTGAAATTGCTGTCTCTTCAACTCTCTGTTGTAATATCTGATATCTCTATCACTCATTTGGCAAACTGATCACTGAAAGTATAGGCTGCCAAGATAACTTGGCTTTGATACCACTGTAATATCCCCCTTAGTTTTTTTCAAATTTTTCACATGAAACTTCACCAGTTAACGTTAGCTTAAAGAAAGATAAGCAAATTGGAATGTAACCCTTCACTTTTTGATCACCCAGATCTCAGAGTGGGCAAGGTGAGAGCATATGGTGTAAGGGGATCTGATTGCAATAACTGAAAATGCTAGAAGTACAATGATATTGGCGGCAAGCCAACCAATATAGAAAAGTAAATACTTAGGCGGCAAGCCAGCCTCTTCCACTTTTCAGCGGGCTATAGAAAAAGTAATTGTAAAGTAAAATGCTTAGGTGGCAAACCAACCTCTTCCATTTTTTAGTAGTAACAAAGGAAAGCAACAAGGTGGCAAGCCAACTTCAATGAAATTAAATAGTAGAAATTAAAGGGCTGATCAATACTACTGAATCAACGTTACAATACTGAAATCTTTTACAATGAAATTGAGATATTTTTAGCAACTTGAAAGCCCAAATGTTAAGACAATGATCTCCATATCAAATACAAAGATGAGCATCAAGAAAATAAGGTAAAACACTGAAAATACTAGGTTTGATACAAAATTGCAGCGTTTTGATTTTTTGACCAGCAACTTTGGAAAACCACCAAAATGCTCGTATCTTTATCAAATCACCTCCGAGTGATCCCAAACTGAAAGCGAATGATGCTTAGAGGCTAGGTGCCCAATCTCAAATAGCAAAACCCCTCCAAACAACACTCATTATTTTTGCATGCATCCCAAGGCATAATTAGAAAATGGTACAGTCTCCTTGAGAAAGGCGACCTCAAGCAAAAATCAGATACACCTAAAATAACCAAAATAGAAGCATAGGGGCGACCGAATGCTAGTCATCCAACGAGTCAATACCCACAAAAATCGCCCCACTTGGAAAGATGTAAATCAAAACGTGCTACAACCATACTCTAAACCAACAACATGAAAACTGAAGAAACACACTCCAAAAAGGAACAAACTGAAAATAAACTCACTACCACTCCCAAAATTAGAAAACATTGAATGAAGCCATCACCTTTGAAGCTGAGTTGCATCCTCTGAATGAAGGAGCACCAACAATCAGCTAGGAGCTATCTTGCAAGCTCAAAACTAAATAAGGTTGAGTTATTTCAACCCCAAAGCAAGAGTCTGGATAAAATCCGACAACACTTCGTTATCAGATGAATAATGGATACCAAATGAAGAGGCAAGGCCCCGTATATATAGCTTTTCCAACCTAGAAATTCGAATTATCTTTTCCCTCCAAAGGGATGTCCAAGAAGAAAGAATATAATATTCATTTCAATTGCAATTGACCAACTTGACTTTGGGTGCCCAAAATGACTTAACAAATTTAACTTTAGCAAAAGCAAATATATTTCCAATTAGGACGTCCAAAGGAGAAACCCAACTTAAAAACAACTTAAAGTTATGTGACTAGGTGTTGGGGGCCAAAAAACATAATATTAAAATATAACTTAAGTTGCCACCTTCCAAAACAGGCTCCAAGAAAGCTGGAAACATTTGCATATATTGCCCTGACAGAAATAGACACTGAGTGTTGAACTGCTCCCAAATTGCACTGCCAAAAATAACACTTACTAAAAATAGCATACTACTAAAAATAGTAAGTGACTTTTGGTGGCACCTTCAAATTTTGCAAATTTGAAGTGCCTATTTTGAATCAAAAGTGCACACAAAATCTGCCTAAGTGACCTACTTTGGAAGGTTATAATTCAGAGCCAGTTGATTTTCAGGCCAAACCTCTTGGTGGACATATTTACTTGACATATGTGAATGTGCATGTCAGTTTTTAGCTTCCCATGATAAGTTTTGACAGTGTTTTGAAAAACGAAGCTAGAGGGTTTTGGCACTATTTTGTTATAGAACTTTCAGTTTTTCGAAGTGGCCTCCCGTTCAAGCTTATATTTTACAACTGGATGATTGTCATGACGAATGGGTTGTTGCCCTCCATTCCCCCCACATTCATATGCTCCCCTGTCCGATTTCAGAGCTTCATGATCTAATTTGATATTTTTTCAAGATCAAAAGCAAATGCAGTTTGTTTAATTTTTACATCTGCATTTTTGACAGTGTTTCAAGGTGGTCAACTTTGACCCCTAATATCTTGTGAAGAATAATGATTGAAGGAAAGCCCTCTTGCACACGTGCTCAGTGTACCTAAATGATCTAATGTTTCCAGTGGTTGTTTCCCAGGATCTGATTTGATATTTTTTCAAAGAAGTGACTTGGTGAGCTTTAATTGGTTTTGAAAAGATACAGTTGCAGAAATGCCTGAGTGAGTAACTTTGTCAATTAATATCTTTCACCTCGGGATCCATTTTTCTGAGCCGTTTATTGCACTGTATTCTTGGGTCAATTGTCTACACGCCTGTTCAATTTTACGCCTCTAAGATAAGTGCTGATGGGTTATTTAATTGCTTTCTGATAATGACATGGCTAAAATTGGTGTTTCAAAAGGTTTCAAATCTAAGGACAACCCATTTCTTGTTTTGGTTTGAAATGTCTATAGCTCCATTTTCATAAAAAAACAGAGGTCATTTGATACATTATTTTGATGTATTTTGGGTGTGGCGAACACGTCCCGGGGGCCAGTTTACAAAGGAGGTACTTGAATTTTAAGGGCTGGGCAAAATTTGAGGAAATGGGTTTTCTCTAAATAATTGATTATGATCCTACGCAAATTTTCGTGGCTCCAAGTGTCTTGGTTTGCCCACAGTGAATTTTCTCCAAATGGGCCGTAAGTGTAATTAGAAGTCACAATTTTTATAATGTTTCAAATGGTCATAATTAAAATATTTTGAATATTGTGCAAATATAAAGGGGTATTTAGGGCAAACATAAAATACATCTTCAAATGTTTTGGAGGACAATCGAGTTTAATTCTTGCTTTTGATTCGTGCAATCATGGCTTTCACGACTTTCATGGTTGTACAGAAGAACTCATCGCCAGTGGCAGAAAAGCTTTGTCTTTCCCATTTGATTTCAGTGATGCAATGTTTCCAGCCACAAATTTTGATGTGATAGGTTTATTTAATGTTTCCTTGGTTTTGGCAAACTTTTTCTCACGACAAAACTCTCATCGCGTGTCGTTGGAAGGCTTCTCCATTCCAATAAACAACCGGGATGAGCAATGGACTTGCTTTCTATCGCTCATCGCCGGTTGTGTTTCCATTCTCCCATTCCCTCAAGCAATGCCCAATGTGCTAAGGAGAAGTCTTGTGGGCCCATGAAAATGAAAGGCACGGGTAATGGTGCCCGATGTATGTACGGATGGTTTGATATTTTTATTTGAAGGGATATTTTAATGGTGAGAAAAGGTATGTGAAGGTAAATTGAACGAAAATGCATAGGTAAAGAAGATTTACATAGCCAGATAAATGAATAAAAGCCTTCACGGTAAAAACAAAACCTTGAGGAGCAGAGGATAATGGTATTCATGTCCAAAAGTTTGCAGCAGTAATTTCTCATGCTGTGATGGCTATTTAGTGCTATTTTGAGCAAATTTGGTTCCCAACAATTAATAGTATTGACCCAACAAGTGTTTTCAATCCCTAGATATCATTTTCCATTGTATTTTGAGCATTTTTATTGCCTGTGAAGGTGAAAACGCCTATAAATCTTTTTTCACAACCAAACAATATCTGCAATGTTATTAACGGTGCTCATGGGTGATTTGATACTGCAAATGAAGTTTTAGTATTGCTATAGTAGCCACCATGATCGATGAGGGTTGCAGAGCCGAACAGAGGAATAGCTAGGGCATTTTTTTGCCGCCATCGCTCATCGTGGGTTTTGATGGTTTTGATCTTATGCAACTAGCGATGAGCGATGCTTTTCTTTCTAATCGGGGCATCGCTGGTTTGTTTGCCTTTCTCCCATTCCTTCACACGATGAGTGATATGTTGGAGAAGGTTTGGTGGGCCTGAAATTTTTGAAGGCAAAACATTTAAGAAATTAAAATGTTGCCTGGTAAGATGAAAGAAATAATGTGGGGTTTCATTTGTTTTTAAAACCAAGTGTTTTAAAATGTAAAAGTGAAAAGGTGAGGGTAAAATATTTAAAGGCCTTTACTATAAAAACAAACATTTTAAAATGTGAGGTAAATGGGTGAAGTTTACTTGAGGATAATATAGCTGGGAATTGAAGGCGAATTGCAGTTGGGGTAAATTTTTAATTTTGCCCGGGTAAAGTATTGACGGGTGAATATTTTAAATGAAACATTTAAAATATTGGGGGGACAAATTAAAATTTTGTGCAGCATGATGAAATTTAATAAATCATGGGCTCCATTATAAAGTTAAGAAAACTTTATTTGCTGGAAATAAAATGAGAAGTGAAATTATTTTGTGCAGCATGATAAAAGCAGAGCCAAACAAGGGAAAAAATAGAGGGCTTTCACAGGAGAGTTCTTTTCCATTGCAAGGTAAAAGGAAATAAAATATTTTTCACAGGCAGGTGAATTTGCTGTTGAAAAATCAAGATGAAGGAAAAATTCAGATGCAAAGTTTGTTATTGCAAATATGGAGGGAAAACAAATGGAGATTCCAGATTCCAAATTGAAGAAGGAAGCTGTCATGTATCATCATCAGATTAACTTCAGGGCTTCTTTTGTTTTCTTCTTATTCTCTTCTTTTCTCATTGTAAAGGGTTCTGAATTTTCTGTATGGGTTGGATAGATACAAAAATGCCGAGTCTGAGTCATGGATTGATAATGCAAATTGTAACAGCTGATTTCATGAGTAAATGTCAATCAGTTTATGCAAATGGGGAATGAATGTCATCAAATTGTCTCCAGATTTGTACACATTTAATCATATAAATTCAATATATCAAAGATGTTTGAGTTTGTCATCTCAATTTCCTTGAGATTGTGTTATTTGTTCATGGTTCTATTTCAAGGAAATAGTTAAATTACTTTGAGCAGATAATTGTGATTTTAGGTGTGCAGGGTGGATCTGTAAGAAGAATTTGGATGATAACCAGAGTGGATCTGTTAGTACAAAATATTAGCGGTTTTAAATCCATTGGTTGAAGTTTGTTTACTGATGAGGTTGTCTTTATAATTCTGTATTTGACTCCGTGGCCCAGAATTAGGCACTGATCTGTTATTCTGCTAAATGCATTTCAAAAAAAAATTATTAAATCAAAATCATTTTAATTCCTGTTGTTTGGATTGAGTTTGGTGTTGAGTTCTGTTTACCAATTGCTAAGTGAGTGTTGAAATACCAAAAATATAGCCAGATTTGAAGTTGTCAATGCTTTCCTTGGTATATTTTCATTGGGAATTATCTGCTATAAAATGCAATGTCGGTGCACAATTGAATTAAGTCTTTAGGCATTGTGAAGGGAAACCCACCTTGGTCCTGTAGAGCCAGAAGTGTAGGAGATTTCAGTCTTTGACTGAATCTCGTTAGTTGGCCAAATCCACCTTTGAGTCTAAACAAAAGAAAGTTGCTATTCTTTAGGACTCATTGCATCTGTTGATTTGAAGAACCAACAACTCCAAACTCTGTTAGAGCACAAATTGGGTAGCTGTCGTAACTTTTCAATGAAAGTGCATGTCACACCATTCTGAAGCCCTTTGAAAACCCAGAAAGACCTAGAAATCCCCTATGCCAAACTCCTACATGCAACCCTTGAAAACTTAGAAGGAACCTTCTAGAAAATTGGAAACCCTAATTCTACTTCGACTAGCCTACGAGCCTCTAAAATAGGCTAACGGTCATCAAATGAAACTACTGCCAAGAAGGGGACATTACAGTCCGCCCTCCCCAAGATTGCTTGTCCTCAAGCAATCACAAGTATGGATGCTGCAAAATTTGCTCATTCTCAAGTAGCATCCTCAATCGGTAAGTCCTTCCACTTCACCAAATACTCTTTTATAGACCTCATCCTCAAATAGCGCTCTTTGAAGCAACAAGCAAATTCCCCTTCACACTCTATCTGTACAAATGCCAATATGTGTTGTACTTCTCTTGCCACCAATGGGGATTGTCCAATGTCAAGTCATTTGGATATGTCTCCAACCTCTTGCAACACCACCACCATCGATAGGAGATCCTCTATGTATTGTTGGACTATACCAATTGGGTCCATCTCATCAGGCTTGGTGATCTCAACGATTAGCCCTTTAGACTCACTTGACTCCTCTTCCTCATCCTTGCTCGATGGGTTAGGCGGTGGCAACTTATGTGCAGTCAAAGGTGGTTATGGTACCTGAAGGGGTACCCCACTCTCCTAACTGTGCATAACATCCGATCAGGGACTAATTACACATTAACTTATTTATTTATTTATTTCTTGCTAACTACAGTTTAGTGCGTTGTGATCGATGCAGATCCACATTGTGCATATTCCTTCTCAACCAAAACCAAAAAGGAAGTAAAGGGACTTAAGTTGGGTTTGATGTGCCCCATTTCCAATAGTTCCTTAATGGCCTTTTTGACTTCCTCCTTATGTTTCCTAGGGTGGCAGTAGGGAGTAGTGATGATAGGCTTAGTACCCTCCTCCAACTCACTAATGTGCTCAAAGCCTTTGTCTAGTATCTCTCTATAGGAATGTTGTCAAATACTTTAGTGTGCTTGTCCACAATGATCCTTAAGTCCACATTATATGCCATCTTTCCTTGGTCGAGTTGTGTTACAATCACCAAACATTGAGTTTCCCATGCAACTTTCTCATGACAAAAAAGCCTCTTCATTCTCTTAGCCAATACAATCCTTGGCGCTTTATTTGTCATTCCTCAAAGTTCCACTTCTTTTACCTCCTAAAACATTAGTTCCATAGTCTAGAAGCTTTGTGTGGTCTCTCCTAATGAGTGCAACCACTAGATACCAAAGACCATATTTGAGTCTCCTATGTTGACAACGTAGAAGTCATCCTTCATATCATATCCTCCTAGATTGAGATTCAATTAGGAGATCTTTCTATTGCATTGGATGGTGAAATCATCAGCCAACATAACATAGAATCCTTTAAAGTCCTTTGTTTTGAGGCCTCCCTTGGTCACTAGTCCTTCATCAAAGAAATTGAGTGTCACTGATGTCAATGAGTATAGTCACTCTTTGACCTTGTAGGACCCCATGGATGCAAAAGGGGTTGTACCTTAGAGTACTAGAGAGTGTGGCAAGAGTGCCTCCCAAGATAACCTCTTCCTCTTTTGGTTGATCTTCTTCTCCAAACTCATGTTTAGTTTCTTCTTCACTCTATGGTTTATGGTTCTTTAGATCTTGATTCATCATTAGAACTTACCTCAATGTAATGCACTTGTCCTTTCCCAAGACATCTATGTCCAAGTGATCATGGCTCCATGTAGTTGAAACAAAGCTTATTTCTTCTCAATTCATTCTTTGCCTCAATGTGTGGTCTTGATGGAAAACTCTTGGTTTGCTCTACATCTTTGAGAAAGGGCTTCTTTGGAATGAAGGCTTTGGCTAGAACTTATTCTTTGGTATGGAAGTCTCGAGTGCCAAAGCTTGCTTGATGGCCTCTTATAGGGTAGGTGGTTCAAAAGCCTTGACCATCCTCTTGAGAGATTCAGTTAACCCTTCAATGAAGAGCATAGTCAATCTTCTCTTTGTGGTGTCTGGCATTGTCATCAACAACTTTTGAAACTTTGTAACATACTTCTCCATTGAACCATGTTGGTGTTTATTGGGCAGCGTCAGTAGTATTCTTCCAACGATCTCCTTTACATGAGATAAATTAAATTATAGCCCCAGGCTATTTAATTTATAGAGATTTTGATTTGATGAAAAGGCACAATTTATGATAACTATATTTAGTTATTAAGAGGCACGAATTAATGAAGAAATGTAATTTTGAAGGAGGCCGACCTCATGCTCCTTGGACGCGATTTTCTAGAAGGGCACGATTCTTAGAAGAGACGTGTTCCTCTCTTGTGGCCAACTTGCTTTTGAAGGGTCACATCTTGTAGATATATTCATTGGTGTTTCATTGTTTATCATTCATTTCATATATTCATCATAAGTCGTCATACATAGTGCGGATTTTGTAGAAGAGCAGATTGAGTTTCTGTAGAAAGCTGAGTCTTATCATCAGCAAATTACATCATTGTGTTACTGTGTTTGCATCAGTTTGTGGTGGCTCTTATTGGCCTTCATATCGGCCCTTGTCAAGGAGACAATTGTGTTGACATTTCAATATATAAGTGATATATTGTTTCTGGGTTTTTCTCCCTCAAGTGGAGGGTTTTCCCAGGGTATTTGCTGTGTTCTTGTGTCTGATTTTGAATTAATTTCTGTACATTAAATCTGATCATAAAACTAACATGGTCTCAGAGCGGGTTTGAAAAAGATCGTGATCAGATTTGTTATTGCAGTGATACTCTCTATTCTCCTTTTCATATCTTTTGTCTATCTCTATTTTAGTCAAGATGGTGAATGGTCCTAAAATCAAAGATAGACTCGAGGGAGCATCCAACTACACATCATGGAGGTTCAAAATCATGCTCACCTTGGAAGAGAATGATTTGGTTGAGTTTGTGGAGACCAAAGTTCCCGAACCTGAGGAGGAAGAAGAGAAGTTGCAGTGGGGGAAGAAAGACATCAAGGCAAAGAAGATGTTGGTTGATTCCATTAAAGATCATATTGTTCCGATTGTCTCCAAGTTGAAGACGACAAGGGACATGTTCAAAACATTGGAGGAGATGTATGAAATCAACAACACCACCAACCAGGCACTTGCACAGAAGCAACAACTACACCATGTGAAGATGGCGAAAGGAGAAACAATGATTGCCTATTTCATGAGGATTTCAGAATTGAGAGATCAGCTCTCTACAATTGGTCATGTGATTGATGATAAGGACTTGACCATGCTTGCTCTCAATGGTCTTCCTCTATCATGGGAGTCCTACATTCAAGGAATCAGTGCAAGATCCAAACTTCCTAAGTTTGATCGTTTGAGGGCCGACTACATTCAAGAGGAGTCAAGGTTGGTGGCTAGAGGTGTTGACCAAAGTTCAACTAATGAAGATATTCATGTTCTCGCCTCTCACTCTTCGAAGAAGAAAGGAAAAGATGGGAAGAAAGGATTCTTAAAGAGGAATTGAGATAAAGGAAATGATGGTGCTCCCGCATTCAAGTAGAAGAGAGACTTATCCAAATTCCAATGCTTTAGATGTGACAAGTATGGTCACTTTGCCAAGCATTGTCCATCCAGGCCTAAGCAACAGGCCACCATTGTAGATGTTGATGAGGCCTCTCCTCAAAAGGACTCTTGTGAATACTTGTTCTATTCAACATTGTTAAGCAATGTACCTACAGACACCAACACTTGGCCGATCGACAGTGGTGCTTCTCGACACATCATTGGTTTTAGGAGCATTTATCAAGCTTGGTGGAGAGAGATTCTACTGAACAAGTCATTATTGGAGATGATGCTAGCTACTCCGTGAAAGGGATTGGGACCTCTACTCTCCATTTGGATTCTGGCATTACACTACAGTTATGTGATGTCCTTTGTGTTCTAGGAATCAAGCAAAATCTCATCTCCATTCCAGCTTTAGAAGATAAAGGATATCAAAGTTGCCTTCTCCAAAAAAAAAAGTACTTGTGTGGACAAAGAATTCCAATTTCAAGACTGCTCAAGTAATTGGTGTTAGACATGAGAGCCTCTATAGGCTATGCACTCGTCCACTTCAGGCATTAGTTCATGATTCTTCAAGCTTGTGTGATCTTTGGCATCGAAGATTGGCTCATCTCCACTTCCGAGCTCTATCTATCATGGAGAAGATGGTTACGGGCCTTCCAAAGTTCATCCAGGACCATGAAGGTACTTGCAAAGGCTGTGCAATGGTTAAGAATACAAAAACTCCATTCCATAGTAGAGAAAGTAAATCTACTCTAGATCTCATTCATTCTGATTTATGTGGTCCAAAGTCTGTTCCTTCTTCGAGTGGTTTCTTGTATTACATTCTATTTATTGATGACTGCTCTAGAAAGACTTGGATTTATTTTTTGAAAACTAAAGAGTCTGAGGAAGTGTTAGAAAGGTTCAAGGAGTTCAAAGCTCAGGTAGAGAACCTTTTCGGGAAAAGAATCAAAGTCCTAAGATCTGATAATGGAGGAGAATAGATTTTTGGCAGCTTTCGGAATTTTTGTGTTGAAGATGGGATTAAGAGGGAGTTTTGTGTTCCCTATAATCCTCAACAAAACGGTGTTGCAGAGAGAAAGAACAAATCAATTGTGGAAGTAGCAAAAGCCATGATCCATGACCAGGATCTGCAAACCTTCCTATGGGCAGAAGCTTCTAGGATTGCAGTCTATGTTCAGAATAGAAGTCCTCACAGAATCTTGGAAAGCATGACTCTTGAAGAAGCCTTTATTGGAAAGAAGCTAGAGGTGAGTCATTTGAGGATCTTTGGATGTTCAGTTTATGTTCATATTCCAAAGGAAAAGAGAACAAAGTTGGAGCCTTCTGGCAAGAAGGGAATATTTGTGGGCTACAATGATACATCAAAAGCCTACAAGATATACATTCCAGGTTAGAAGTTGATCGAGATCAGTAGGGATGTCACATTTGAGGAAGATGTTGCATTCAAGAGATCCAAGGGTACTCATATGGAGATTGATAATGAAGAGTCTCCTCAGGATATGGAAGTTGACCATACTCCTGAGATTCAGAGGGAGATTTCAGATTCAAAGGAAGATATTGATCTAGTTGAGCCCTTGGAACCTACTGATGGGCCTACCGATATTGTGATTGGGAGAAAAAGACCTCTTTGGGCTAGACAAACAATGCAGGAGGCAAAAAGGTTTGCAGCTCCAAGAGGAACCTTCAGAGAAAGCAAAAGGCCACATAAGTTTTCCAATTATGTTGCTTTGATGAGTCAGATTATTGCGTCCGAGCCTTCCAGTGTTGATGAAGCTTCTAGTCAACAAGTTTGGAAAGATGCTATGAATGAGGAGTATCAGTCAATTCTCAACAATGATGTTTGGGACATCGTTCCGAGATTCGGAGGCAAATCTGTGGTATCTTCAAAATGGCTCTTCAAGATCAAGCATGCGGCTGATGGGAGCATTGAGAAGTACAAGGCAAGGTTCGTGGCTAGAGGGTTCTCACAAAAAGAGGGAGTTGACTATGAAGAAACATTTGCTCCTGTTGCTCGCTACACTTCTGTCAAAACCATTATTGCTATTGCTGCATCTAGAGGATGGAAGATTCATCAGATGGATGTGAAGACAATTTTTCTGAATGGTGTGATTGAGGAAGAAGTTTATATCGAGCAACCTGATGGATTTGAGGTACATGGGAAGGAGTCTCATGTTTGCAGGTTGAAGAAGGCCTTGTACGGTCTTAAGCAGGCTCCTTGTGCTTGGTACGAAAGGATTGATCGTTACTTGTCAAGTTTGGGCTTCTCTAAAAATGATGCGGACTCAAATCTGTACTGTAAGGTAATTAATGGTGAAGCATTGATTTTGGTTTTGTATGTTGATGATTTGATTCTTACTAGAGAAGATCACCTTATTTTCAAATGTGAGAAGGAGTTGGCTTCTAAGTTTGAGATGAAGGACCTTGGGCTCATGCATTACTTCCTTGGCTTAGAAGTTTGGCAAAAGCCAGATGAGATGATTCTAAATCAAGGGAAGTACACCATTGACATACTTAAGAGGTTTGGCATGATGGATTGCAAATCCATGTCTACACCTATGGAGAGCAACCTACATAAGCTAAAAAAGGCTGCAGCTAGTTCAGACTTGGTGGATCCTATGATGTATAGGCAGTTGATTGGGTCCTTGATGTATCTAGTTAACACTAGACCAAATATTTGTTATGCTATGAAAGCACTTAGTTCATGTGTGAACCGAGACAAATACATCTTGTTGCAGCAAAACATATCCTGAGATACTTGCGATGCACAGTTGGATATGGGTTGAGATATTCTTTAGATGTAGACCTGGAGCTGCATGGTTTGACTGATTCTGATTGGGCAGGGAGTGTTACTGATCAGAAGAGCACCTTTGGATGTTGCTTCAGTTTGGGATCTGCTATGATTTCCTGGTGCAGCAGGAAACAGTCATCTATAGCATTGAGTACAATAGAAGCAAAGTATATTGCAGCTTGTGTGGTAGCTCGGGAAGCAGTGTGGCTTCGTAAGCTCCTTGCAGGATTGTTTGGACAATCAATGGAGCCTACTATCATTCATTGTGAGAACCAGAGTTGTGTGAAGCTTTCTGTCAATCCTGTGTTTCATGACAGAACCAAGCATGTTGAGATCAAATAGCACTATATCAGAGATATGGTATTAAGGAAAACTATACAGTTGAGGTATATCAGCATTGATGAGCAGACGACAGACATTCTCACCAAGCCTCTCTCCAGGTTAAAGTTTGTGTACTTTCGAGATAAGTTTGGTATGGTGGAGAATACAACCTTAACTGAGAAGGAGTCTCAGTATCAATGATCCTCTTTAATGAGTTCTTCTCTGTGAGAGAAGTTCGAGGTGAAATCCCTTGTTAATGAAGTTCTTCTCTGTAAGAGAAGTTCGAGGTGAAATCCCTTGATTCCACCCTCTGGGAGAGCCATGGTGGATGTCATGTGTGTGACTCCATGACAGCATCACGTGAGAGAGTTTGTGATAATTTTCTTGTACTTGTGTTTCACCCTCTGGGAGAGCCTTGGTGAAAGTCATGTTGAGGTGACAACATCACACAAGTGATGAACACTCGTACATACCATACATGGTTGTAGCCATTAAGGTTGATATCATGTTGAGGTGATATTCTTCTTTTCCACTTATGGTTGTAGCCATAGTGGTAGACATCACGATGAAATCCCTTGTTAATGAAGTTCTTCTCTGTAAGAGAAGTTCGAGGTGAAATCCCTTGTTAATGAAATTCTTCTCTGTAAGAGAAGTTTGAGGTGAAATCCCTTGATTCCACCCTCTGGGAGAGCCATGGTGGATGTCATGTGTGTGACTCCATGACAGCATCACGTGAGAGAGTTTGTGATGATTTTCTTGTACTTGTGTTTCACCCTCTGGGAGAGCCTTGGTGAAAGTCATGTTGAGGTGACAACATCACACAAGTGATGAACACTCGTACTTATCATACATGGTTGTAGCCATTAAGGTTGATATCATGTTGAGGTGATATCTGATATCACGATGAGGTGATATTCTTCTTTTCCACTTATGGTTGTAGCCATAGTGGTAGACATCACGATGAGGTGATATGTCTTGTGCAGCTGGAAGTATACTCCCTAGCTGAGAGGGAGTGCTGATGTTTATTGGGCAGCGTCAGTAGTATTCTTCCAGCGATCTCCTTTACATGAGATAAATTAAATTATAGCCCCAGGCTATTTAATTTATAGAGATTGCGATTTGATGAAAAGGCACAATTTATGATAACTATATTTAGTTATTAAGAGGCACAAATTAATGGAGAAATGTAATTTTGAATGAGGCCGACCTCATGCTCCTTGGACGCGATTTTCTAGAAGGGCGCGATTCTTAGAAGAGACGTGTTCCTCTCTTGTGGCCGACTTGCTTTTGAAGGGTCACATCTTGTATATATATTCATTGGTGTTTCATTGTTTATCATTCATTTCATATATTCATCATAAGTCGTCATACATAGTGCGAATTCTGTAGAAGAGCAGATTGAGGTTCTGTAGAAGGCTGAGTCTTATCATCAGTGAATTACATCATTGTGTTACTGTGTTTGCATCAGTTTGTGGTGGCTCTTATTGGCCTTCATATCGGCCCTTGTAAAGGAGACAATTGTGTTGACATTTCAATATATAAGTGATATATTGTTTCTGGGTTTTTCTCTCTCAAGTGGAGGGTTTTCTCAGGGTATCTGCTGTGTTCTTGTGTCTGATTTTGAATTAATTCCTGTACATTAAATCTGATCATAAAACTAACAAACCACACTATTTTAGCTGAGTCAAGTCTTTGGAATATACTTCAGGATCCTTTCGATCAAACCTCTCAATCAAATGTTTGTAAAATTCATCATATGAGTCGATGGATTTGTGACCTTGAGTGATTAGACTATGGTACCACCACACGTGTAGTACCTTCCAAATGCAAGGTCAAACTTGATTGCTTCATCTTCGGTCATCAGTTTGAGGTACATATATGTATCTAGCTTTTGTACCCATGCACATGCTGTGCATTTGTTAGATCCATCATAAGGAGAGAGTGTCAACTTCCCTGAAGCTTGTTGTACATCTCTTTGAAAGACTTGTTGTCTACGATTAGGTCTGTAACCATTTCAAGACTTCATGTTCATATAATTGGTGAGTGACATTTTACTTTGGATCTACCAAGGAAGAGTTCTGTATTTTGCATGACAAGCCATAATATCATCAAACAGTGAGTTTTGGGCTTTAGGTTCTAGAGCTTCCACCTCCTTATTTAGAAAGATAGGTTGGATTGGTCTTGCAGCTGAAACAAGAACAATACTTTGTGCGTGGCTCTAAATGGCATACAAATTATTACCTTTAGAAGCATTTGCTTCTCTTGTCAGTTGTCTAGGCATATTCATATTACTGTCCATCTTGTGAAACAACTGTGCCATCATATCAATCATTAGATCAAACTTTCTTTTGGCTTGACCCTCCGAGTTATCACTTACGTTTGTGTTCCTCTCTTATTCTGCCATATTGTTATGCTCTACAATAGGTTCTATAGGAGCCAATTGAGTCTCTAAACTCTCTATAGATTGGCTTCGTTTCTTGATCTCACTCTAGTGATATCTGGTTGCTATAACTGTATTGCATAAAACTAAAATATGCAAAGTTGAACTTTTAACACACCGGTTGGTAAGATGATGAACTTTGAACTATAATGCATACTTTCCTAGCACATGGTGTACAATTTATACCACCTATGCTTCACAACACATGGCACCATATTTAGTGGGGTGTTCATTGTCTTCCATCTTTGCGTTACAATAGGTCTAATATGCTCATACAAATCTAAATCAAGGTGCCTAATATGAATTGCTTGCTTTATCTAGCTTAACATGTTTGTAAAATGTCATGTAAGTCTCTCTAAGGATATGAGAGTTTGAATCAGCATATCTAATCACTTGCAAATGTATCTACATGCAAAATTTACACAAAGAGTTAATGCAATTTTTTTCAAAATTTCAATTAAAATTATAAATAGAAATAAAAAGTTAAATAATAAAAATACATATATGTAAAGAAGTTACAAATAGTGTGTTTCCACCTTTCTGTTGCAACATGTCTAATATGCTCATAGATTTCCAAATCAATGTCTCTATTATGAATTATTTGTTTTATTTATCGAAGCATGCTGTAAAATGTCTCATAAATCTCTCTAAGGCTAGGAAAGTTTGTACTGCCATATCTAATCGCTTGCAATCTACATGCAAAGCTTTGAAAGAAGAATGAATGCATTTTATTTCTTCAAAATTTGAATCGAAGTTAGAAATCAAAGTTAAAAATTTAAGCAGCCATTCTTAATTACATATATTGTAGTGAACTACCAATTATCATAAAGTACCTTTTGCTTCACCTTGTTCTCTTCAGCTATTTTGGCCTCTCCCTACATTGATAACTCACTATAAACCATCATCCTCTAGCAAAATGAAGTAGCTTGTGTATCCAGTCTTCATTGGTTTGAACTTTGAAGAATTGCTTTTTCAAATAAGTCCTAAAGAGATCAAGTATGATGTGGTTGTAAATAAACACTTGTATGTGTTTAACTTTCGCTACCACATTATAAACTATCTGCCCAGTGTTATTTAATGTGTTATTCAACTCATGGACTCGATTAGGAGTCCAAAAATTGTGTGTATAAGCACTCTTCACCATCATACCATCTAACTTTCAACAGAATAAATCATCACAACCTGTAAAACATTGGAGGCCCCAAACCCCTCTATGGTCTCCATCAAAAGATAAATTAAAATCAACGTCCTTGCACTTTGTTGAGAACTTAGAACCTCCTAGAAAATATGAGCTAGTTGCACATTTAACAATAATATTGTCGTCAATGTCCGATATAAGTCCACACTTATGCAATAAGTAGCAGCCTGTCCTTACCTATAACAATCAACTCACTCTTGAATATTGCGTGTCAAGGAGGATGACATGCAATTTATGTTGAGGATGGGGAGGGGGGCATGTGAGGAACCAATTTTGTCTTTTTCAACATGCTATTAAAGTTTCGCCAATGTACCACATGAAATAAGATGGAAAATATGCCACATGAAATGAGATGGCATGGGCATAATTGTTTTTTTGGCTACATGTGCTTACAAGTTTATCATCCTTGAGATTGTAATCAACTCATCACATATGGCCGTCCTCTTCCTTTTAGTTCATAGCATCTATCCTAGCAGTAGAAGACTCTACAGCGTAACCTATAGCTCTTGCTTAAACTTTCCTAAACATGTTTTCCAATGGTTATATATAATACAAATCATGACTCCTTTTTAGATCTCTATGGTAAATTGTAAGAAACCCTGGTGTAACTCATTTTACTTTCCTTTTACTTGTTGACCTTGGTTTTGTCAAAAATTGTCAAAAGGACTATGTGGGTTTGAATGGGCCCTTTGCGTAAGGTTTCACATTGGTTGATGGGCTTTCAAAAGGATTTCTCATTTCACTTCTTACAACACTCTGACACCTAGAAGAACCTTCAACACCTCTTTCACTCACTTCCATCTCAAGTTCATCTCTACAGGAAACAATATTCCTGCTCATAAAACTCAAAAAGCAAAAAAAATTATAGTGGGATGCAATGGTAGTTTATCTCCAATGGTAAATGTTGATGCTCCTCTTTTTGAGCTTTTTGCTACAAATCATTAAACAAAATAAAATTTGCACCATCTTTGATTTGGATGCTAAAAGGAGGCAGTCAGGTAACTTTGCCAAATTCTGTAAATTTTTATGGTGAACAGTATTACAACTTACATCAATTTGAAACTTACTTCAAAAATTATATTGCAAGACTGTTCTTTCCTTTATCCAGTCCAATGTATGTCATTTTCTCTGATGTTTGCAGTGTATGATTTGACCATTGCTTACAAACATTGATGCTTTCTTTTCATATCTATATCTATCTATCTATACATATACATGCACTCATTGTAAGACAGTTCTTTCCTTTTATCTTGTCTAATGCGCTTCAATTTCTTTGATGTTTGCAGTGTATGATTTGACTATTACTTACAAACCTCGATGCCCTCTTTTTATGGATAATGCCTTCGGGATTGATCCAGCAGAAGTACATATTCATGTTCGTCGAATACCTTTGAGTGAAATTCCCACCTCAGAGGATGAAGCTTCTGCTTGGCTTAATGAAACCTTTCATTTTAAAGATCAGCTTCTTTCAAGATTCTACAAAGAAGGCTCTTTCCCCAACTCTGGCACTGAAGAAGAACTTCCCACCTACAGGTGCTTACTGAATGTTTCTGTGATGGTCGGCTTAACTGTTCTGTTTTCAGTTTTAACTTTTTCTTCTATTAAGTGGATAGGAGTGTATGTTGCTTTGAGCTGTGTTTATCTTGCCGCTGCAACATACTTTAATAGCAGGCCAACTCCCATATTTGGGGTTGAGAAGCAGGTTTAACTGTGGAAAAGACAATATGTCATCAATTAAGCGATGTCAGAGATTGCATTATTTTAAAAAAATAAAAAATAAATCTAAATTATCATTGGATCTCACATTCCTTTTCGCTCTAACTTGTGTTTCATGGGTGAAATTCCAACATATGATCATTTTACTTCTGGTATTCACATAACTGATCTTACATACTGTTCGTTTGGTTGAATAAGGCAATTGATTGAAATCACAGAGCACATTATTTATAATCCAATGCTATATATTTTAGACATCCGTTAAATTTAGTGAACTATTTGGTATTTTAAACAAGCCACAGGGTATTCACTTAGCAGGCTACTTTATAGCATGTTTTGAGTACGGTATATTAAATAATATCATTAATCTTGATATTTGTGTACACATTTTTACGTGGGTGTATACGTGAACACATTTGTGATACTATTTATCACAGTATTTATTTTTCATGATTTAAAAAAAAAATCCTAAACAATCAAGGCAATAAGGTGGTTGTATCATACAACTGATATGCTATAGATTATCATATTTAATTCTATACAGAATAATAGATTTTTGAAAAAAATATATATATACCAATAAATTTTATATTCTCTCATGCCATGACTTCTACTACACATTGAACTTTTAATCTAAATTGATTCAAGATAAATTAAAATAATCCTTTTGAAATAAAACACTAGACAATGTTACATTATTGATGATGCACTGGCACATTATATCTCTTTCATTCAAATAAAATATATTGTAATGTTCTGTTTTATTCTCAAGTGTCTACAACCTATGTTTCAACATAAATCAATAAAGATAATTAATATTACACCACACTGACATTAAATGAAGATCAAGTTGTTAAGAATGGTCAACCAACATAAGAGGACTCGTGTCCCTCGAGCAAGATAAGATATATAAGGAAGATATATCTAGAAGGAAAAGAAGAGGAAAAAGAATGATTATGACTGATTACAAGGAAAATACACTAGGGGAGAGGGGCCTATAGTGGAGCACCCTAACTTCATGTTTCTCAAAATCCTATGTGGAAATTTCAAATCACTTCTAATTTTGTACAACCGTTTATTTGGCAACTCACATGCTTCTATATTTTGTTTTAGGGCCACATCATCAAATATGATGCCACATCATCAAATATGATGCCACATCAACATGCTTTTTGTTGAGGTATCCAAAAAGGCCCCCAAAAAAAGTGAGACCGATAGTGGTGCACTAAGTCATGTTTTATTGGTGCGCTGATGTGGCATCACATGATTTGTCAATTTATGTATTTTATGGATAAAAAGTGTTTTGCAATTGGATATTAAGGTGCTCAACAATGGGGCCTACTAAGGACTACTTCTATCCCCACTATTGGACCCCGCTCCACTATGGGACTCTCTTCCCTAGCACTAGAAAATTAACTTATTTAAAATTAAATTATTATTTTTCAAATGCAACAATTAAGGGGTGTAACTATTGAGGTGAAGAGGTGTGACTCCCTCAAACTTGAGATACGAAAGGGAGAGAATTTAATTTGAGAAAGGCATCCATAACATCACTTAATCAATCAATTGCAAATAAATATGACATGACTCCTAATGTGAAAGTTTGCGACTTTCAAATATCAAAGGTTGTCTCCCTAAGTAATAAAATATGAAAGGGGGATCAATTCCTTGTGGAGAAAGAATCAAGTGGATGTGATTGGAAAAAGGAAAATAAAAAATTGAAATATAAGATATCTATTGAAAATAAATATTGTTTCACCAAGAATATTATTGGAAAGTAAGTTTGAGAATATCAATTAAGAACTCAAAAAGTTGATCGACCTTGTTTCTAGAACAATTCTATAAATTAAAAATGAATTGCTAGAAGAATCTACTATATTCATTAGTAATAAATGTAGTATAGAAAAATATAGCCCTTTACATTTTCACACTTGTTTGGGCCTTCCCTGCTAAAATTGGGCTAATTTATGCCTTATTTGGTTCTATTTTGCATCCACAAGCCTTATTTAATGCATCTTTTTGAGGATAATTCCAACATATATCAGATGGCCATTCATAATTTAATGATTTTGGGTTGTATGGCCCAGATTTAGTGATTTGGGATTTATACGTCATCTTGGGCGTATGGGTCCCACCTAAGCTTCGAGGCCTTAACCTGAATATAACATAAAACTAAACATTTTTTGAAATTTGTGTCCCAAACTTAGCCTTCTGGGACGGGGCGTACGAGTCTCGCTTAGCTTGGACCTATTTTGAATTTAAATTCTTGGAGGGATTTTATTCTCCTAGACCTGATGTCCATTTGTAGTGTTGTAATTTCAGAAAATTTGGCATTAACAAGTATAAATACAAGGTTATTTCACATATTTTTACCTAGCAAGTTAACAAGCAATCTAGCATTTTTGAGATCAAGCATTCTAGCAAGTTTAAGAGCATTCTAGAGTGATTATCAAACATTTTAGAGCATTATTCAAGAATCAAGCATTGTGTCAAAGTCATCATGCATCATGTTTATTTTTGAGCTAACATTTGTGATGTAGGGTATTATGATTCAAGCAAGCATTCAAGTCAAGATCCATATCCTTCAAGAAAGAGTCAAGATCCACATTTATGCTAGTCATTACTTACAATATTGCAACTTTTTTTCCAAGGGTTTAGTGAATTGCAACATTACATATTTGTTCATTCATCATTCCTTCCTTCTATTTGATTTTATTTCAAGGTTTGATTACCAAATAGAGTTTGACCAAGGAAAACCCCTATCCACTAACAAAACAACAATTTTCTCTCTCTTTTATATGTGATTTGTAGATCTAGGTCGAAGATCCGTTAAAAAGTAAGATTGGAGAAAAGTTGTCAAGTTGTCATCTACATTGCAAGATCACAGAAAATCACCTATAGGTTGCAATTCAGTGTTTCAGACTTGAAAATTTGACAAGAGAGAAGCTACAGAAGAACATTAGAGGATATCAAAGTTTCACCTTGATACTGGTGTTGGAATATTCCATCATTTGTACACCACTTAAGATAGATTGTTTATTTTGTTATTGTCTATTAATGTGACATAGCATATGGTTGCACGGTTTAACCCGTAAGTGCTATTTTAAAGCACATAGTTCACCGCTATTCTTCCTATATATTTGGAAATAGTATTAAGCAAATTGACATGAGAAAATATTATCTTTGATTTTCTCTCATATGGTATCAGAGCATCATGTTTTTTGTGGCCTGTTATTTGGGATGCTCATATATTTTAAGGCGAGATTTTATGGTGTTTAGGCTAGCGTGTAGTGGAAGCTATCAATCTATTTTTGGTGTAGAGAAGGATACACTTCTAATTGATTGTGCATCAAGAGAAACAAGGGGGCCGATCTGTTTGTGCAGGCACTTAATGAAGAGGAACACGGGGTCAGCCAGATCGAGAGTTTTTTACAGGCTTCCTCGAGTTGACCAGAGTGTACGCTGTTATGATGACCACTAAAGTTCCTCTTTGAAATGAGCATGAGGGCTTCCTTGGCTTGGAGGACGAAGGACCATAGAAAAGTAATCAATAGCAAGGCTATAAGAAGCTGTGCAAATCTGGTCAAAGGTCGAGGCAGAAAAGTAATTGATAGCAAGGTTGCACGAATCAATTTTGTCGGTCTGTGTCTGGAATTTCCAACTTAAGAATTAGAGAAAACCCTGCGTGTATTGTTCCTGGGGTCCATGATTTTGCGATTTCACCCTTATCTGCTCTCTGCGTTTAATTTGGTGGAGGCACAAAGATCATGCCCGTGCCCATACATTTGGCATACCGATCAGATAGCGACCTGCACATATTTGCAAACCTTGGACGCAACATCAAGGTCCTTTGAAGGGGGCGTTAAGATCAGGAAACAAGGTCTTCTGAGGTCCGCCAGACGTCTCTTGTTCTGTGAGAGGCCATGATCTCTTTTTTGAGCTATCATTCATGACTAGAGATTGCAATCTGCAAAACGTTTTTATTGTGCAGGGTGGCGTTTTTCAACCCGCGGCCTTGAGCCCTTGCACACTGCCTGCAGCAGGCGTGAAATGAATGAATGAATGTTTTTAATCATGTCCACGAGGCCAAGCAGCCTATGGGACCCAAAAATAGCAAGCGAAGAGACGTGAACCCCAGAAAATGCAAAAAAAAAAAACTTATGTTTCTTTTTCTTTCTGCATCTTGGATCTTCTGCTGTGTATCTTGATCAGAAAATCTGCAAACCCTATTATCTTCTCTTCTTCAAACAGATCACCCAAATTGTTCCCTTTTAATGTCTCAGTATAATTGATCCGAATGTCCTTGTAAGCTGAACATTCCCTGATGTAGTGCCATTCTGTCTCAACCACTCCTTGAGTGCAATATCTACACCTTCTGTCTGCCCACTCCTCTTTAGGTATCATCCACCTTCCGGTCTCACATCTAAGCTGGTGCGAACTTGTTCTAATCTGAGCTATCAACATTTTCGCTTTCCATTTTATTTCCATTCCGATGTAGGTCTTTTGTGTGTGGTCATGTGTAGGGTTAAAATGTTTGACATAGTATTCTTTCTTCCTCCCAAGTGGCCCTTTCCACATGCTTTCTTTGAACTTTCCTTGCACATACCTTTTTATTTCCCTATTGGCATTTGGACACTCACTTATGCTAATACCCCACTTGCTCATCCATTTGATATTCTGTTTCATCCACGTGCTCTTTCTTCTATCTAATTTTTCATTTGCTGCCATTTTTGGCCAGCGATGAGTCTCCATGTTATCTAGTCTTCTTAGATAGCTTAGCAACCGAGACATAGCAGACGCTTCAACAGGGAAAGCCCCGGCCTCAGCTAGAACAATCTCGTAAGGGACAGTAGATTTAATCCTGAGACTCTGTGTGATTAAATGTTTTTGTAATCTCTCTATCTGTCTCCACTTTTTTGCTGAGGTGTTGCTACCCCAAACTTCACATCTATATAGTACCACTGGAACAACTAAAAGCCCAAAAAGAGTTTTCTTTGTCTTCCAATCCCATAACTCGGCCCTTCTGCATCTATTTTGCAATGAGTGTAAAGCTTTCCATCCCCCTTGTATCCCCCTTGTATCTTAGGCGTGATCTTCTTTGAGCTGAGTGCAAACTCCTTGGAGGTGGGTGTGATTCATCTGTAAAAAGTGGTGGATTTTTGTTGGCATCGATCCAAGCATTCTTTGAATTGACTTTGGTATCCACGCATTGTCACCCCATGGATCCTTGTACAACGTTTAAATTTGAAGCAATTTTCCGATGTGTATTTTTTAAGTCTGTGAGAAATAGAGGGATATAGGAAGGTGATATTAAAATGTATTTTTAGATTAATTTTGTCATGTTCAAGTGTCAAATTTTGAGTATAAAATAAATCAATTTGAAGTCATTTATTAGGAGTGTTTTTATTCAATTCAATTATATTTATAAGGTGTTAATTTTGTTCCTATATTATCCTCTCTTATGTGACAAAATGTTGATCTGAGTGACGAGAAATAGGACAAAATCAAATCCATTTGTTGCTCACAAAATGGCAGGAAGTTCTTTACAATTTCTTCTTCCAAACTCTCAGCTACTATGCAGAAATAACTATTCTAGATGGAAGACCAAACTCAAAACTCAACTTGAGTTTGAAGAAGATTGGGATGTGGTCAGTGGAACCACAACACGTCACAAGACAGATGTTGATGAACAAAAGAAATTTGATCAAGCCGATAGAAAGAAAAAATTGATCATATTGTTTAGTATGTCTAATGAAGTTCAACCTTTCATCTGAGACTTGACCATAGCCAAAGATGCGTAGGACAAGCTCAAGATAATATATGAGGCCAAAATTCAAAATCATATCCTGAATTTGCATAGTTAGCTACATGGCTTGAAGATGAAGAATGGAGAACAGTTGGAATTCTTTCTCAAAAGGATTGCAAAGTTGAGAGCTTCCTTACAAGCATTGGGAGAAATAATTGATGATGCAGTTTTGGTGCCTATTGTTCTACAGGCACTGCCTTCCAGATATAAAGTCTTTGTGACAACTTTGAATGTCACTAAGACAACACCCACTTTTGAGAAGCTTGTGAATCTACTCCAAAAAGAAGATTCTCTAAGGTACGAACATGAGGAGGAGGATCATGCCATGACCTCTCGTCATAAAGGCAAGAAGCCTATGAAGCAATCAGGTGGACCACCCAAATCTGGTAACTCATCCAAATCTCATAAGAAGTGTCCAATAGCTGAAAGGATTGGACATGATGTGAAAAATTGTTGGTACAATTCTTTGGACAAAGGATCATCCAAAAAATCACATCAAGAGAAGCCATTTCAAAGTGGCAACACTCAATGGTAGGAAAAGAACAAACATAAACAACATGACAACATTGCTGAAGAAGAAGACTCTCTAGAAGTCGAAGAGGAGTACGTGTTTTCAGCCCACACATTAGAGGATTGTTCACAGTCAACATCAATTTGGTATGTGGACTCAGGTGCTACAAAGCACATGACTAGACATAAGGAGTGGTTTCTCACATCGAAGCCTCATCATGGTAAAGTCTCTCTTGGAGATCATACAACCTATGATATTCAAGGTATTGGTGACATATTCTTGCAATTTGGTATACATAGGTGTAGGCTCACATAAGTCTTAAATGTTCCTAGACTTACCAAATATCTCCTTTCTATTAAAATTTCTTGATCACAACTTAAGGATAGAATTTGATAAAACTTATGATAAAAAGGTATTGCCTAATCTGTGATAAGTGTAAAAGTGCAAATTTTTTTGCCAGTGCTACAAAAATTGATAAAATGTTTAGGCTTGATACAATTGACAATAATTAAGCCTTAATGACTAAGGATAGTGATCTTTCTATATTATGGCATCGTAGATTTGGTCATTTAAGCACTAGTTACTTTCTTACACTTAGAAAGGAAAACATGGTCAAAGGGCTTCCCTCACTTGAGAAGTCGAGTGCCATTTGTTCCAGTTGTCTTGCTGGAAAACAACATAGAGCACCCTTCTATCCTAGTGAGCATCGTGCAAGCCAACCTTTGCAGCTAGTGCATACCGATTTGTGCGGGCCCATGACACCTAGTCACAATGGTTTCACATATTTAAAACTTTTTTTTGATGATCACACAATAAAAATGTGGGTATATTGCTTGCAGAGTAAAGATGAAGCCTTTTCCTACTTCAAAGAGTTTCACACTCTTGTGGAGAAAGATACAAATCATCATATTTGTGTCCTTTGCTCAGATCGAGGGGGGAATACACTAGCATATAATTCACCACCTATTTGAAGGAAAATGGAATTCAGCGTCAACTGACTACAACATACACGCCTCAACAAAATGGAGTTGCTGAATGGAGAAATCACATCGTCATGAAAATTGTCCAAAGTATGCTGAAAGATTCTCAACTAGGACATGCTTATTGGGCTGAGGCTGTCCATATAATAGTTTACCTTCTGAATTGTGCACCAACCAAAGCACTTGATGAAATCACACTAAAAGAGGCATGGACAGAGGTAAAGCCTTCTATTTCTCATCTTTGTGCATTTGGATGCACTACCTATATGCACATTCCTAAACAGAAAAGGAAGAAGCTAGATAAAAATCAATGCAATGTATTCTTCTTGGATATAGTAATGATCTAAGGCATATCATCTTATGGATCCTAATAAAAAGAAGATATACATTAGTAGAAATGTAACTTTTGATGAGAAGAGTGAGTCAAGTTCTCCTCCCACATCGTCACCTGCTATAGATAGTGCTCCTATATTCAACATGGTTGGGAAAAATGATGGGAATGTTGATAGTCAATCTACTTCAACACCCACAAATTTCACAAGACCTAAGTGGTATACTAGTACCATTCACGATGCAAAACTAGATGGAGTCCCAGACACTTCAACTTCAGGTCCAAGGACTCACAACATGGCTCACAATGAGGTAAATCTAACATTAATGAGTTCAATTGTTGATAATTTTGAACCATCTAATGTTCATGAAGCACTAGAATCAAAGCCTTGGAAAGATGATATGGATGTAGAGTATCAGTCCTTGATGAAAAACAACACCGGGGAGCTTGTTGATCTACCACCTGGTAAAAAAGCAATTGGATGTAAATAGATATTCAAAACTAAGTATAAAGCAGATGGTAGTATAGATAAATATAAGGCTAGACTTGTAGCCAAGGGTTATGCTTAGAAAGAAGGGATAGACTATGAAGAAACATTTGCTCCCACAACAAAGACTAAAACCAATAGAATGAATTTTGCTTTAGCTACACAATTTGTATGGAAATTGTATCAAATGGATGCCAAAAATGCATTTCTTGATGGAGACCTTAAGGAAGAGGTCTATATGACCCAACTAGAGGGATACATTGTACCTGGTAAAGAAGAAAAGGTATGCAAACTTGTTAAGTCCTTATATGGTCTCAAACAAGGTCCAAGAGCTTGGTATATTAAAATTGATGAACATTTGCTAGAACATGGTTTTACTAGGCATCCATACATGATCCAAATCTCTACCTCAAGAATCAAGGGGGGGATATTGTGATCATTAATGTATATGTTGATGAATTAGTTATCACAGGCAGCTCAGAAGCAATGATTGAGACAACCGAGAATGATCTCAAGATGGCCTTTTATATGATAGATCTCAGGCTACTTCACTATTGTCTTGATTTAGAGGTATGATAGAAAAATCACTATATCTTTGCATCTCAAAGAAAATATGCCAAGACATTGCTCGAGAAGTTCAGAATGATGGATTCCAAACCCATGTCTACACCCATGGAATCAGGTTTGTAGTTATCTGTTTCTGATTCATCTCCTTAGGTGAATGCAACTCCCTATCGACAAATGATTGGAGGTTTGATTTACTTATACTAGACCAGATATTAGTTTTGTTGTTAATTATTTATCAATATGTATGCAAGAACTAAAAATGTGTCATTGGAAAGCAACAAAATGGGTACTAAGGTATATCCAAGGTACAATGAATCATGGTTTGGAATATAAAAGGAGTGATCAATTCTTCTTGATAGGGTATATAGATGCAAATTGCACAGGTTCAGTTGATGATAGGAAATCCACATTTGGATTTGTTTTCTTCTTGGGTTTAGGTCCTATTTCTTGGGGAAGTAAGAAACAAGCTATAGTTGCTCGTTCGTTAACAAAAGCAGAATATCGTGCAACAATTGTAGTAGTTTGTGAAACAGTATGACTACGTCACATATTAGAAGGATTGGGGGTACCACAAAACCAACCTACAATTCTCTATTGCGACAATCAAAGTGTTCTCAAGCTTGTTTATAATCCAGTGTTTCATGAACGAACCAAGCATATTGAAATTGACTGCCACTTCATACAAGAATATGTTCAACAAAACAACATTCAACTCCAATTCTACTCAACACAGGAACAACGTGTTGACATCTTCACCAAGCCTCTTGCACATGTGAAGTTTAAAATTTTTCAGGAATCTCTTATTAGTACCTTAAAGCAATGATGTAATAAGGGGGGAATGTTAGAATATTCCATAATTCATACACCACCTAGGATATATTGTTTATTTTTTTATTGTCTATTAGTGTGACATAGCATATGGTTGCATATTTGGTTACATAGTTGAACCCGTAAGTGCTATTTTAAAGCACACAATTCACTGCTATTATGCTTATATATTTGGAGATTGTATTAAGAAAATTAACATGAGAAAATATTTTCTTTTATTTTCTCTGATAACTAGGACTAAGTCATCACTTGTGGCATATGAGTCCCAATATACTAGATTTCAAGCATTTTTGTAGATCCTAGTTTAGTAGTTCCAGATTCTAGTTCTGACTCAAAACCCTAAAATGGGACTAAATCATCCCTACTGGTGTATGAGTCGTAGTGTGCATTGAAAGTTAGATTTTTGGGAGTGCAAACCTTGTTCTGAGCTTCTTCAACTTTTCAGGTGCTCCTCTGTCCTTTCTTAGTTCATTCTTGTGATTTTTAGTTTCATATTCTAGGTTACATTGTTAGATTTACATATCATTGCACTGCTTTCTTTTGAAGCCCTTGCTTGGTGGTGAACCCCCTTTTTAGTCTTTAATCACACCCTAGTATACCTTATTGCATATCTCTTTCCCTCATTTCCATCCCTAGATTGAGATCTCTAAGGTTTCCTTGAATGAAACTTGTAGGAAATTGGCTGTTCTATCTCATAAAACATAGAGTGATAATTTTCGTCATTTCAATAAAATATCATTATATAATTTAATAATTTATTTTTAATTTATAGAAGTGTTCTGCAAAAGAGAGGTTGATCAACCTTCTGATATTACCATGATCTCAATGCACTATTTTGCACAAAATTTGGTTTTCTTGTGCGTGAAAGAGAAACCTTACACAATATTCATTGTGTTCAATAATACCTCATTGCAAGAGCATGCTAGTCTCGTCCAACCTATAGAAAATTGGAAAACATAAATTGATATTGTATTTTCTACTTGTTCAAAAATATGGATCCACAAATCCTTAGATGCATATATGGGTAGGTGTGTCTCTTGAATGAGACATAACTCTTTGTAACTAAATAGAGTTCATATTTTAACACCTCCCCATAAACTTTATTTTATCACAACTTAACTAGATAATGGGGGTCACCTATAACAAATAGGTTTATTAGCTATCCATGTACAAATGCAAAATATTTAACACCAATGCCTTCTTGAAAGTAAAAAATTATCCTTCTTTTGAATAGCCTTGATTATATTTGTCCATCATTATCCATAGTAAGACATTCTCCATAGTTATATAAAAAATAAGTGAATCATTACCAATTATCTTTACGATCAACAAATTTACAGATTTAGCAATGATCTCTATGATCAACTTCAACAACGATCTTTACGATCAACTTCAACAACGATCTTTACGATCAACTTCAACAACGATCTTTATGATCAACTTCAACAACGATCTTTATGATCGACTTCAACAACAATCTTTGCGATTGACTTCAATAACTATCTTTACGATTGACTTCAACAACAATCTTTGCAATCGACTTCAAAAACGATCTTTGTGATCAACTTCAAAAATGATCCTTACGATCAACTTCAACAATGATCTTCGCGATTGACTTCAACAATGATCTTTGTGATTGGCTTCAACAACGATATTTCCGACCGATTTCAACAACGATCCTTTTAATCGATTTCAACAATGATCTTTTCAATCAAATCCTTCAATGATTAGTAATGGTCTTTGTGATCAACTTCAACAATGATCTTTGTGACCAAAAGCTTCAATGATCTCTACGATCAATTTTAGCAATAAAATTTGCAATCAAATCTTTCATAAATTTAGCAACAATATTTGTGATCAATGCTACAACTATTCAACAATGATCTCTATGATCAATACTTCAAATTTTTAGGTTAAAAAATGATCTTTGCGATCAATGTTACAACCATTCAAGAATGATCTTTGCAATCAAGAGTACAAATTTTAGGTTCATGAGTGCTCCAACTTCAAATCTCTCATATATAAAGGCTCCATCTTCAAATCTTGTACCAATAATTTTCTATTTTTTCTGACATGAGAATATTTATGCTTATACAACATTTTGAACATATTTGTGACCTTTTTCCAATTAGACACACCAATCCATCTACAATCCATCTATTTACTATCTTTTAAAGGTTGTTTCTTCCACTTTTTGTTCCAACACAATTTCTCAGAATGGTTCTTCAATCCACAAATATTGCAAGGATGAAGATCCGAACACATCTTTTTTTTGTGTCCATGCCTATGATGATTAGAACATTGTATGCATTGTACTTCTTGAATTAATTTGTTTGAACTTGTAACATTATTTTTATTTCCACTAGCATATATCCAATGGCTTCATTCTTTGGCCTTACTATTAGGCTCTATAATTTCTTTTCCATATTTTCCCAAACCTTTTCCTTCATATCCTAGAGTGATCTCACAATAGTGGTTTACACTTTTTGGGACATCCTGGTTTTTGCTGAAATCACATATTTTTAGAAAATATAATGATTTAAACCTTTAAAAGTTCAATTTAAAGAATTCTATTTGAAGAGGGTTTGATCAAACCACCTTAGATCAAACCCCCTTGGATAGAACCCCACTAGTTTTAAACCATACCTATAATGGAGTCTCCTCTACACCTATCAAAATGTTGATAAAATACCACTTTTGATTTACATTTTAGGGGAACAAATGAATTCATTTAAAGTTTATTTTTTGTGAGTATGTAGTCCTTATTATAAGCTTCCCAAAAAGTATAATTTTAAATATATTTAATTTGATTATTATATATATTTTTTATTTCTTGTGAATGTAGGTTTTTGAAAATCAAGCTCTCTATTCTGTACATGTGAAAAAATAGTAGATTACCATTTTTTTTTTGAAAAATACCTATGCACTTGATATTGATGTCCTTGATCCAACAAAAAAAATTGAATTACAGACAAAAAAGTTGTGTTAGCAAGTAAACCTATGTCTAAATTGTAATTGATTTGACTTCAAAAATTAACTAAGAAAAAAAATTCAATAAAACACTATGAAACCAAATGCATGCACTAGATATCTTAGTTACAAATCTAAATTTGAAAAAAATAGAATTTTATCCTTCATTGAAAAAAAGTTGTGTTAGCAAGTACACATCACTCTCTGAAAATGGTGTTTACTGTTAAAAAATAGTTATCGAAGGAGATAGTAAAATAAATGCAATTTGATTCCAATTTTTCTTTTTCTTGTTAAATATATTTAGAATCTATAGATAAAATGTGACAAATCACTAGTTTGCATCATCTTCAAATTCCTCACGATTTAGTAGCTATAGGTGTCTAAAAGTGAAGAAAAAGTTCAAAATGCTCATTTCAATGTCAAGTTTGGCCAAAAAGTGTAAACCACTATTGTGGGATCACACTCCATTCTTTTCATTATGTTAAATCCAACATTCTTTGAAGAACATTTTTTCTCATTATCCTCATGACTAGCAATATTTTTAGATTCAATAATGTTGTTGTCTTCCTTACACTTTTCATCAAGAGAGGCTTTAGCTATATCACAATTATCAAGAAATTGATTTACTGAATAAAACAAATCACTTATATCACATGACACATTACATAGTGTAGGTTTACACTTTAGACTCTAGTTTTCCTTGACATAAGCTTCAAACTTTAGATTCTAGTTTTCCTTTACATAAGCTTTAAGTAATTCACTCTAGACAAAAGATTTTCTTCTATCAATTTCAATATATCTTCCTTTTGTGACTTAATTTCTATTTCTAATTCTTCATTTTTGTTTCTAATTTTCTCAAGTTCTTCCAAACTATTTTTCATACATATTAAGTTTTTATTTTCTTTCCTTTCTCTTTTACCAATGTTTCCAATTGCAAAATAATTTCCTTTTATGATTATAATTTAACCACAAAAGAACACTTATGTAATATTTGATGACAACTGATTTTAGTGGTTTCACACACCTTCACTCTTCTATGATTTAAAATGACCTACAATATCTTCATACTTCTTTCGAACCCTCAATTTCTCCTTAAATAAACTACAATTTCAACGTGATTATCTCCTTCAAAAAGTAAGTGTGCTTGTTGCTTATCTTCTTCATATTCATGTGACCTCCTTCATGGGTGGTTTTTCCCTTAAGAGGATAGCTCTCGACTATGAACGATAGTATGCCATGGGGAAATTTGTGCCCCACATTGTCATCTTTGATGAAATAGAAAATAAAAGCCCAAAATCTGAGAATTCCAACTTGTCGAACATGTACATCTACAAACTAATAGAACAAGAAAAGTCTTGTGAGCTATTTCAAGTCTTGCCTCATTCAAACCCTCATTTTGGTGTTTTCACCTCCACTGACAGTCAGATCGGATCGAGATAGATAAAATGCATAAGGTAAAAGATGTGTGATGGAAACAAACTCCACAAAGGAGGAGAACCCCTATCACAAATACAAAAGACATGTGATAGAAACAAACTCCACAAGGTGGAGAACCCATATCATGAATATAAAAGACAAGATAAAATAACAAGAGAGCATTGCCAATAGCCCATGGCTCCTCTCTTGGATTGCTATACATGATGTAATAGCATGCAAGATAAGCCTTAACTATTGTTTGAGAGAAAAATCTAAGAAAGCTTTGCTGTAAGAGTGAGGGAGTGAGAAGACAGCAAGAGGGACTGGAAAGAATGTGAAAATGAGAGAGAAAATGGAGTTTTTTGAGGATACATGGGTTGGAGGAGTTGTTACACACATCCTTTTTGTTATGATGTGTTTCATAGTTAAGGGATGCAAAATATTCTCATTTTAATCTCAAAACGTTCAAGGACGCTAGTGTGTCACAGAGGCATCTTCATGTCGTGCAAGTGTCTTACTCAAAACTTTGCACAAGTAAGACATTCAAGCTACTAGTGCTTCATCATTGTTGCGTTGAAGTAAGAATCATGAAATTCCAACTTATAGGTTTTTATCATAAATTTGTAAGTGTGAAATTACCATAGGGTGCAATTTTATGACACTATAAAATGAGAATTGGATAAATCAAAATGATTCAAATAATGCATCCAAGACCTCCATCAATAGGTTTAAAAAATCCTTATTTATCGAATTTTCCTCACCATAAGATCAAACCACTATGCTATGGTTCATTTTCATAAGTAATATTTTTATAATAGGGCAAGTGCAAGAAATTGGGTCCATGAAGAGTGAAATTTTCAACAATTTTTTTTTTTTTGACAAGAACAAGAACCCAAGCCTTAGATAGAGATCTCATTGCTAAACAAGTAACTGCTCTAAAAATAGAATGCTTGCCCATTTTAAATCGGGTACCCATTATAAATAAAAAAGTGAAATTCCAACCCGCTTGTTGATTTTGTTTTAGGTTTGGGAAGTCTTGGTAACCCAATGCTTAGGCTTGAACCTACAACTAAAAGACTAAGGCAATGCCAAGAGAAATATCTGACTTTCACAATATAGTTGATAGTTTATTTTTTAGAATTGGTTTATGAAATTAAAATCCATTATAGATCATGATGTCTAGTTTTCAAATTTATAAAAGAATTTATGATTGGATTGTAATTTTTATTTTTTAATTAATTCCATAGGAAACTAGTCCATAAACTTCAAATACAACATGCTTTTTGAAACATTAAAAAAAAGGAGGTAGGTTCACCAATATGGAAAAATGGAAATGGGGCGATGAACCTACTTAGTCTTCTATATTCATTAGGAAAAGAAATCCCCACAAATAATTGGATTACAACCCTTAGGCAAGTCAATTCAATGGGGGAATCTACTGGTTTCCTTGTGATTGAGAATGGGGGTATCAGCCTGAACAACACTTTTGCGAGAACTAAAAGTAGTAAATCAAGTGAATAAAGTCAATTATACCCATTCAAACTTGAAACATCAATTTAAAACATAAAATAGACAAAAAAAAACTTTCTATAAATCTAGAAATGATAAGATGATGTGTACCAGTCACCAAAAAGTAGTTTCTACAAGCTTCCTTGGACTCATTCACCCATGGTTGAATGTGTCTTTGTTGGGCTTTCTAAAATTTATTTTTGGGTCCTTTGCTCATGTGACTGCGCTTCTAGATTCTCCAAGTTTCACAGTCGGAAAGTAAAAAATAAATATGGGATCTGAGTTTTCATGAGATGACGAAAAAGGTGACAACAAATGCAACTTTGCAAATTTGAGTTCAAATTTTCTTCAACCTATAAACCTACACATTCACAAAAGGGATCTAAAAATGTTTGTTTTTGGTGAATGGGGGTTTGCCTTGGTCAAACCTTATTTTGGTAATTAAACCTTGAAATGAAATAATGAAAGCATGAAAAAAATGATGAATGGACAATGCTATGTTGCAATTCAACAAACCATTGAATAAACCTATGGAATGGAGATCATCGAAGGTCTCCAACTTGCATGAAATGGCTTCAATGGATGTGGATCTTAATACTTGAGTTGATGCTTGAATGCTTCACTTGATCTTTGAAACCTACATCACAATGTTAGCTCCAAAAACATGGATGATTGCAAAAGACTTTGACATGATGTTTGAGATCTTGATTACTACAATAAATCACTGATAATTCTACTCTTGAAAACTCTTGATCACAATCCTTTCTCTTGTGAAATTGGTAGATTGAACTTGGAAAAAACTTTAGACTTGATTTGATAAAATAACCTTGTATTTATAGGCATGTATCCTTAATTTCCCAAAATTAAACATTACAAGCTAATGAATCAAAATTGAAATTTGGGGACATTAAAATATCGCCAAAACCATATTTTAAATTTAGGTTCAAAGGCCTAGGGAGGGGCGAATGGGTCGCAGGTCCCTATTCCTAGAACACACATTGCAAGGTAAAGTGTTGTGTTGGCATTAATTATTGTCAGGTTTCCTCTGCAGAAAATGTAATTTATTAGGCTTGTAGATGCATAATAGGGATTATTAAGGCATAATTAAGTCCAATTTAATTATAAGGGCCCAAAGAAAGTTTGAAAATGTATAGGAGTACATTTTTCTACACTATATTTACCCCCCACTTTAGTGAGAGGATGAGAAAAAGCACAAACTCACACTAAAGTAGACAATCAAGAGAGGTCTAATTGTACAATTTTTGGAAAGATAAGATGAGAAAGGTCAAGGAGGATGATCAATCCCCCAAGATCTAAGATCTCATTACAAACCAACAAAAGCACAAAGAGACACATGGCTATGTTAAAATATATGCAACAGTAATAACAAGATACTCAATCATATAATGTGAAAGAATTAAAGAAAGAAAAGGAAAAGGCATGGATCAAGCCTCAACTATTTTTCAATCTGCATATGGATCATGCCTTATATTTTTTTCCAAAAAATATTTGCAAGAGAAACCTATTGTTTAGTGTGCAAAAAAAAATGTGTTCACAAGGGCTAGTGAAGTCCGATATACACTAGGTGATCCCCCACAAAGTGGCTAAGTGAGAAAGTCTCACCAGGTCTACAAACTTTCACCATATAATGAGAAATTCATGCAAGGTCTACAGGATCCCATTGTACTTACCATACCAAAGTTATACCTCCTAATAATTTTGATAAGGCACCACATAATATGAACTTCGAGCTTCATAAGGATAGGAAGCTACATTATGCTAGACACTCATGAAAAATTTAATGCAGATAGTATAAGGCATATTCAAAGGGGTTTTTCCTAGTTCATGAATTGTCTCACCTTAGGGAACATTGTGCCTAATATCTCCAAGAGAGGAAAAGTATAGGATAAAAGATTCACAACTTAGGGAATGCAGTGCGTAGCATTACCACTAAGAGGATTATCATAAGCTAAGAAAGGTCACACTCTTGAAGGAAATCAAACCCAATGACACTGCCAAGAAGAGGACACATCAAATGAAGTAAGAAGACCACACTAAGAAACATGAGTTATAGTCAAAAATGCCAAAATGCTAATGCTAATGTATGCTTCCTACTTTAAAGAAATTGCTAAACACCATGTTGTGAGAAATTACTTTAAAGTAGAAAATGATAAATGTGAAACAAGACATGAGAGCTTATTTGGAAAGGCCTATGTCAAGAATATGTTTCCAAATGAAGCCGTGTCATGAAAATTGGTTTCCTACAAATGAAATCCCAAAATAACACATCAAGTATCCACAAAATTGGGGCCAATGTATGTCTTTGCTACAATGGTATTATAGAGCTCAGAAATGTCATCATTCCCCAAGTACTCATGGAACTAGAATAATGACACATAGAGAAAAAAAACAAAGAAAATATATTGGGTCAACATGGAAGAGGCCTACATGTCTCAATGCCTTGTAACATCCCTAAAAGGAAAATAGAAGACAAGAGAAAAGATAAAGTTTTATGACATATAGAAGAATGTAGATATAAATAGAGGAATGGACATAAATACATATAAAAAAAAATGATACAGGGGATCACATTATGCACATGTAATCACACAAAGAACATGGAAAGAAAATAAAGAAAAGACTAGTAAGGCACATGCGACTCAACCTATAGTAGGTCATTTGCATCCTAGTCTTGTTCATCATATGTGAAAGGAAAATAACTAGCCAAAGTGACAACAAAAAGTGTTGTATTAGGAGCATCACTGGGTTCAACATGTGGTGAGTCACTCTTTTTAGGAGGATCATCATGGTTGTTATCGTCTAAGTTCATGGAAGAGGAAAATAATAAATTCAGCTCATTATGCACTTCCTCATCAATTTTAGCAATCTCATCATCATTATCCAAGTTAATCACAATAGGAGGTCTAATGATAATATCCATGGAAGGTACTTGTTCTTATTTTTTTGTTGGGAAAAGGTGTAGAATCATTATGCATTGCTTGAGTTGTTGATTTATCTTTTGCTTGTAACTTATGAGCAATAACATACTTTCTACACCTAAGCTCTCTAGCATTTCAGTTTCTTTTCATACAACTTTCAAGTTGTGATTGTTTAGGAGCAGGTTTATCAACCATATGTTTCTTTTCTTCTTGCAAGGGAGGAACATAAGGAACCATAGGAGGTTGTTCAACCAGTTTCTCTTTAACTTCATAAGAGAAACTTCATAAAATTGTTTGATTTTAGGAGGCACAATGGGACATATTTGGTTATCTCGTGGTCTCTTATAGGATTTATGGGTGAAGGATTTGCTATGGTTTGATCTTGGTTACTTGGAATGGATTTTTGTTCAATCATAATCTCATCAATGATGGGATTTTCAATCATGGGTTGAGGCATATTGCTAAGGGATAATTCGACTATGCGCTTGGCTTTGAACTTTTGGTAGGATTTAAAAAAGAAGTCCTCACGAGGCTTAATAGGTTCCATAGGTTCAGGCCAAAAGAAATTCAATGAGAAATTCCCATAGGAAGACACAAAATTAAAGCCACTATGATGCACAGTAAAGATATCATTTCC
The DNA here is from genome assembly GCA_007258455.2 of Sequoia sempervirens. Lineage (NCBI taxonomy): Eukaryota > Viridiplantae > Streptophyta > Pinopsida > Cupressales > Cupressaceae > Sequoia > Sequoia sempervirens. Next base: position 219,267,642 of record VDFB02000015.1, on the reverse strand, counting down.
AAATGAAAACTTTAAGCATTTATGCACAAGAAAAGGGACAACATTCATGGAGATGGGTAGCCTAAATACACATGAAATTGGTCTAATGACGAGATGATAGAGAATGAGACACTTAACTATTTTGATCCAACTTTTAAGGGTAGAGTTATCGAACCTATCGTAGGGCAATAAAAACCACTACGCATTTTAATCCATGATTTTGGTTGTTCATAAGTATCTTGATAAAGTTCATGCACAAAAAATAATTCCTCAATGATCACATTCTCTATAGAGATAGGATCAATTAGTATCCCATTAGTAGGCTTGTCATTGATTCTTCTAGCAATGTAAAGAGGACCATTGGGTGCATGTTTATTCATGCCATTTGATGAGAAATCAATGTCAAGGGACATATTGGTTTGGCCCTTGGGCGGGTGTAGGAAGATGGGGGGCCAATTTGTGGCCACCCATCTTTGAATTTTTTAAAAATCCCTAATGCGAGCACATTATGTCATGTTAAAAGAAGAAAAAAGAAAACTCATTTCATTTTTTAATTGTGTTATTTCCTCCATCCGCGGCCTGCAAAACCTTCCCAAGAGTGCTTGTGTTATTGAGAGCTCAAAATTCATAATTTTTTCAACAATTCTCATCAATTCTTTGCTAGAATGCTGCCATGTCAACGGGGAGCTCAAAGGAGTAAGTTTTTTTTTGTGAATTTATTATTAATATTTAGATTTAATATGTTTTTGATGTTATTTTCTTTAATTTTTAGGAGTAAATACTCCACCTCCTTGTCCTCCTCAAAAAACTTCTTCACCTCATGCCCTAATACCTACTGTACAACAACTCCAATAAACACCTCCAACAATTCCTCATCATCCCCTAGAACTCAACAAAATTTAATGGGGAAATTGAAAATAACAAAAAACAAATCGAGGAGTTAATTGGGAGGTTGAAATATCCTACAAGTTCAACCTTGCAAAGAACCACACTTGCATAATCACTTGAATATATGTTAACACATGTAGAGTCAATTAGCAAGAAATTAATTGGTTGGGTAGAGAAGAGATGGGAGTATAGAGAATATTATGTAGATAAACTATCCTACAAACAAGTAAAAAATGAAAAAAAATACAAAATTTGACTTGTGTTCCCTTTTCAAAAACCCAAAAACAAGTCAACCTCTACACCCTACAAGCAAGAGGTTCCCTAACCATTGGTGCAACCACCAAGGGATAAAGAACCACTTTTGGTAGAGGTGGTGGATGGTTTTTGACCATCCTCCATGCAACAATAATGAGGTCCTGTCATATTTATTAAGGAAAATATACTATGAGTTTGTCCTCAACAAAATCTCCAACTATTTGAATATGCGAGACTTCTAGGGTAGAGGTGGTGGGTGTGCATAGGATAGACCAAGGGCACGTCTTGACCCACAATGGCAAACAAGACAAGCACTCACTAGACTAGCCTATGAGCACGTGGATATCCCTTCCATTGTGAAGGAGAGTGTTGAGGTCAAGAAACTACAGTCCATCACTTCCTTGAACCAAGCATCATAGAGCATGTCAGTCCTACAACACGAGACGGGGGAGACTTTGAGGAGTAGGTTTCCACCCCATACTTGTCAAGCTTGCGGGTCAGCCTATGGTTATGACCCATGGATAGTTAGGACACAGGTGCATAGGCTACATTTGCAGCTCAACAATTGGTGAACACAGATGCCCTCCTAAATGAGGCTTTTGGCCTTGATACTCAGGTAAATGTTAGCAAGTTCATTGAATTTAATTTATTAAATTTCATTTTTGAAATGGAAAATTAACTAATTTAGTTTAATGATTGTAATGTAATCGTAGGGTTATAGTGTTCAGTTTTTAGCAGTTCTCCACCTTCAAATTACACTACAACATGTACTATTGAGGTATGTAACTAGTAAACAATTATAAATATTACATGTGAATAGAATTGTTATATGAATGGTATTCTAATAGCTGATTTTGGATGTTGAATAGGTTAATCTTGGAGATTTCACGACAACACCTCCCAATAGAGGTGGAGTTCAAAGCTTCACTTAGGTAATAAAATAAAGAGTTTAACTAATGAATTGTACTTAATATATTTTTGTAGTTTATATTCATATCATTGATTACATTGCATTGCACATCTTTGAAACTCAAAGCATTACTACACATTGCATAACTAATAACGAGATGTTGATAGATTACAAAATTTCAACTACAATCTATAATTTTTTAGAAAGTCAACATAAGCAGTTATGCAATTACTTCACATTACATAACTAATAACTAGGAGCAATTTCCAATTGCATTTGGTTGTCATGGAATTCCATGAGACCACATTTTATTGAGGCATTTTTTCAAAAAGTTCACTGACTTGTCTATGCTATGGATGCTTGGAAAAAATCTATCAAAGCATAAGAGTAATGTGGTAGCATAGACAATGCAATGAGCTGTTTGAAAAAATGCCTCAAAGAAATGTGATCTCATGGTAATGTCCATCACCATGAGACCACATTTCTTTGAGGAAGTTTTTCAAATACTTCACTGCCTTGTCTATGCTACCACATTTTCCATACATGTCTACCAAATAATTTTATCAAATAGTTCACTTCCTTGCTACTATGGCTAAAAGCCTAAAATAGGTGCTTTCGAACAAACTATGAATGCTTGGAAAAAATCTATCAAAGAATAATAGTGATGTGGTAGCATAGACAAGGCAGTGAGTTGTTTGAAAAAATTTCAAAGAAATGTGATCTCTGAGACCACATTTCTTTGAGGAATTTTTCAAACAAATCACTACCTCTCTATGCTACCACATTTTCATACAGTACTACCAAATAATTTATCAAACAGTTAATTCCTTGTTGCTATGGCTAAATTCTAAAATAGGTGCTTTCAAACAATGGATGCTTGAAAAAATTTCAAAGCATTAATAGTAGTAATAGCATTATTTAAGCGAGTTGTTTGAAAGTGTACCTCGCAGGGTCTCATGGTGATGGACATCACCATGAGACCACATTTCTTTGAGGAATTTTTTCAAACAACTCATGTCTATGCTACCACATTTTCCATACATGTCTACCAAAGCATTTTATCTTACAGTTCACTTCCTTGTTATGGCTAAAATCCTAAAACATGTGCTTTCAAAAAAACTATGGATGCTTGGAAAAAATCTATCAAAGCATAATAGTAAGCAATAACATAGACAAGGCGGTAAGCTATTTGAAAAAATGCCTCAAAGAAATGTGGTCTCATGATGATGGACACCACATTTCTTTGAGGCATTTTTTAAAACAACTCACCGCCTTGTCTATGCTAACACATTTTCCATACATATCTACCTAAGAATTTTATCAAATAGTTCACTTCCTTGCTGCTATGGCTAAAAGCCTAAAATAGGTGCTTTCGAACAAACTATGGATGCTTGGGAAAAATATATCAAATCATAATGGTAAGTAATAGAATAGACAAGGCAATGTGTTGGTTGGAAAAATGCCTCGAAGAAATGTGGTCTCATGGTGATGTCCATCACCATGAGACCACATTTATTGAAACATTTTTTCAAACAACTCATTGCCTTGTCTATGCTACCATATTTTCCATACATTTCTACTAAAGCATTTTATCAAAGTACACTCAATTTTTTTTCAAATAGTTCACTGCCTTGTTTATGCTACAAATTTTTTACTACATGTCTACCAAAGTACTCAAAATTTTGTTGACTATCTCATACATTATAAGCAATGACCTGCATCACTATTCTAGTTTTCATAATTGAATAATGTTGTTTTATTTTCTGAAACAAAGAAAATAGTGTTCCACCTTTTGGGAGATGGAACTAAAGGGGGATTAAGGTTCCTCAACCTATTTCACTTATGTTTCATTAAAGAAAACCAAGATCCCTCAACTGATTGGCTTGATTGAGGGAAGGGTTGGGGTGGTCAAGATGGTTTCCTTGAGTGTGATTAAAGAAAAAAAAGGGGGTGGTTAACCACTAAGCAAAGGCTTAGAAAGATAAGAAATTAAAGTAGCATGCAAAAGATAACTATATGACCTAGAAAATGAACTCAAATTAGAATAACAAACTAGAGATAAACAGAGGTGCACCTAGAAAACTGAAGATGCTTGAAACAAGGTCTAAAATCTTGAAATTATGACTTTTGAAGCACATTGGGACTCACACATTAGTAGAGGTGATTTAGTCCCAGTTTAGGGTTTTGGGTCGAAACTAAAATTTACAATTGGTAAACTAGGATCTAGAAAAAAAGTCTAAAAATTGGTATACTGGGACTCATACACCACAAGTGGTGATTTAGTCCTAGTATTAGGGTTGATCTAAAACTCTAATATCCTCTAGTGTTCTCCTATAGCTTCTCTCCCTTCCAACCTCCAAGTCTGAAACTCTAAATTCTGACATGTAGATGACTTTCCGTGATCTTGCAAGAAAGATGGAAACTTTGAAAACTTTTTCCAATCTTTCTCTTTAATGGATCTTCAACCTAAATCTACAAATCACACATCAAAGAGAAGGAAAAATGTTTTTTGTTAGGGAATGGGGGTTTTCCTTGGTCAAACCTTGTTTTGGTAACCAAACCTTAATGAGAAATAAAACATGAAACATAAGATGAAACAATAGAACCTTTTTTGAAACCTTGTAGATCTACAAACAACCATGAAGTGGCCTCAATGGATGTATATCTTGATCATGATTCTTTACGAAGGATAATTCCTTTGCATACTTTAATTGATCTTGAAGAATACATCACAACATTAGCTCAAAACCACATGCATGATGCACCGAGCCTTTGATATGATGAAATGAATCCTGATTGCTACAATAATCCTCTATAAAGATTCCCTTGATTCCCTTAGAAATTATCTTGAATTCTCTTGTGAAACTACTCTTGATTTCTTATGAAATTATAGGATGAAACTATGCAAAATAACCTTATATTTATACTTGTTTATGCCAAATTACTCAAAATTACAACACTACAAGATGACATCAGATCTAGGAGAATAAAGTACCACCAAGAATTGAATTAAAAATAGATCCAAGCTAAAGTTGGAATCATATGCCAATTGGGACGTATGATTCCTAGTAGCCTAGGCTTGAGACACAAATTTCAAGAAATGTTAAGTTCTATGCCAAATTCAAGACTAGGCTCTGAAACTTAGGTGGGACCCATACACCCAAGGTGGCGAATGAGTCCTAGATCACTAAATATAGGCCATACAATCCAAAATCACTAAATTATGATTGGTTATTAGATATGTATCAAGACCATCCTTAGAAAGATTCATTAAATAAGGTTTGTGGATGCAAAATAGGACCAAATAAGGCATAGAGAAGCCCAATTTTAGCATGGGGGCCCAAAACAGTGTGAAAATGTAAAGGGATACATTTTCCTACACTACATTTAGCCCCCACTTTAGTGAGAGGAGGAACCTGCTTCAAACTCACACTAAAGTAAACAAACTCACATCAAGAGGGGTCCAAGTGTATCAATGCTAGTAAGACAAGACGACAATGATCAAGAGGGTTGCACAAGCCCCCAAAATAAAGATCCTATGGAAAACCAACATAGGAACAAGAGAAAACACATGAGAATGATGTATGAAGAAACAACAAGATACAAGCATACACTTCCAAAGACAAAGAGAAAGAAAACAAAAACAAAAGGGGTGGATCAATCTTCAACCATTTGTCCCACACTTTATGGATTAGATCTAAGTTGTTTGTCCAAAAATGTTTACAAGTGGAACATGATGTCCATTATTCAAACCAAATGAATGCTCACAAGAGCTAGTGGAACCTCAGATCATCCACTAGGTGAGCCCCAAGTGAGACACATACACACGCGGCTAGTATGGGTTCACACATACAAGTAAGTGGCTATGGGAAAGTCATGCGTAAGTTTAGCTCCCATATGGTAACCATACCAAAGATATACCTCTTGATAAATTTGATAAGGCTCCACACAACATGAACAATAGGAATTCATGAGGCAAGCAAAGCTTCATATGCTTGACACCCATGAACAAACAAGATGGATCCACAAGCAAGCAAAGTTTGTTATGAAAGATGGCCATATAATTGATATTGTAAATGAAAAATAGTGTAAGGTATGTTAAAAAGAGTTTTTCTTAGTTCATGTAAGGTCTTAACTTAGGAAAAATTGTGCCTAATGTCTCCAAGAGAGGACCAATCAAAGAATAAAAGATTCACAACCTAGGGGATGCAGCGTGTCGCATCAATCCACTAAGAGGAATACAATATGCTAAGAGAGATCACACACTTGAGGGACATCACAACCAATGTTACCACAAAGAGAAAGACACATCACATGAAGTAAGAAGACTACACAATGAAATATTCAAAAGAATAATGCCAATTTATGTTCCCACTTTAAAGAAATTGCTAAACACCATGCTATGCGCAATTATTTTAAAGTAGAAAATGATAAATGCTAAAAAGACATGAGAGCCTATTTGGAAAGCCCTATGCCAAGTAATATGTTTCAAAATGAAGCTATGTCATGAAAAGGGATTTCACCCAAAATGAAATTCCAAAATTGCATAAGGGATCCATGGATTTTGGGTTAGTATGTCTTTGCTACAATGTTATTTAGAGAGCTTGAAACTATCAACATTCCCCAAATACTCATGGACAGAAAGAATGGCACAAAGAGAGAGAAAACAAAGAAAAATCATTTGGGTCAACATGGAAGAGACCTAAATATCTTAATGCCTTGCATTATCCCCAAAAGGAAAACATAAGAAAAAGAAAAAGATAAAGGTTTACAACATATAGAAGAATGTAGATACAAATAGAGCAATGCCACAAAGAGAGGGTACATAAAAAAGAATGGTATGGGGGATCACATTATGCACATGCAATCACATAAAAGAAACATGAAAAATAAAATAGAGACAAGACTAGTAAGGCATATGCGAGTCAACCTATTAATAGGTCGTTTGCATCCCAATCTTGTTCATCGTATATGAAAGGCGAGAAAGTAGAAAAAGGGACAATGGAAAGTTTCAAACAAGGATCATCACCAAGTTCAACACTCTTCCTAGGAGAATTATCATTTAAGCTCATAAAAGAGGAAAACAATGTATTCAATTCATTATGCACTTCTTCATCAATTTTAGCAACCTCATCATCATCATCCAAGTTAATCACAATAGGAGGTTGAATGATAATGTCCAAATATGGATTTAGCTCTTGTTGCAGTTGTGATATATGATCTTTTTGTTGCGACAAAGAGGGAGACTCATCGTGTATTGCTTCAGTCAAGTTTGGATGTTGATTTTCTTTGTTTTTTTCTCTGTTTAACCTTCAAGCATAGCATGATGTCTATGCCTATGCTCTCTAACATTGATATTTATTTTTGTGTGATTTTCAAGTTGTGTTTGTGTAGGATCAGGTCTATCAACCATAGGTTTATTTTCTTCCCTAAGGGGAGGAAAAAAAGGAACCATAGGAGGTTGTTCAACCATTTTCTCTTTAGCTTTGTAAATTCATTTTATCTTATGAGGCTTGACATGATTGTTTTGGTTGTCTCTTGGTCTGTTATAGGAAACAGGAAAAGGATCTATCATGGACCTTCATCTTAGTTATTTGGAATGTCTTTTGGTTCGGTCATAGTTTCATTAAGGATTGGAGGCTCAATCATAGGTTGAGGCATGGTTCTAAGGGATAGTTTTGTTATGCATTTTGCCTTAAAATTTTGATAGGATTTGAAAAAGAAGTCCTCACGAGGTTTCATATGTTCCATAGGCTCAAGCCAAAAGAAATCCAATGAAAATTTTGCATGGGAAGAAACACGATTAAAGCCACTATGGTGCACAGTAAATATTTCATTGTCAAAGGGAAAGTTTTAGCATTTATACATGACCAAAAACACAACTTCCATGGACCATCTCCATGGAAAACCAAGCTTCACATGGAATTTATCCAATGTCGGGAAGATGGAGAATGAGACATCTAATTGTTTCGATCCAATTTTTAAAGGAAGGTTGATCGATTCCATCGTAGGGCAAGTGAAACCATTATGCATTTTTATCCATGCTTTTGGTTGATCATATATTTCTTGATAGAGTTCATGCACAAATAAGAATTCTTCCATGATCACATTCTCTCCATAGACAGGATCAATTAATATCCCATTAGTGGGCTTATCATTGATTCAGCCGGCTATGCAAAGAGGATCATCAAGTACATTTCTAATAATATCTTTAGATGAGAAAGCAGTGTCAAGAGGATTTTTAGTTTGTCCCTTATGAGGTTTTGGTTCGATAAATGCATTCATATCATCTATAAGACCTTGTTTACCAGTATCCATAGGACCTTGTTGAATAATATCCATGTTGTCATCATTCGTGTCAACATTCATCACATCATTCTTCTTAATTTCACTAGCTTTGACAAATGAAATATTATGATTAGGAATAGGGTTGGTAAAAATTTGCAAGTTTTGGTTGGGAGGGGCAACAAACTTATTTCCTTGATCATTAACACCTCCAATTTGAAGTTGACTAGAATCAATGAGGTCTTGCACAAGATGTTTAAGATTCTTACAATATTCTATATCATGTTCATTTTATCAATGATAATGACAATAAGAATTAAATCTAAATTTTGGAGGTAAAGGCTTATTAGGATTGAGATTTTTAATGGGAGTTAAGGTGATCATTTTCGTAGAAGTTGTAACATTGTGTTATGTAGGGTGTTGGGTAGGGGAATATGTTGTCTAGTCAGATGCCCAAATGTAAAATGACTGGTCTTCTTTACAACAACCACTTGGGTATCGACATGTTGAGTTGGTTGAGGGGGATTTAGTTGAAAGAATCCTTTATTCTATTTCCTAATTTAAGGTTGATAACTGTTTTGATTTACAGATTCAGACTTCTCAGGATGACTATAGGTGCATTTTTTTTTCATTATTACTAACCAAGTTTTGATAATCATGAAGGGCAGTACACAAGTTTACAAAGGAAGGAAAATTCATCATGCCAACCTTATCTTGTATCTTAGTAAATTCAATTTCTCAATGAAGAGTCATTGAAGGTGAGGATTATGAATCTTTACATTGATTTGGGAATAAAGCGATTGGTAGTGTGAAATAAAGTCAATAACCTTTTCATAATATTTTCTCTTACATATCATAAAATAAGCTAAGGTCATCTTAGGAGTCATATGCACTTGGAAATGGTTTATAAAGGCCTCAAAAAGTTCATTAAATGAATGAATTGAGTTATTCGATAATAAGGAAAACCATTCTAGAGCAGTATCATTCAAGGACTTAGGGAAAAGCTTAGCCAAGAGCTTATCCTCAAGGACAAAGTCACAACATAAGGAAGTATAAGCAGAAACATGGTTAGAAGGATCTCCTTTCCCAACATATTTCTCAAATATAGGAATCTCTATGCTTTGTGGTATTAGTATTCTCAATATCTCCAAGGATAAGGGATTGCTTTTGACATAGTATGATGCTTAGCCATTTTGATTTTGGTTTATGGTGGAAATTTTATTTTGAATGGATGAAACATTTTACAAAAGTTGGTTAAGGATGGTGTCATTGGTTGTATTGTGAGATGGAGGTGATTATGGTGGAGGTGTATATGTGTTTGAGGGGGAAGTGAATTGAATGCTTATGGGAGGTAAAGTGGTAGGAGATATGACATGAGTTGCCATAAAGGTACTAGGATTTCTAGTGGAAATACCCAAGGTAGGAATGACACCACTAGTAGGTTGCATCATTGTGTTAAATTGAGGTTTGGTATAGGTAGGAATAGAGGTAATGGTTGTAGGAGAAATTGAAATTCCACCTTGGATTTGAGTATACCCCAAAGCTTGAGCACAAGTAGTCGATGTAGGAACATGTTTATCAACAATATGAGTTAGACTTCACACAATATCTTTTCCATGTTCGTTTTCAAGAATTTTCCTTATGCTATCTAAAGAAAGAAGGGCACTACCACCAATGTTTTTAGAGTAATAAAGTTTTACAATTTCTCTATTTCTTCATCTATCCTTCTTATATTTTCTTGTGGGACATTAGCAACCATCGTTTCAAAACTTGTCATACTATTTGAAGGTAAAGAGTTGTCAAGGGTATGGTCCATCCCTAGTGAAGTAGTGCCAACACTAGGAGTAAAAGAGATAGATAACCTAAGATCCACGACAAGTGTGTTATCACAAGATGACATAAGTCTCGAACTATGTATCACTATAGTATTAGCAATAGGACACCAAGTTGTAAAGCTCATGCAAGGGACAATCAATGAATGCAAGATGCAATAATACAAGGTAAATTATATTATTTAAATAAAATTAAGCTATATCCAATGAAAGAAAAACTCAGTAATCTAGAACAAAGATCTAACAATAGCAAAAAAAAAACAAAAAAACAAGGTTGTTAATGTTGTAAAATGTAGTTTCAGATATGACACATAACTAAATTACCCAAAGGGGAGTATGAGTCACAGTTAGGGTTTTTGAAGGTTTCAAACAGTGAATAACAATCACCACAAAAAATCCCAAAAAGTAGGTACAACAACCTGTATTGGGACTAAATCACCCAGAGGGGAATATGAGTCATAGATTAGGGTTTTAACACTAATTTCAACAAATTCTAAGTTGTTTCTAAGGTTTCGAACTTGTATGTTGACTTGACAATTTGTAATTGCATAATTTCAGTGAAATTAAATGATCTAAGATGCAAAAATGCAGCCTATATGCACTTTCACTAATGCAAGATTTAGAAGCCCTAAATGCAAATTAGCTAATGCAAGATCTAATGCAATGTTAATGTAAGCTAAATCTAGTACTTTAATGCACTCCAAATCAGAAATGAGGTGCCCAAAGGCTAGGTTCACCAAAATGAAACCTCAAAAATAGTGTTCCACCTTTTAAGAGATGGAACTAAAGGGGAATTAGGGTTCCTCCACCTATTTCACTTATGTTTCATTAAAGGAAACCAAGATCCCTCAACTAATTGGATTGATTAAGGGAAGGGTGGGATGGTTAATATGGTTTCCTTGGGTGTGATTAAAGACAAAGGGGGGATTCACCATCACGTCATGATTGTCAATGGTTGCATTCTCTTGTATCAAAGCTTTAGTGGATGATATAGGGGAAATGAAGTCATCAAGGGCTTCATCTAACATGTCAAATTAATCACTACTAAAGGGTTTGAATGATATTCTTTCTCCAAGGTTGACCATTTTTTCATCATGTGATTAAAGACAATAGTGTTCCACCCTTTTGGGAGATGGAACTAAAGGGGAATTAGGGTTCCTCCACCTATTTCACTTATGTTTCATTAAAGGAAACCAAGATCCTTCAACCAATTGGCTTGATTGAGGGAAGGGTAAAGGGTTTGGGATGGTTTCCTTGGGTGTGATTAAGGAAAAAAGGGTGTTCACCACAAGAAAAGGCTTGGAAAGAAGATGCAAATGATATGCAAACCTAACTATCCAACCTAATATATGAAATTGAAAATTAGAATAATGAATTGAGAAAGGACAAAGGGGCACCCAAAAGACTAAAGATGCTCAAAAAAAGGTCTGCACTCCCAAAAATATGACTTTTAATGCACATTGGGACTCATAAGCCAGTAGGGGTGATTTAGTCCTAGTTTAGGGTTTCACGCTGAATCCAAAATCTGTAATTACTAAACCAGGGTCTACAGAAAATGCTTGAAATTTGGTATACTAGGACTCATACACCACAAGTGGTGATTTATTCCTAGTATCTCAGTTGATCTAAAATTTTAGAATCCTTTAGTGATCTTCTGTAGCTTCTCTCCTTCTAGATCTCTAAGTCTCAAACTTTGAATTCTGCTCTATAGATGACTTTCTGTGATCTTGCAAGGAAGGTGACAACTTTGACAACTTTGACAACTTTCTCCAATCTTGCTCTTCTATGTATCTTCAACCTAAATCTAATAATCACACATCAAACAGGGGGAAAAGGTGTTGTTTTGTTAAGGAATGGGGGTTTGCCTTGGTCAAACCCTGTTTTGGAAATCAAACCTTAATGAGAAATGAAACATGAATGAAATGAGATATGAAACAAAAGATGAAACAATAAAACCTTGTTTGAAACCTTGTACATCTACAAACAAGCATGAACTGGCCTCAATGGATGTAGATCTTGATCATGATTCTTGATGAAGGATAATGTCTTTGAATAATTGAATTGATCTTGAATAATACATCATAATATTAGCTCAAAACCACATGCATGATGAATCAATCCCTTGACATGATAATGGATCTTGAATTGTTGCAATAATCTTCAAATTTTTTTCCCTTGAATGCTCTTGAAATGCTCTATAATTCTCTTGTGAAAGTACTCTTGGTTGCTTATGAATTTTTAGGATTGTTTAGGTGAAATTATGTGAAATAACCTTGTATTTATACTTGTTTATGCCAAAATTCTAGAAATTACACCACTAAAAGATGACATAAAATTTAGGATAATTAATCCCACCAAGAATTTGATTCAAAATAGGTTCAACCTAAAGTGGGAATCATACGCCAGTTGGGGCATATGAGTCCCAATAATTGAAACTGGAACACACATTTCAAGAAATGTTAAGTTCAATGCCAAATTCAAGACCAGGCCTCGAAACTTAGGTGGGGCCCATATGACCAAGGTGGCGTAGGAGTTCCAGATCACTAAATCTATGCTACACAATCCAAAATCACTTAATTATGATTGGTTATTAGATATGTGTCAGGATTTTCCTCAAAAAGATGTATTAAATAAGGCTTGTAGATGCAAAATAGGACCAAACAAGGAATAAAGAATCCCAATTAATTAATAAAGCCCTATATTAGTGTGAAAGTGTAAAGATACATTTTACAACACCCTAAACAACACACAATTAGGTCCATTTTATCATTAATTATTCATTCCCAAATTAAGTGTGAAAAATGGTTACTTTTTTCTACCCTACATTTAGCCCCCACTTTAGTGAGAGGAGGAACTTGCTTCAAACTCACACTAAATTAGACATTCAAGAGGAGTCCAAGTGTACCAATGTGGATGGTATAGGATGACAAAGATTAAAGACGGTGATCAAGCCCCCAGGATCTAAGATCCTATGTCAAACCAACATAAGCACAAAGGGACACACACAATGTGTATGATATGTAGCATCAAGATATATGAGGATACAATGTCAAAGACCTAAAGAAAGAAGAGAAAAAAAAAATAAAAAAAATAAATAAAAAGGGGTGGATCAAGCTGTGAGCCTAGTGTTTTAACCTATTCTAAGTGTGAAAACTTACTATTATGCAATAAATAAAAACACAAGGAACATGTCAAAGATTAGCCTAAGGAATGATAACAAAAAGAAAGATAACAAAATAAAGATTGCAAATGATTATACCTTTGTGTTTTTGAATCCCTTGGTTGTCCCTTGATGTTTGAATTCTTATATGCTCCTTCGATTGCTATGGAGATTTCTAGATGCAAGATGAACAATGTGATAAAATGCAAGTGCTAATGGCTAAATGACCTGGTTAGATGAGGGAAAATGCTTGCAAGTTGAGTAATCAAATTGGTAGCATAAGGGTGAAAATGGCTAAGTTTTGTTAAATGCATTAGAAGAGGGGGTATTCATAGAGGAAATTGAATTCTCTAGAGAATTCAATGGTCAAAATGAAGCCACCATGGCCAAGATGAAGGGCTATGGTGAGTTGAAGACTCACAAGCCCTCACATCTTGACATGTGGAATGTGAAGTGGCTAAGGATGTGATGAGGTGTAGGTGAGGTGGAAAAAGGACATGTGAGATGGAAGAAGGACATGTACCTTGATGTGACCTCTCAATGATCACATGGGGAAGAGAAGATTCCTTTGAGGAATAAAAGTGAATTTTAAATTCACAATGATGGAAGAATCTAGTGGATAAGACAAGGTTCCCAAAAAGGTGGGATTTTGACACATGTGGGTGATGTGACAAGTCAAAGGGTTCTAGAACTTGCATGGGGAAGAGAAGATTCCTTGGAGGAATAAATGTGAATTAAAAATTCACATGGGGAGGAGAGGAATCTTGGATGAATAAATGTGAATTAAAAATTCACATGGGGAAGACAAAAAGGAATTAAAAATTTGTTGGGGGATGGGGAGAGTTGACCAAGATGCTGATTGGATTAGCTAATCAATGATTTAGAAGATAATTAGTGGTTAAGGAAGATTAGAGGCCAAATTGCAAAAGTTGGAGGATGTGACACATCGTAATCAAGGATTAGGCATGTGCACATCCCTAATGAAGAGATTAGGAGGTGGGTTAGGATTAAGTGAAAGTTATGTGACATGTGAGCCATATTAAATAAATTTATTTGATGAAAGGAGGATTAAAGAGATAAGGTATTTAATTATTAACTAAATACGTTGGGGATTTGGTAGAATTAAGGGTATTAATTAGATAATAGTGATATTACCTAATTAATGCAATCAAGAGGATGTTTAGATGAAAAGGGATAAATTTGGACCAATGTAAGTGTCCTAATTTAGGTGTCTGCATTTTTCCCCTCTTTGAGATGGTGTTACAAAGTAGCATCATTTCAAAGAATATTAAAACGTAGAACCCAGAAGAAGATGATTAGATTGGGAAAGATGCCCCAGTCATTTAAAAGAGTGATTGGGAAGAAAGATGATGGGAGTGAAGATGAAGATTAGGGATGAATGATTCCCCCTCGAGAGGACATGTGGGTTCAAGAGAACATGGGTGTGCTCTCGAAATGGATGAAATGATGAAAAGGGAGATGAAGAGGAGGATGCAAAGTGATGGGAAAGAGAGGATGGTAAATGATAGGCGATGGAGAAGCACAATTGGTATGGAAAAGCAAAGGTGCTATTGCCCCAGTCAAGCTACAAGCCAAAATGGGTTGATGATGGATCAAGTGTTTTCGATAAGGGCACGAAGGGAAGGATACATCCCGATGATGATGATGAAAGTGTTGTTGATGAGGGAAGGATATATCCCAAAACAACACGAGGGTAGGGAATGATACATCCTGATAAAAAGGGTTGTTGATGAGGGAAGGATACATCCCAAAAAAACACCAAAGGATAGGGAAGGATACATCTCGATGATGAGGATGATGATGAGGATTATTGGATCGAGCCTTGTAACTAGGCTGGGGACAAGACCAAGGATGTGATTAAATGATTTGTGCTAGAATGAATGGATGAGGATTGGATTGAGATGGGAGATAGATGAAAGGAATAAAACCAATGGGGGACAAGATTCTTAGAATAACCAATCAATATTATTCTAAGAAGATGAAAAAAATGATGGTAAGAGATAGGATGGATAAGGGAGGGAGATTGATGAAGGATTAATGGATGGATGGGGAAGATGAAATGAAATCCTAATGCAATTTTCCATTTTTGGAGCACTATTTTTTGCTATAGCATAAGACAAAAGATGCCAGGGTATGAAGAACCAAGGCCGATTCATGTCTAATGCATAAGACAAACACAACAAACAAGAAGGCTATCCCAATACTCCAAAGTCATGAAGACCTTGGTCGGGCCAAATATTGGGATAACCACAAGCACAAAAGGATGCCCCAGCGTAACATAAGACCTCAAGGATCTTGGTGGGTACTACGGGGACAACCAAGAAGACAACAACAAACAAAAAAAGATCAAGACATGCCCCTATGTTGACTAGTCAAAACACACCATAATATGATGGATCATGGCAGTCCTGACAAGTGATGATAGGGAGCTCGAATGATAAAAAAAAGCCAAAAGTATCAAAATATCACAATCAAGTTCAAACATCCTTTGCCATAGGATCAGGAGGATGGATGGGGTTGATGAGGTTTGTTAGGAAGGATGCATCCTATTGAGACTGATGATGGATACTAAACCAAAAGATTGATATGACGTAGGATAGTTGAAACCAATTGGATCTGTTGATACTAGTGGATCTTGTTTGTTAAGAACCAACTAGGTAAGGGCATAACCTAACAACACGATACATGGCAGACAAGACACAAGACTAACACACCCTAAATACCTAGGGGCTCAAGGCTGATCAAAGATTAACCTTGCTTACGTGAATGCACAGAGCCCTCGTAGTTTGATACAACACTGACGATTGACCATGGATAAAAGTAGAAAGATGATAATGATGACCTTGATGGATGACCAGGATAAGTGGATAAAAAGATGGGACTGATATGATGAGACAAGATAGACCTGTTGGATTGGATAGGATTGATGATGGGAATTACACAAAGCTCAAGGATGGGATAGTTATCCAAATCATAAAAAATATGAATTGGGAGGATGATAGGATGGAGAGATGAGTAATGAGAAGTGACAAGAGATTGGAAATATGGTTGAGGACAGGGAAGGATACATCCCAATTAAAGGGTTGTTGATGAGGGAAGGATATATCCTAAAACAACACCAAAGAATAGGGAATGATGCATCCCAATGATGATGATGAAGATGATGATTCAATCAAGGCATTGGGTTGCATGATGGATGAGCCTATAGCCAGATACCAGTGACAAACGATTGTGAGATGGGATGAGGGTAAAGATGAAAGAATGGATAGAGAGATAAGGATGGGGGATTTATTTGGAGAGGAAGATATTGTTTGGATTTGAAGATAAGGATAGGGGATGGAAGGGATGTTATAATAGAAGGATAGGGAGGTAAGGATGGGGAGATGAAATGAATAATTTGGATGATAAGAATGAGGAGACGAAAGGGATGCTATGATGGATAAGAAGATAAGGATGGGAGGATGAAAGGGATACTATGATGGATGAATAGAGGGATAAGGATGAGGAGATAGAAATAATTGCTTGGATGGAGATGGAAGGGATTGTTTAGATAGGAAGATAAGGATGGGGAGATGAAAGGGATTTTTGGGATGGATAGGAAGATAATGATGGGTAGATGGAAGAGATTGTTATGATGGATGATGTCTCCAAGGACTATGTCACAAAGGGAGATAAGTACCCCCACTCTAAATATGTCGTGTGTCATGAGGCAGGAGGAACACAAGATGAGTAGATGGGAAGATAAAGGAGATAAATGGAAGATGATATGCTGGGTGGATGATGGAGGGAGATGGATGCAAATAAGGAATACCGTAGTGTATGGATGAATGGAATTTGTACCAAGAGGTGTCCAAAGCATGCATAGATAGGTGCCCCTATCGTGATCAAGATCATAAGAAGGATGAAGGGATAAGAGATAAATGGGATATGATGGTAGGATGTAGAAGATAGGTGGGATGGAGGAAAATGATGAAGGGGATGTATAACAGGAAGATGTGTGCATAGCAGGAAGCTGCCCCCAAGTGTGGAAAAGGACAGATGGGGATATATGCATGATGCCTGTTTTCCAGGTTTTCATCATGCTACTTTTCCAAGGCACTTTTTTGCCATGTTTTCACCATTGGACGAATTATTTCTCTTTACTTTTTTTTTTTGACTTTTCTGTATTTTTTGATTTTTTGGAAAGCATGTGGATAGAGATGGATAAGGATAGGGATGTGGATAAGGGGATTTAGAAGATACACGATAAGGATATGGATGACAGACTCAAGAATCAAGTTCCCTATGAGGTATTAAGAGCCCATATGTGAAGTGACCATTTGTTGTTAGGACAACCTTAAGATGGATAATGTAATAGGATGAATTAGAGGGATTTTATGGGGAAGATATGTGGGATAATGGATGGGGTGCTGGAAAGGGTATGGACGTAATGATGGGGTAGGTGTGTGATGGGGTGATGAGTTCAAGACCAACATTGGAACATGTGGTGGTGTATGTGAAAGGATAGGAGGATTAATGGATGGAGAATGTGGGGATAATGAAGGAGATGGGATAGTGAGTTTTGTTACATGAGGACCCAAAACAGATTTAGGAGATGAAAGGGGTGTATGATTAGCTTTTAGATTAGCAAATTTGGATGTTACAAAATTTTCATTTGAAGATATTGCATTTTTTTTCTTTGGGATCCACATGGTTTTGATCTTTGCTTTGGTGGACCTTTGCAGCTTGTGGATTTGATTTGGGTTTTGGATTTGGTTTTTCTTTCTTTCAACATATCGTTTCAAGGGGACATGAGGAGCTTTAGATTAATGTGGATGTTTAGATAAATGAATTTTTACTTTGGCATCCAAAGTGCTTTGAATAACAATGGGATGGGTGTAAGGAGAAGGATGGTGTGGAATGATGGAGGTAGGATTTTGAGGATTATATGTGGATGGAGGATGTGCGGGTATGTGCCTTTGTTGATCCTAACTATGGGATATGAGAGTGGGATGTTTATGATGGGTGATATGGATAGGTGATGAATGGATGAAGGATGAATAGGAAAAGATGGAGGGGGTGATCTTGGGATATAAGGGCCCAAAATGGATGTAGTACCTGGTGGAGAAATGAATGGAGTAGCTGAAGGATGGGAGATGGTGGATGGAGGGATGTAAGGACCAAAAATGGATGGAGTGGATGAAGGAGGAATATGGATGGTTGTTTTGAGGCAATACGATGGAGGAGGGGGGATGGCAACAAATGATTTGGTGGAGTGTGGGAAGGAGCCTTTATTTCTTTTGGATGAGGCTCGTTGAGGATGTATAGAGGTTGTGCCAACCTTTTTAGATTGTGAGTCTTAAGAGATATAACCAAGACCACATGTGTAGTCATGCTCTTTTACTTGGATGGGATCTAAAATACCTTACTCATGAAGGCCTAGACCTTTTCCTTGATAGTTCATGTTCTTGAGCATTTGATCCATGATAGGATTCTTGTTATTTTGGAAGAATGATGCGAGTCCATTATTAGGTAGAGGATGATGGGTGGTATATATGCTTTTTTTTTTCTTTTGCAAGGAGACCACCATGGAAGAATGTGAGAGTAACAAGGGGATTATAAAGTGGTGGGGAGATGGTATGGTTAGGGGATGGTGGAGGATCATTAAATGGAGATGAGGGGGTAGCAAATTCTTGATTAGGATAGGGAGTTCATAAGGGATCAAGAGAGGGATTAGGTGACATGATAGGATCTGAATTTGTGGTAGCAAGTGATAAAGGCTCATGTAATGGAGATGGAGATAAGGGCTCATGAGATGGAATGATTGGATCTTGAGTGACAAGGGAATCATGGGATGGAACAGATGGGAGACTATGATCTTGAGATGGGCTAGATGGGTTGACAAGATCTTGATGTGAAAAAAGGGGATATGTTAGCATGCTTTGGATCAGGCTCTTGGAATGACTCATCTTGTGTGGGTGTTATGATGATGGAGTCTTGAAGGGAATCTTCAAGTGGGGGAGATGGAGAGATGGAGGATTCATGAAGTTCATAGGAATGAATTTTGATAATACTAGGAGTGGGAGGAGTGGATTGGATTTGCGGATCTACGATGGGTTGGGAGGATCTAGGTGTAGGAGTGGATTGGATTTGGCTATTTTTGATGGGCTCAGCTGATCTTGGAGTAGGAGATGAGGGTTCAGTGAGTTTAGAGGATGTGATGGTTTTGACAGTTTGAGTGGTGCTAGGGGTGGTAGCATCAATGATAGGTGTGGGCTAGAGAGGGGTCTCATCATGAGTGACCATGGATGATGGGTTGGGATGGCATGGTTCCATGATTCAAGTGGTGGAGTTGGCAATGTATTCTTTGTCATGAGTCCTTGGAGAACTTCTGGAGTGAGAAACTTGCATATTCTAGGTTTAGATGGTGAGGTAGGAGTGGATGAAGGATTATGGATTGGTGGGGGATTACGACTATGGATTGGTAGATTAGGATTAGATTGAGGAATGAGATTGGACCCTAGTACTAGGAGTAGATGGAGGATTAAGATTGGATGTAGGGTTAAGGTAGGGATATTGGAATGGTGAATTAGGAGGAGAGGATATGGATGGTAGATTAGGAAAAAAGGATGTGGGTGGTACATTAGGACAAGAGGATGTGGATGATGTATTAGGGAAAGAGGATGGGGGTGTTGGATTAGGATAGGTAAATGTGGAAGTTGATTAGGATAGGAAGACATGGATTTTGGATTAGGATAAGACTATGTGGATATAAGATTAGGGTGAGCAGATTGGTATGGAGGATTAGGATAGTGGGCATATGTGGATGAAGGATTGAGATTGGAGGATGTGGATGGATGATTATAATAGGGGTGTTGGGATATTGGATTGGGATAATAAGTCATGGATGTGAGATAAGAAGATGATGTAGAGGGAGGATATGATGGAGATGTGGGTGAGGAAGATAATGTATATCTTTTGTCAAAGGTAGCATAATGAGCATTAATAGATGCAGATAAAGATGTAACAAGATAGCTCAGAGGGGGGATTGGATTTTGGAAAGCGGTTGGGGAAAGCTTACTAGAAATGATAGCATCAAGGGGATCGATGTCATACACCTCTTGATCGACAAGACTCTCGTTATCATCATCAATGTAGTTAGGGTTTCCCTTGACTACTATTTTTGGTAGAATTGGTGGAGGGTAAGGATTCATGATGTGGGATTAGATCAATATGGATATGGTATCAACATATTTTGGATGTAGATGGACTAAAGCTCATATTATGATTTCAAATTGAAGCTCATATTAGGATTAGTGTAAGCTCATATTCAAAAAATTGGATGATAGGATGATATTGATTCTATCGATTGGATTTGATTACCAAAGGATGATTAGGACACCAAATCTACCTCAAGATGGAAGCAAATTGATTGGGTATGGGATGATTGGATAAGGGTGTGGTTAAAGTAGATCGGATAGGATCGACTGATGAATCGATTGATGAGATCAAATGATGGATTAGATAGGGTTATGAGAGGGATTCTAAATCCTATTCAGAGATTACCTTAGGTGACTTAGGATGCTGATTGATTGGATCAAAGGATAGATGGATGATTGCAACACCAAATCCACCTTGATATTGATTGGGCTGACGATGACGATTAACTAACTTAGGACAGATGACAATCCTAAGCAGATGATGATGACAATCAAAGTCAAACACCTAGGTCAATTTGGATAACTACTTCAAACAAAATTCAGAGGATTTGGATGGGGGACATGATGATGGATACATAGCATAGAGATGTTTGAGGATGATGTATCAATACAATTTAGATAATGAATGGGTTTGGTAGAACACAGATAGATTCGAATGCAGACTGTGGGTGAACAATGTATCAAAATAGGGAAATAGGGCATCAAAACGAGCAAACAAATGCTCAAAATGAAGAAATGGATGCTCAAAATGAGGAGACTGAAGCTAGGAAGGGGAGAAAACTACTTGAAATGGGAAGATGGATGGTTGGAATGAGGAAACAACCCCTCAAAAAAGGAAAATGGATGCTTAGAACAGGCAAACGAATGCTTGAAATGAGAGGATGAAGACTCAGATTAAGGGGATGAATGCTCAGAGCATGGGATGGATGTTGAGAACAAGGGAAAGAATGCTTAGATCAAGCAAATAGATACTTAGAATGAACAAATGGGTGCTTGAAACGGGCGAACTAGTGCTCAAAATGATTGAACAAAGGGTGAAAATGCCCGTTTGGAGGGAAAGTTTGCCCCTTTGAAAAGAAAGGGCAGGTATGCCCCTTTGTAAGGGCGGGTTTTCCCCTTTGGAAGGAAAAGGGTGGATACACCCCTCTGTAAGAGTGGGTTCAACCCTCTAGAAGGAAAAGGGTAGATACACCCCTCTATAAGGGCAGGTTTGCCCATCTGGAAGGAAAAGGGTGGATACGCCCCTCTGTAAGGGTGGGTTCACCCCTCTAGAAGGAAAAGGGTGGATACGCCCCTCTGTAAGGGTGGGTTTTTCCCTTTGGAAGGAAAAGAGCAGATACACCCCTCTGTAAGGGCATGTTCACCCCTCTAGAAGGAAAAGGGTGGATACGCCCCTCTGTAAGGGTGAGTTCACCCCTCTTGCAAGAAAAGGACAGATACACCCCTTTGTAAGGGCATGTTTTCCCCTCTAGAAGAAAAGGGAGGATACACCCCTCTGTAAGGGCAGGTTTTCCCCTTTGGAAGGAAAAGGGCAGATACACCCCTTTGTAAGGGCAGGTAATGAATTGTCAGAATGAAGAGATGGGTGATCAGAACAGGGTGTTGGATAATTGATTTGGGAAATAGTTGATCAGATTGGGGAAACGAGTGATAGTGAATGGATGAAAAAATATTTAGAACTGTTAATTAATTGCTCGGAATGAGTAAACGATTGATTAGAATGGATGAACGAATGTTCAGATGGGGATATTGACTCTCAGAATGTATGACAATTTACTCGTAATGAGGAAACGATAGCTTGAAATGGACAAAAAAATGTATGCAAGTTCGCCTTTTGGTGAAAAATGGGCAGAAATTAATGCTTTGATTAGGTAAATAGGTGCTTGAAATGAGAGGTTGATTGCCTTAATTGAGGGGATGATCACTCAATATGATGAAAGGATGTTTGAAATAGGGGGATGATTACTTGGAATGTGAAAATGAGTAGAAGGGTGCTTGAAATGGTTGAACAAGTGATGAAAAAAGCTATTTTTAGGGCAGGTCTGCCCCTCTGCAGAAAATTGAGACTTGACTTGGATGGAAAGTACAAATGGGCTAAAGGGTGAATTGTGATGACTGAATGAGAATGAAAATCTTTAGATCACAGTAAATTATAGGGTTTTAGGTTCCCAACTAGTTTTTGTTTAAATTGGGAAAACGATCCTAATGGAGGGTGAAGCAGGTTCACTAGAAGATGGATTAAGTCTTTTGAGATCTCTAGGTAATAAACAAGGGTCCCTGAATGATGAAGTGAGCAATAAAAATGGGAAATTAATTTTTGGAAAGGGTGAATAGATGTTCGGAATGGGTGGATGGATTACTAAAATGGGTGAACAGACTCACGAAACGTGCGAATGGATGCTTGGAATGGTCAAATGGATGCTTGGAATGTTTATAGGAGGCTTGGAATGGTTAAATGGATGCTTGGAATGGTTAAAAAGATGCCTGGGATGATTAAATAGGGTCTTGGAATGGTTAAACGAAGTGAAATTGACTGTTCAGGAGGGAAGGTTTGCCCCTTTGTAGTAAACTGGAGGGCAGGTTTGCGCCACTGTAGAGCAAGTTAGGGTAGGTTCACCCCACTATAGGGCAGGTTCACTCTTCTGTGGGAAATAGGGACTTGGTTTGGATGGAAATGACTATGGCAAGGAGTTAAAACAACAATAATGAGGCTAACTTGTCTAAAATTTTATTGGTTTCTCACAAGAAGACACTTCAAACAAACACAATCCTATGATTAGTGTTAAGGGTATGGCCAACAAAGGTCTTAATATAGGATACACAAGGATTCTACGGAGTCCTTGATATACTCTTAGTACATGATGCCCAAATCGTGAACACCAACCCATCACAAGTGTGAGTCGAGGACCCCAATGAGATACTAAAGGGCTCAGACCAACTCTTCACATCTATTTGGGTATCACCTTAGCTTCATTGCTCCACCAAACATGACGTGACTGGATTGGGGTATAACTTTGGCTCTCCCCCCTTTCTATACCTTGCCAATATGCGTGGTTGGGATCATCCCTTGGGGTGATGAAATCCACAAACAGGTCCCTCTAAAAAGAAGGCACTAATCATTTCTAGCTACTCCCTAGGCTCACATGAAGTGCAAGGGGAAAGCAAAAACAAACTAATGCCCCCTTGGGTGAAACAAAAATAGACACAACAAGGAGTAAATTTTACTTCCCCCTAATTACACTATGTGTCTAGATGAGTAAGTGAAAACAACAAGGAAAGCTTTTAAAATTTGAACAAATGGATGGCCCTACAAGTGAGTGTTAGCTATTTTAACCTCCATTCTTCGTCAATTACAAAAGTATACTTATAGAATGTTCTATTTAGGGCAGATTCACCCCTCTGTAGTAAAATATCAGAAAATAGAGTTCAAATCAGGGCAAGTTCGAACCACTATAGTAAAATATTAGAAAATAGAGTCAAAATCAAGGCAAGTTCATCCCTCTATAGTAAAATGTCAGAAAATAGAGTTCAAATTAGGGCAAGTTCGCCCCTCTGTAGCAAACTATTAGAAAACAGTGTTAAAACTAGGGTAGGTTCACCCTTCTACAGTAAAATGTTAGAAAATAGTGTTAAAACCAGGGTAGGTTCGCTCCTTTGTAGTAAAATGTCAGAAAACAGTGTTGAAACCAGGGTAGGTTCACCCTTCTACAGTAAAATGTCAGAAAATAGTGTTAAAACCAGGGCAGGTTCGCCCCTCTGCAGTAAAATGTTAGAAAATAGTGTTAAAACCAGGGCAGGTTCGCCCTTTTGCAATAAAATGTCAGAAAGCAATGCTAAAACTAGGATAGGTTCGCCCCTCTATAGTAAAATATTAGAAAAAAGTGTTAAAACTAGGGCATGTTTGCCCCTTTGTACTAAAATGTTAGAAAACAGTGTTAAAACTAGGGCAAGTTTCCCCCTCCAGTAAAATGGAGGGTAGGTCCACCCCTCTGCAGTAAATTGAAGGGCAGGTCTATCACTTTGCAGGGAAAGTTTTCCAATCTGTGACCTAAACCTACAAACAAACTAAACAACAACAAACATGAAATGAAGGAACTTGTTTGTGGGTCCCACCGGGCGTGCCAGAAATGTGAGCCTAGTGTTTTAACCTATTATAAGTGTGCAAACTTACTATTATGCAATAAATAAAAACACAAGGAACACTTCAAAGATTAGCCTAAGGAATGATAACACAAAGAAAGATAACAAAATAAAGATTGCAAATGATTATACCTTTGTGTTGTTGAATCCCTTGGTTGGCCCTTGATGTTTGAATTCTTATATGCTCCTTGGATGGCTATGAAGATGTCTAGATGCAAGATGAACAATGTGATAAAATGCAAGTGCTAATGGCTAAATGTCCTAGTTAAATGAAGGAAAATGCTTGCAAGTTGAGTAATCAAATTGGTAGCATAAGGGTGCAAATGGCTAAGTGTTGTTAAATGCATTAGAAGAGGGGATATTTATAGAGGAAATTGAATTCTCTAGAGAATTCAATGGTCAAGATTATGCCACCGTGGCCAAGATGAAGGGCTATGGTGAGTTGAAGACTCACAAGCCCTCACATCTTGACATGTGGAATGTGAAGTGGCTAAGGATGTGATGAGGTGTAGGTGAGGTGGAAGGACATGTGAGGTGGAAGAAGGACATGTACCTTGATGTGACCTCTCAATGATCACATGGGGAAGAGAAGATTCCTTAGAGGAATGCAAGTGAATTTTAAATTCATAATGATTGGAAGAATCTAGTGGATAAGACAAGGTTCTCAAAAAGGTGAGATTTTGACACATGTGGGTGATGTGACAAGTCAAAGGGTTCTAGAACTTGCATGGCGAAGAGAAGATTCCTTGGAGGAATAAATGTGAAATAAAAATTCACATGGGGAGGAAAGGAATCTTGGATGAATAAATGTGAATTAAAAATTCACATGGGGAAGACAAAAAGGAATTAAAAATTTGTTGGGGGATGGGGAGAGTTGACCAATATGTTGATTAGATTAACTAATTAGTGATTTAGAATATAATTTGTGGTTAAGGAATATTAGAGGCCAACTTGCAAAAGTTGGAGGATGTGACACATCCTAATCAAGGATTAGGCATGTGCACATCCCTAATGAAGAGATTAGGAGGTGGGTTAGGATTAAGTGAAAGTTATGTGACATGTGAGGAATTAAATAAATGTCATATTTATTTAATTTATTTGATGAAAGGAGGATTAAAGAGATAGGGTATTTCATTATTAACTAAATACCTTAGGGATTTGGCAGAATTAAGGGTATTAATTAGATAATAGTGATATTACCTAATTAATACAATCAAGAGGATGTTTAGACGAAAAGGGATAAATTTGGACCAATGTAAGTGTCCAAATTTAGGTGTCTACACAAGCCTCAACCATTTTTCCAACATTATTTGGATATGATCTAAGTTGTTTGTCCGAAATGAACACTCACCCTGAGGCAATGAAACTTCAGGCTGTCTGTTGGGTGAGTATACAAAAAGGGTGTCTTAGTGAGAAAGTCATGCCTCTGCACCGGTTTCTCACCGTATAATGAGAAAGTCATGCCTCTATGTCAGTTTTTCATCATACTAACCATACCAAAGCTATCCCTCTGATAACTTCAATAGGGTGCCACAAAATGAAACTTTGAGCTTATGGACAATCATGTAAGTAAAGGTTTTTGTTGAAAGGGACTTTGCTTAGTTCGTGTAAGGTCTCTTCTTAGGGAACATCATGCCCAATGTCTCCAAGAAAGGAAAATTCAAAGAAATATCACACTCTTGGAGGAAATCAAACCCAATAACACCACCAAGAAAAGGACACATCACAAGAATTAAAAAAATCACAACATGAGTGTCGATGTATGCTCTCACTTTAAAGTGGTTGCTAACACCATTGCTGTGAGAAATTATTTAATGTAGAAGAAGACATGAGAGCTTATTTGGAAAGTGATATGCTAAGTAATATGTTCCTGAATGAAACCACATCATGGATAAGGGGTTTCCCCCAAAATTCCACAAATAAAGATAACTCAGTACATCACATGTGAGCTAACTTAAGTCATGTCATCCACATCCCAAGCTTACTCTTATATATAAATGGAAAGTGGTCAACTAGCCAAAAGAGACAATGACAAGTGTATCTAACCCCTTGCCCCCACTTAGTGTAAGACAAGGGTAAGCTAATATGATTGATGAAAAACATGAGAATCATTATCAATTAGAGGAACTAGGTGCTTCAACAGAAGGAAGAGTACCACAATACTTAAGATGTTGAATTTTATCTCTTAAAGCCTTACATTCATTAGTAGAATGACCATGAACTCTATAATATGCACAAAATGAACTCTTATAGTAAAATTTCTTTCATGTTTTTGGAGGGAGAGATACCAAGTGATCTTCGAGAAGTCTCAACAAGATACTCTGTTGATCGACAATAGAGGATATTTCTTTCTTAGCACAAGTTGTCATACACACAATAGATGATAAGGCCCTAGATGAAGATGGAGATAGAGGTGGTAAACCTAGATCTTTCTTGAAAAGGTATTAACATATAGAATTCACTTGCTCTCTACCATTTTTATCCATGCTTAGAAAGGGGTTTGTATCCAAGACCACAACATTCTTCCAACTTAGACGAAGGGGTTTTATGCTTCAGGAAAGGATTGACTTCTTCATGAGAACACAAATTCTTTTTAGGTTTCTTAAAGTTATGCATCTTCCTCTCATGAGGGGTGCTTGGGTTGGAGGGCCCCCATCACCACCATGGGGTGATGGTGTTGATGAAGAAATATGTTGAGAACATGAAACACAAGGCTCTTTAGGTGTAGATTGTGAGATTTCATACTCTCCCATAAAGGAGGGCATAAAATCTAATAAACCACAATCATCACTAAAGCATGTTTCTAAAAATTATTTTTTTGTATATGACTCTTTGGATTTTGAGGGTGAGATTTTGGATTCTTTGTTAAAACAAGGCATAAAATCTGACGACCCCCAATCATCACTAAAGAGTTTTTTTGTATTGGAAAGACAATTAGGATGAACATTAACTTTTATAGGTTCTAATTTTGAGGTTGGAATGAAAGTATTAGGGGAGTTGGAAGTGTTACAATCATGTTTAACTTGTGATTTATAAATTTTTTCATCTACTTCAACTTTGTATATATTTTTGTTGTTTTCAAATTTCATTGCACCGTGAAGAGTAGATAAGACTCCTTTGATAGCATTAATCCATGGTATCTCTAGGAGAAGGTTGTATGAAAGAGGTCTTAAATTGATATGGATAGGGGTAGGAAAAACTATAGGTCCGACCTCAATAGGCAATACGATCATTCCTAATGGTTGCCTATTAACATTGTCAAAGACACAAATATTAACATCATTAAGTTGAATAAGCTTCTTATATATGCCAATTTTATCTAGGAGATCAATGCTACAAAAATTAAGACCTACTCTGTTGTCTATAAGGGTGTGCCTAGCTATAGTTTCATTAATAACCACCTTGATCATTAAATCATCATTCTTATGTTGTGTCTCAAGCAAGGGAAATTCATGTTTAGGGAAAGTGATTTATGACTTTTTCACTTACATACAATCAAAGGAGGTTGCTACATCATTAAATTTCACAAAAAAATGCATGTTATTCTTCTACAAAATTTCTTGGAGCATCAAGTATGGTGTGCAAGTGACATTTTTTTTTATGACCCAGAGGTATCCCCGCGACCCAACCCAACACCCAACCAATCCTTGCCTTGGTCTTACATTTATGCCAAGTTGGGGTTTGGAATGGGTGAGATGAGGTTAGAATAGTCCTCTAAGGATGAGAGCAATCACTCGAAAGCCACTCGCATCGAGCAAATCCAGGCCTCATAGTCAAACCCAAGACCTTGGGGAGAAAACCCAAGACTTAAGCCAACTCCACTACCTGTGCAGGCTGTGCAAGTGACAATTTTGCTAAAGAAAAAAGGTAGGTGTTTATATGATGAATTTTCTTATCAAGATCATTCTCTTTTCCACTATGTGAATGAAAACTAGGAGTAATAGGTAGGATATGTTGAGGCAATGGTAATGAGGTAGGTATGGTTTGTTGTTGTATATTCTATGTGTGACCAACAATGTAATTCAGTTGTTGCAAAACATTGTTACTACATATTTTCCTTATAATGTTCATGATAGCTTCTAGAGGTAATGGGCTAGGTTATTCTATGATGGGAGGTGACTTAGGAGGCTCAATAATTAAAGGAGGCCCAATTTGTGTAGTCGTACCCTCAACTGAGTTACCTATATAACCTTCTAATGAGGGAGGATCTAAAGTGAACTTAACATCTTCATCTATGCCATCCACCATAGTATTTTTTGAGACACATGTAGCATTAGAGGATGAACAAACAAGATTCTTCTGATGCTCAATAATTGTATCTTCTTTCACCAAGATACCTTCATCACTAATAGAGGAGGTATCAAAAGAAGAAAAAATATGATTGTCATGATTGTCGATACTTGCATCATCTTGTATCAAATATTTAGTGGATGATCTAGGGGAGATGAAGTTGTCAAGGGCTTTATCTAACATGCCAAATTCATCACTACTAAAGGGTTTGAACGATATGATTTCTCCAAGGTTAACCATTTTTTGGGGGTGTGATGAAATGAAGAAAATGAAACATCACTGAACATCACGTTAGGTTCACTAAAATAAAATAAAGAAAATAGTGTTCTACCTTTTCAGAGATGGAACTAAAGGGGGATTAGGGTTCCTCCACCTATTTCAATTATGTTTCATTAAAGGAAACCAAGATCCCTCAACCAATTGGCTTGATTGAGGGAAGGGTTGGGTTGGTTAAGATGGTTTCCTTGGGTGTGAGTAAAGAGAAAAAAGGGGTTTCACCACTAAGAAAAGACTTAGCAAGACAAGAAATGAAAGAAACATGCAAAACCTAACTATATGACCCAGAAAATGAACTCAAATTAGAATAACAAACTAGAGATAAATAGAGGTGCACCTAGAAAACTAAAGATGCTTGAAACAAGGTCTACAATCCTAAAATTATGACTTTTGAAGCACACTAGGACTCATACACCAATAGGGTTATTTAGTCCTAGTTTAGGGTTTCGGGCCAAAATTGAAATCTACAATTGGTAAACCAGGATCTACAGAAAAAATCCCAAAAACTGGTATACCGGGACTCATATGCCACAAGTGGTGATTTTTTTATAGTATTAGGGTTGATCTAAAACTTTAATATCCTCTAGTGTTCTCCTATAGCTTCTCTCCCTTCTGATCTCCAAGTCCAAAACTCTGAATTTTGACCTATAGATGACTTTCTGTGATCTTGCAAGAAAGATGACAACTTTGACAACTTTCTCCAATCTTTCTCTTCAATGGATCTTCAACCTAAATCTACAAATCACACATCAAAGAGAAGGAAAAATGCTATTTTTTTAGGAAATGGGGGTTTTCCTTGGTTAAACCCTATTTTGGTAATCAAAGCTTAATGAGAAATAAACATGAATGAAATGAAACATGAAACATAAGATGAAACATTAGAACCTTTTTTGAAACCTTGTAGATTTGTAAACAAGAATGAAGTGGCCTCAATGGATGTAGGTCTTGATCATGATTCTTGATGAAGGATAATTCCTTTGAATACTTGAATTGATCTTGAACAATACATGACAATATTAGCTCAAAACCACATGCATGATGCATCAAGCCTCTAACATGATGAAATGAATCTTGATTGCTGTAATAATCTTCTATAAATATTCCCTTGAATGGCTTAGAAATGCTCTTGAATACTCTTATGAAAGTACTCTTGATTTCTTATGAAATTCTAGGATGAAAATATGTAAAATAGCCTTGTATTTATACTTGTTTATGCCAAATTTCTTGAAATTATAACACTACAAGCCGACATCAGATCTAGGAGAATAAATTCCTGCCAAAAATTGAACTAAAAATAGGTCCAAGATAAAGAAAGATTCATATTCCATTTGGGGCGTATTTGTCCCAATAGCCTAGGCTTGGGACACAAATTTCAAGAAATGTTAAGTTCTATGCCAAATTCAAGACCGAGCCCCAAAACTTAGGTGGGACCCATACGCCCAATGTGGTGTATCAGTCCCATATCGCTAAATCTGGGTTATACAATCTAAAATCACTAAATTATGATTAGTTATTAGATATGTGTTAGGATCATCCTCAGAAAGATGCATTAAATAAGGCTTGTGGATGCAAAATAGGACCAAAAGGCATAAAGAAGTCCAATTTTAGAAGGGAGGGCCCAAACAAGTGTGAAAATGTAAAGGGATACATTTTCCTACACTACATTTTTAGATGATGCAGGAGGAGACACCTCCTAGTGTTCATATGGTAATGGAGCATGGTGTGTCTTCTGCAATTGATAGCTCAATGCCTTTGATGAGGGTATGAGACAGATTAGTAAATTTCAAATTATATTCTTTGTTATAGTTTTTTATTATTGAAAAATCAAAAGATCATTTTTTTTAGCTTAATTTCTATCTGGATGGTTTCTATAGGGAATTCGAATGCCATATCCTGAGCCTACTATTGTCAAAAATAGGGAGAGTGATCATTTGGTGGCGGTACAAGTGATTATTTTTTTAAGTATATCATTTTTTATAACATAACTTATATATATTAATGTCTTTACTTTTTATTGTAATAGTTTAAGCTTGATCGAGAACTAAATAGGAGGAGTAGCTGTCAAGTTCAAAGTAGACCAATGTCATACACATCTCCATCCTCTGACGATCAAAGGTCACCCGTCTGTTTTCTTCACCTAGAGGGCAATGAATTTTGATTGGGGTCCTTTGTTGTATTCCTATATGTGATTTTTGGACATATTTTGTATTGCATATACTTGACATTGTATGCCTAGATGCTATTCTATTAATCCTTTATGGCTATTTTGTATATATTTTATACTTATATGAACAAATATTGATGTATACCTATATTGCTATTTTGTTAATACACATCTTTTTATTGATGGTGTCCATATTTGGATTATAAATCCACACTTGAATAGATATTTGTAGATGGTTTACTTCAAATATTTAAAATCCAATTTTTTTCCATGCACTCTTCTTTTATATAATTGTAAATATATAACTAAGCTTGAACATTATTCTCTTGTAAGATTATTGAACATTAAATCAATCATATGAAATAGTAATGCTTCATTCTTCATGTGCTTCATGATGGAAACTCATGTGCATGCTTCATGCTTCATGCTTTATATCATTGAGGAAGACATCTACCATTCCATGTGTATTCTTCATGCTTCCATTCATTTGTATGCTTCATGCTTCTTATGTATACTTCATGTGTTCACATGTATGATTCATGCTTCATGTGATTACTTCATATTTTCATGTGTATGCTTCATGCTTCCTATGTAGACTTCATGTATTACATGTATTCACATGTATGCTTCATGCTTATTGTGTATACTTCATGTATTATGTGTATTCACGTGCATGCCTCATACTTCATGTATTGCATATATCTCTTTTCCTGCTTCATGACTAGATGTATCTTCAACAAGATTACTCCATTTGTAGTAATTTTTTTTTTTTGAAATGATTTGTAGGTTGATAAGCACTAACATATAAGGGGGAGAAATTTATTGTTGAGAAATACATCCATAACATCCTTAAATAATTCAAAGAATTCAACCTTAGGTAAAAAGTTGTGACCCTTCAAGTAGGAAAGACTATGACCCTTTTATAATGAAGGGAAGTGACCATGCCTGGCATATATGTTCCCAAATGGATTTTTTGGCACTAAGGTTTGGCCCCATGAACAAGAAAACCAAAAGTAGCCTACCTTGGAACCTTACACTACATGCATCTAACAATTTTTGGAGCATTAGAAAAACTTTCACCAAGGGAAAATGCTTTTGAGATATCAAAAATTGAAAGAGTTTATTGTAGAGGGTCCCTGCATGATCCCATAGCCTTAGATGAAATGTTTATAAGTGACATGGTTTCTGAGTAATAGGTCATTAAAGATTGTTACCTTTTGCACTTTGGTCTCTTAAGAGACTTCACCGGTACAATGTAGCTCAGACCGTTTCATCATGTTTGGGTGAAAAATAAGACCTTTCCTAACATAAAAACACCAATATAGATGTTTTAGAACTGTCGATTTGGCCACACAATGAACAAAACAAAAGCTACCCCACCTTGCAACTTTACATTGCATGCATCTGACACTTTTTCCATCAATTGGAAACTTGACACCACGAGAAAATGCCTCTAAGATATCAAAAACCAAGAGAGGTTATTATAGAGGGACCTTATGTGATCCTATCCTCAAATAAAATATTTCTAAGTGACAAGGTTTTTGAGTAATAGCTCGTCAAATAGTTCAGCCCTTTTGCACTTTGGTCTCTTAAGATACTTTGTCGATACAATGTAGCTTGGACTATTTCAGCATTTTTGGGTGCAAAATAGGACCTCTCCTATCACAAAATCACCCATCTGAACATTTTGGAACAGTCGGTTTGGTTGGAAAACAAACAAAATGAAAGTTACACCACCTTGCAACTTTACACTACATGCATTTGACCTGTTTTCCAACAACTGAAAACTTGACACCATGAGAAAATGCCTCAGAGATATCAAAAACTAAGAGAGGTTATTGTAGAGGGGCCCTACATGATATTGTAGCCCTAGAAAAAATATTTCTAAGTGACATAGTTTTGAGTAATTGCTCTTCAAAGTTTGTTGCCCTTTTGCACTTTGGTCTCTTAAGAGACTTCATTGGTAGAATGTAGATTAGACCATTCTGACATGTTTGGGTGCAAAACAAGACCTTTACTAGTGTAAACCTACCCATATAGATGTGTTGCAACAGTCATTTTGGTTAGAAAACAAATAGAATGAAAGCTACACCACCTTGCAACTTTACACTACATGCAATTTACACTTTTTCTATCAACTGAAAACTCTTCACCAAGGGAAAATGACTTAGAGCTATCAAAAATCAAGAGAGGTTATTATAGAGGGGCCTACATGATCCCATAACATTAGAATAAATGTTTCTAAGTGACATGATTTCTGAGTAATAGCTCATCAAATTTTTCTACCCTTTTGCACTTTGGTCTCTTAAGAGACTTCATCGATACAATGTAGCTTGGAATTCTTTGACATGTTTGGGTGTGGAATAGGACCTTTCCTAGTGTAAACCTACCCATTTAGATGCATTGGAACTGTCGGTTTGGTTAGACGACAAACAAAACAAAAGTTACACCACTTTGCAACTTTGCACTACATGCAACTGACACTTTTTCCATCAGCTGAAAACTCTTCACCACGAGAAAATGACTCAAAGCTATCTAAAATTTAGAGATATTATTGTAGAGGGGACCTACATTATCTCATAGCATTAGAAAAAATATTTCTAAATGACACGATTTTAGAGTAATTGCTCATCAAAGTTTGCTTCCCTTTTGCACTTTGGTCTCTTAAGAGAATTTGCTGGTATAATGTAGCTCAAACTATTATGACATGTTTGGGTTTGAAACAAGAACTTTCCTAGCATAAAACTACCCATTTGGACACATTGAAATAGTCAGTTTTTTTAGACAACAAACAAAACAAAAGTTACACGAGCTTGCAAATTTACACTGCATGCATTTGCCCCGTTTTCCATCAACTGAAAGATCTTCACCATGGGAAAATGAATCAGAGCTATAAAAAACTAAGAGAGGTTATTGTAGAGGGTCCCTACATGATCTTGTAACATTAAAAAAAATGTTTCAAGTGACACATTTTTTGAGTAATCACTCATCAAAGTTTTTTTCCCTTTTACACTTTGGTCTCTTAAGAGACTTTGCCAATATAATGTAGCTCAAATTGTGCTAATATGTTTGGGTACAAAACATGAACTTTCCTAGTTTAAACCTACCCATCTAAACACATTGGAACTATTGGTTTGGTTAGACAACGAACATAGAAGAATCCGCACACACACCTTCCTCAACTTCTCGAGAGCATGACGAATCTCTTCATTCAATACATTATCTCTCTCATTCATTTTGGTCTACATATTTTTCAAGTGTTATAGAGAAGACTGACCTCCTTTTCATTGATGATAAATCTTCTTCTTATCTTTTAAATCCCTTTCTAAGTGGTTAATTTTAGTCTTCAATTATTTTTCTTCAATTTTAACACTTCCAACTATTGCTTTTCCATCTGCAACTTGACCATCCACACATTTTTCCTCATCTCTACTGTGCTTACCTATTAATACCCCCTAGTATTCCTTTTCATGATCTTCTAACTTCTTTTTCATATCTTTTACTTTGATCTTTAGATTAGCTTCTCTATCATTAACACTTCTTCCTTATCATCTATTTCCAATTGTATTTTCTTAATGGAAGTATTAAGTTCAAGAATATTTGACTTCATTTGTTCAAATCCACCTATAGCATCATCTCTCACTTCTTTTCTTGCAAATATTCTTACCAAATACAAAACCTCTTGAAGTTTTCCACTTCTCCATTGCCATTTTCCCATTCCACATATTTCACAGGTACCTTCCTTGAAACTTCTCTAGAGCAAGAACAATCTCTTCATTCAATACATTATCTATCTCATTCACTTTTGTTTTCTTCTTTTCAAGTGTTTTTAGAGAAAATTCCTTTTTTATTTCATACATTCTAGTACTTGATACCTCTAGTTTTGCATTGTCTTTTTCCCATTGCACATACTGCACACACACCTTCCTCAACTTCTCAAGAGAAAATTACTTCTTTCATTTAATGCATTCTACTACTTGTACCTCTAGTTATCCATTTTAATTTTCCCATTTCCTAGTTATGAAGGGTGGTTAAGGATATTTGGATTTGAGGAGAAGGGATATATTGTTGAGGGATATTTTAATTTACTCTCAATGGACCCATTTTAAGGTAAATATGCCTAATCCTCACAAGCAATGTATAAGCAAGGTAAAAAAGCCCAATCCTAACAAGAAAGGTTGGATTAAATATTCAAGATAGGGTATGTTTATATGCCCAAACATGTCAAGCATGTAACAATATAATTACAACAATGACCAAAGTTAAATTGAAAAGAAAATATTTTATTCCCTATCATAGATAGTGCATGAAATTTTATTCTATCATGCATATCTTAGTCTATCCACCATATAATTTCTAATTACAAGACCTTAAAAAGATCCAAAGGTCGTAGATAAAGAAAACATCTTAAAAATATTGACAAAAAAAAATGGAAAGTAACAACTAAGTCTCACAAAAAAAACTCAAGGCATGCAAGTCTTATTAAATATCATAACCTAGGCATTAGATTATTGGAGATTAAGAGACGATGAATGAACCTTCCCAATAGAAAACTTAATAGATATTCATCCTATTTCTAAACATGAATTCAAACCAAATAATTAGAAGAATGAAACTTTAAAAGTTAAAATTGCATGCTTACAGTAGTCAATAAACAAATTCAAGAGATGTGCATGATAGAAACAAAACCAGCTGAAAGTTCAAGAATTACCTTTTTCCCAAGCATATCTTAGTAGAAAGACATTGATATACCTCCAAAATTCTCCTATGAAAATTTTACTTAATATTTATCACAAACTCGTTGCAGCTAATATTAGCAATAACACTTGTGGGGAAATGGTTAAGGCCATCTGAAGTATCAGAATGATCTACTAAATTATATGATAGATGCAAGAAGGCTGAATATAATCTATGGAATGTTGCTAGATCATGTTAATACTTCATATGCATGTAATCTAATGCACCAAAGGTGCTATTGCTATTATGTTCTCTTTCCCTTAAATAAATTTGAACCTAAGGGATCTCTAAATAAACTTTAAATCTAATTCTTAAAGTTTAACTTTGGTTATTGAAATGATCATCAAATAACACTCTTAATCCTATAAAAGGTTTGGGTTTGAGATTGGCCTCGCCTAGAGCTAACAAAATGATAATCAGAGTTACGTCTATTACAATTTTTTTCCATATTCTAACTGTCATAGTGCATGTGCTGATGCTTGTTGCTACAATTTATAGCTTGCCAAATATTGTGGATTACTCTTGTCACTATTAAATTTTGCCAACTGCGGGGAGGATCAAACACTAATGAAAAATAGTTATCTATATCACAATCGATCCTTGCATTTCAAAAGTGATATTCTAGGAGGTGACAACCCTATCATTAGACCATTAACAATAGTGTGAAAGGGTATACCAATGTATGTGCTTTCTACTTGTATCAGGATACTATTGCAATGTAGATGATTTGGGGATATATTAAAATATTTGAAATTCACTCAAGGAAAGGCTTGGAGTTTCTCACTCAATCTTGATAATCACTTGAGTAAGGCTTGGATAGAGGATGTTTTTTCTTACCTAATCTTGGATAATCACTTATATGAGGCTTGAATATGCTTACTTAGGCTTAGATAATCACCTAATATTTTGATGGGGATTTTGATAACAAGGATTGGGATCTAGATAGACTCTTGATAAGATGATAAGGATAGGCTAATGGTGGAAAGGACCAAGGTCTAAGGATGTGGTTGTGATGAATAAATTATGCTAATGGATGAAAATACTAAGATGAGGGAAAGATGATATATTTGGGATGGATATGATAGAAATGGTTGATGTATCAGGTGGAATGATGGTTGAGAAAGGGTCTCCCAAGTCTGATCTAGGGTTGCAGATGTCAAGTTTACAAATTGAGGTCTCAAGATGGTCAAATGGTGAAACCATGAATATGCATATAATCTACCCAATATTCACTGTATATATGTGTAAAAATGTAATAGCAAAAAAAGACAAACATATGTAAACTTGGAACCAAAACATATGTAAACTTCAAATATAGAAACGAAAGGTCTAATTATCAACTAATCAATGTGAATACTTAAAAAATAATATAAATTAATGTGCATACTTACAAATGAATCCAACAAACCATCTGGATCGGTTCTACTCTTTATTGTGTCAAGTATTGCCTCATGGTCAGAGTACACCTTCCAAAGGTCTTGTTCAAATGTCTACCTCGATATTGTATCAAATGAACATTGGATTCCATGACAAGGTTTGAGTAATGAAAAATCTTTAGATGCATGTCAAAGTCCTAAAATAGCCAAACATTAACATTCTTATGTGGTACCTTCTAAGCCATGTTCCAGTAACAAACGTCGAGCTTGTAGGGATGTTTTCTCCATTTGTAACTAAGGTCTCCTATTTATATTTGGCCTCAACATAATGAAAAAAATAATAATCTATTCCATCTTCATTATCTTCATCTGCAATAACTACATAAACATGCCCTACATTGATATGTGCAACAAATTAGATGAAATTAGTCAACACTAGAAAAATAGTACAAAGTAAGATAACATTATCAATTTCAAAAACTATGCAAGTAGATATATTACTTGTATGAACTAGATCTGATATGTGGTCAAAGTCAATTGACGATTCCATCTATGCTAGTTATAGTGCCATCGAGGTTTGATATGCGTCAAGTGGGATAAGATAGCTTAACTAACATTCATCAACCCACTCCTTTGACTCTGATTCATTCTAGGCTTGAATTGTACATGAAGAACAAAAGCATGCCATCTTCCTCAAATGGATACTCCATGAACATGCATTTGAGATTCTAAAATAGTGTAGATCACTTGATCCTATTAGTGTCCAAAAATCATCATATGGTGCAATATTAGTATCATCTATCAATGAAATAAATCGATGAACTGAAGAATTACCTTCATTACCTAGACCCATTGAAGCATTACACTCTCGACAATTGATTTTTCATCTATTAACTTTGCATTGTATTTATACTTTAAATTTTCTTGTGTCAATTCTCTTTTGATACATGCTCCTACACCATCATGCTCCCCTTTCCATGCCCAACCTCACAAAATTTCCACATATGTTAAACACTTGTAATATTATGCATCCTGCTCAACCAATAAAACATCTATGAATTCTTGAATTGTGATGCACAGTTATTCAACCATATGCTATGCTAACTAAATGATATGCCCCTTGTAGCCAAATCATTGTAGAACAGCTGAAAGTAACCTTACATGAACTCCATAGAATATGTGAGATCATCACTAATATAAAAATGATACTCCCTTATTATCTTTTTGTCATCCTTTGTACTATCATTCACATAAATGAATGTGATGTGCACAAATATAGAAACCTGTGTGGAGTTGTAATAATGTGATTTCACCTCACGCTATGGCTATAGATTGTAGTTATTTGTAAATTCAAAGATTGAAACAATGCTACCAAGTGGAAATGTGTCCTTGTATAACTTGAATTTCAGGTCCAACCATCTAGCTCTATGGGTATGCCTTGCATACTCATACACTATACTATCATGAAATGTAGACATAAATTGATACACTGGAATCTTTTGAATAACTAAATCATACCTTTTTGATGTGGTGCCATATTTTTTATTATAGGACATTGTTTTATACTTGTTGAACTCTACTAGTTCATTTCCAACCACATGTGTGCTTTCCATATATTCACATATTGGCATACGTTGCAAGCCACCATAATGCTGACATGTGCCATCCAATCATAATTTCGTGTAGAATATTTTACCTTCCTCTCTTTCACATAAATTTTTTGATATGAAGTCTCTTGAAGATGTTGGAGGGGCATCTATGCCACAATCTTGTAAATCATTGTTAGTATGAAAATCTAAACATATAGATCGATAAACATCAAAATTGTTAGAAAATTCAATATGTAATCTACAACAATAAGTAGTGCATGTGTGATTTATTTTGAAATAGAAAGGTTTTATCATTTCAAAATATCTTTGAAAAATTTTAATTTTAGGACACATCTCTAGAAATTTACCAAAAAATGTGTTTGAGTCATATCCAAAAAATGCTTTGGATGTGGCTCACGGTTTCAACTACCGATTCTCCTGCTTACTACATCCCTTTGATTTGGAGATACCCTTGTGTAATTCTTCCAAAAGTCTTCAATTAGTGATATCAATGCTTCAACAATTGGTTTATCTTTTCATGGTAGTCTCCCTAAGAATTCCCATAATTCATTGGCATCATCGTCCTTGATTCTTTGGCACCTTTCAATGGCTCTTGATAAAGTTTTTCTATTAATTCATAATGCTTTACTTGTCTTTCTAATGAGATGAGATTTCCTCATTTGATTACTTACTATTGTCAATGTAACAACATGTCATGTGACACTACTATATTTTGTGCATGAGGTGTTACCCACACTCTCATATGCACTCATTAGATTCTTCACAATAGTTTTTTCCCTTGAAGCCTCTGATGTTCTCAACCCAAAAATATTCCTGATAGACCTATACTTTATAATTTGCATCATTTCAATAAATAGTTGACATCTTGTGGTCTCATTTAACTTTTCAAAGAACACTTTCCAAATATTATGAGCATATCTTCTACAAGTGCATTTTGGAATCTTACCTTCCATTGGCTGCAAAATAATCTCATCAATACCAATAAAATAGTTTGTATTTCTATATAAAATTATAGGTGGTGTTCTCAAAGGTAAATTCATCTCAACATTAGGAATTTCATCAATATTTAAGGAAGATGGGCTAGATGGCATACCTTTAATCGGAGATGGAATAGATGACATACCTTGAGGTTGAGATGGGAACAATGGCGTACCTCCTTCCTCACATGTGAGTGATGATGTACTCTTAACTTGAGATGCGGTAGATTGTGTTCCTACATCTTGACTTGTGGTAGAGGATGTGTCTCCAACTAAGGTATTCAAATCTCTAATAGCATGAAGGTTTTGCATTCATTCCCTTTGTGCCACCAGTACCACATCTCTTCTTGATGGTTTATGTTCCTCTTCAATTGTCACGTCTTCGACAATCATGTCCAATTTCCTCTTTTCACGAAGTTCCCTCATACCTTCTAATTTATTTGCATTCTTAGCTTCAATCTCTTCATGTGTTGGTTTAATCCTTGAACATTTCCTCGATACATGATGAATATTTTATCTATAGCATGATATAGAGAAAAATATTAGTTCCTAAAAATTGAAAGACATTACAAACTTTCCAAAAAATACAATTGGAAATTGTAAATCCAAATTCCAAAACTTATGTCAACATCCTACCTTTGGAACAAGGTATGGGTAAAAATCAAATCATTGAAAGAAAGGGGGATTTTTGTTGAATTTTATAATTGAAACTCCCTTGGAATAAATGTATGAGAAATGTGGAAGCATGGACAAGGCATGTGAATTGTTTGAAAAAATGTGTATCTCATGGATTGGAATGATTACAAGATATGCACAAAATGGAAAATGTATGGAAAATGTGGTAGCATAGATAATATAATGAGATATTTGAAAAAATTCCTCAAAGAAATGTGGTCTCATGGTGATGGACATCACTATGAGACCACATTTCTTTGAGGCATTTTTTTAAACTGTAGTGTAGGAAAAAGTATCCCTTTTTCACACTTAATTTGGGAATAATTAATAATAAAATGAGCTTAATGATGCCTTAATTTAGTGTTGTAATATGTTTTACATATTCACATTAAGTTTAGGGAATTTTAATTAAAAAGGACTTAATTGTCCCTTAATTTTTGATGTTGTGAGGTGTACCTTTACACTTTCACACTAAGCTAGGGCTTTATTAATTAATTGAGATTAATTTTCCTCAATTGTCCCCTTTAATTCAATTCTAAGCCTAATTAATTACAATATTCTAGGGATAAAACCCAACATCCATGAATTCCATAACATAATGTTTAACATTGAGCAATGTGTGTCCTAGGTAAGTGACCTAGGACCCATTTTCCATAGGGTGAATGTGTCCTCACTTACACCTAGGACCTAAATTCAAATTATGTTTTTGGCATTTTTTCAATGATTTCAAATGTATATTTAGATGTTAGCTTGTGATATTTGAATTTAGGGAGTTAATCTTAACATATGTATAAATGAGAGGTCATTTCACTATGCTTAACCTATAAATTTTTCATTAGCACCTAGAAGATTTCACACAAGCTAAGAGTAATTTCACAAGAGAATTATTAGAGCATTCAAGAGCATTTTAAAGGCATTCAAGGGTAGATTTGTAGAAGATTATTGCAGCAATCAATATTCCATTTTCATGTGAAAGATTTCTTGCATCATGCATGTTTTTTGAGCCAATATGGTGAAGTAGAGTTCAAGATCTATTCAAGCATTCAAAAGCATTGTTTCAAGACAAGTTTCATGATCAAGACCCACATCCATTGAAGCCAATTCATGCTAGTTGCAAATCTACAATCCAAGGTTCAAATAAGGTTTGGTGAGTTGTGACATTGTTTCTTCATTCATCATTCCTTCATTATTTTCTATTTCATTTCAATGTTTAATTACCAAAACAGGGTTTGACCAAGGCAAACCCCCATTCACATAACAAACAACATTTTTCTCTCTTTGATGTGTGATTGTAGATTTTAAGTGGAAAATCATTTGGAAAGAAATATTGAAGAAAGTTGCAAGAAAAGTTGTCATTTCGTAGTAACTCTTCTATAGAATTTATTTCCAGCTATCCAACAGTGAAAATCGAGAATCTGGGAGTGCAAACATAGTAGAAGAGAACCCAGAAAGGATTTTTGCAGAGCCCTAGCCAAGAACCATTCACCATAGGGCGAATGAGTCCTTAGTGAGCTTCAAAAAGTGACTTTTGGTGACTGGTACACATTGTTCTCCCCTTTCTAGATAAATTGTTGTTTCTATTAGTTTCAATTATTATCCTTCATTTGCATTTTATATCTTGCATTTTGGAGTTTTCTTGATGTTTTTGATCTTCCTCAACTAAGTGCTATTTGAATCTTACCCCCATCCTTGCATAGAGAGGAAATTTTATAATTCATACCATGATTTAACTCACCTTTTTGGTTGTTATTCATCTCATGTTTTTGATCTCATTTCCTTGAATGAAATTAGAGAAATAGGTCCTTTGTTATCAATTCATTTCTCTAAAACATATTTTCCTTCATTTTATTTTGGTGAACTCAAGTTTCATCATTGTATTTTTTGATTTTGGAGTCCTCTTTCACCCTAGATTTAGATATTGCATTCATTTGCTTCTCTTTGCATTGAATTGAGTCTCATTTAGGGTGTGTAGTTTGCATTTAACTTTGCATTTCATTTAAGGGTTTTAGGATAACATCTTTGTATTCTTTAAATCTAAAAATACAAAAAAATTAGTCATCTTGCATATCATTTACATAGCATTGCATCATATTCATTTGTATTTGAAAATTGAAACAAAATTGCATATCAAATTAGGTTTTCTAAGTTGTCATTCTGTCACATTTTGTATTTTCATTCAATCCTCATTTCATAGAAAATTAAAATTGTAACTTGCAGTATCAGATCAAAATCTAGAAACCACTAAAATTAACTCAGAAATATGTAAAAAAACTTTTCAAAACCCTCACCTGAGAACCATTCGCCCTAGGGTGAATGAGTCTCTGATCAGGGTCATAATCTAATTTTATGTGCATTAAAACATTCATTTTTGCATTTTTGTTTATTCTTTTCAGATTTCTATTTCTCTTTGCAGAATTTTTGTTTCTTCAATTTGATCATATTTTGTTTAATTTGATAAAAATAGTGCATTTTCTGATTTCAAAATTGCATTCACAAGACATTATTTTTAGGTTTTTTCATAGTGTAATAAGAAAACTACCTTGTTCTAAATCTAAAAATCTAAGAATGGCGAAGTGTTTTAACAATAAATGGAAGCCCTTGTTCTCCTTGGTTGATGTTTCAAGTTGTGTTTTTGGAAATGACCATAATGCAATTAACTCTAACCATGCTCAACCAACTCCTAATAAGTGTTCTGATGAAGTTGACATCATTGGAGAAGATGATGCTATCATGCATGAGTTCATAAATGATTGCCTTAACAATCTTGAGAATAATGCATCCTTTTATCCTTCCATGAAACAACCAACACAACTTGAGATGTTTTATCTTTTACATCCTAAAATTGAGTAAAAAACTAAGCCTAAAATTCTAAAAATGAGTGAACCTAGTTCCTCTAATCAAGTGCATACCCATCCATCTTATGTTAGCAAAGTGACAAACACTCCCATCACCCTTGAAGAGACTTATGGCCAAGGCTTCAATATTTTAACTAAACAAGGATGTGACATAACTAATGAGCATGAAATTCAAAAACTTTTAGAGCAACTTCCTATTAAAGAAACCAAAGTATTAGGACATTAAGATCCTCCTCCTGACGTAAGTGTCCTTGTTCCTAAGGAACAAATAATGCCTCATGAGGATGATAAGGGAATCTTAGTCCCTCCTCAAAATCTACCTCAACAAATTGGTGAATCAA
This sequence comes from Sequoia sempervirens, assembly GCA_007258455.2. Classification (NCBI taxonomy): domain Eukaryota; kingdom Viridiplantae; phylum Streptophyta; class Pinopsida; order Cupressales; family Cupressaceae; genus Sequoia; species Sequoia sempervirens. Next base: position 219,223,672 of record VDFB02000015.1, on the reverse strand, counting down.
GCATGCAACAAAATATTTAAAAACTCAAAAAATTGTCATTCTTACATACCCAAACAAAAATTGGACAAAACATGGAACACCTCCTTGAAAAAGGTTGGATTAAATTGCCACCTCCTAGTAGAAGCAATAAAACTAAGAAAAACATGAATTATTGCACATATCATAGAATCCTTGGGCACCTTAATAATGAGTTTTGTACCTTAAGAGGTATCCTTTAGAAATTTACAATAGTACCTTAATGCATGCATTTTTCTCCTTGCCATGTAATAGTTGTAGGATCATAACAACTTCACTATTACATATTTTACATTCATTGAAAATCATTCTCTTTATTGCATGGAGCTCATTCTCATCACCCATCTTGGCTCATCCTTGTCCTGCACTTAGTGGGGGCAAGGGGTTCGATAGCCTTGTCCTAGTCTTGACATTCGATGTTATCACTTTGGCTAGTTGTCAACTTTTCGTATATATTGATCAAGATTAGGATGTAGATGACCTAATATAGGTTGAATCACATGTGCCTTACTAGTCTTTTGCATTGTTTTCTTTTTCATGGTATTTGTACATCATGTGATTCCCGTACTATTTTGTTTGATGTATCTCTCTCTCTCTCTCTCTTTGTGCATTCCTCTATTTGTACCTACATTCTTCTATATGTCGTAAACATTTAATATTTTCTTTGCCTTGTGTTTTCCTTTTGGGGATGATGCAAGGAATCAAGACATTTAGGTCTCTTCCATGTTGACCCAAAATGATTTTTATTTTGTTCTTTATCTTTGTGTAATTCTTTCAATTCTATGAGTATTTGGGGATGATGACATTTCTGAGCTCTATAACAACATTGTAGCAAACATATAATGATCTCAAATCTGTAGATCCCTTATGTGTTTTTGGGGGAAACCCCTCCTTCCTTTTTCATGGCGTAGCTTCATTTTGGAAACATATGACTTGGTATAGGGCTTTCCAAGTAAGATCTCATGTCTTAGGATTGAACATTGGCTACTTTAAAGCAATTTGTTCACAACAATGGTGTTAGCAACCACTTTAAAGTTGGGGCATACATCGATAATATCTTTTGACATTCTCATGTTTCATGGTGTGATTTTCTTTCTTCTTGTGATGCATCCTTTTCTTGGTGGTGTCGTTGGGTTTGATGTCCTCCAAGAGTGTGATATTTCTTAGTGTACAAATTTCCTCTTAGTGGTGATGTGATGCACTACATTCCATAAGTTGTGAATCTTTTACTCTTGACTTGTCCTCTCTTGGAGACATTAGGCATGATGTTCCCTAAGAATAAGGACTTACATAAACTAAGAAAAAACCCTTTGAAAAAACCTTATACTAGCTAATCATGATGTTCCACGTAGATCAAATAGTCTAGGTTTGATCTTCCTAGTCTTTGATGTTGTATGATTGTGTATCTTTGTCATTGCCACACGCATAAGTTTCTTGAATGCTTACTTTAGTGTGAGTTTGTACTTGCACTCATCCTCACACTAAAGTGGGGGCTAAATGTAGTGTAGGGAAAAGTATCCCTTTTTCACACTTAATTTGGGAATAATTAATAATAAAATGAGCTTAATGATGCCTTAATTTAGTATTGTTTACATAATATGTTTTACATATTCACATTAAGTTTAGGGAATTTTAATTAAAATCAACTTAATTGTGCCTTATTTTTTGATGTTATAAGGTTTACCTTCACACTTTCACACTAATATAGGGTTTTATTAATTAATTGAGGTTAATTTTCCTTAATTTCCCCCTTTTGTTCAATTCCAAGACTAATTAATTACAATTTCTGAGGGATAAAACCCAACATCCATAAATTACATAGCATAATGTTTAACATTGAGCAATGTATGTCCTAGGTAAGTGACCTAGGACCCACTCTCCATAGGGAAAATGGGTCCTCACTTGCACCTAGGACCTAAATTCAAAATATGTTTTTGATAGTTTTTCAATGATTTCAAATGTATATTTAGATGTTAGCTTGTGATATTTTAATTTCGGGAATTAATCTTAACATATGTATAAATAAGAGGTCATTTCACTATGTTTCACCTAGAAAGTTTTCATGAGCACCTAGAAGATTTCAAGCAAGATAATAGTACTATCACAAGAGAATTATTAGAGAATTCAAGAGCATTTTCAAGGCATTCAAGGGAAAATTTGTTGAAAATTATTGTAGCAATCAAGATTCCATTGTCATGTCAAATATTTCTTGCATCATGCATGTTGTTTGAGCTAATATGGTGATGTAGAGTTCAAGATATATTCAAGCATTCAAAAGAATTCTTTCAAGACAAGTTTCATGATCAAGATCCACATCCATTGAATTCAATTCATGCTAGTTGCATATCTACAATCCAAGGTTCAAATAAATTTTGGTGAGTTGTGACATTATTTATTCATTCATCATTCCTTCAATATTTTCTATTTCATTTCAAGGTTTAATTACCAAAATGAGGTTTGACCAAGGAAAACCCCCATTCACCTAAAAAACAACAATTTTCTCTCTTTGATGTGTGATTGTAGATTTTAGGTGGAAGAACCTTTGAAGAGAAATATTGAAGAAAGTTGCAAGAATTTTTTTTCATTTCATAGAAACTCTTCTACAAAATTTATTTCTTACTCTTCAACAGTGAAAATCAGAAATTTGGGAGTGCAAACACAGTCGAAGAGAACCTAGAAAGCATTTTTGTAGAGCCCTATCTAGGACCCATTTTCCATAGGGAAAATGAGTCCTTAGTGAGCTTCAAAAAGTGACTTTTGGTGACTGGTACACAGTGTTCTCCCCTTTCCATATCTTCCTTTTAACTGTTGTTTCTATTAGTTTTGAGTATTTTCCTTCATTTGCATTTTATAACTTGTATTTTGGAGTTTGTTTGATGGTTTTGATCTTCCTCTCCTAAGTGCTATTTGAATATTACCCCCATCCTTGCATAGAGAGGAAATTTTCTTATTCATACCTTGATTTAACTCACCTTTTTGGTTTTTAGTAATCTCATTGTTTGGATCTCATTTCCTTGAATGCAATTAGAGAAATGGGTCCTTTGTTATCAATTGATTTCACTAAAACATATTTTTCTTCATTTCACAAAAAGCTCACTATCTTGTCTGTGTTGTTTGATAAAATACTTTGGTAGACATGTATGCAAAATGTGGTATCATAGACAAGGCAATGATCTATTTGAAAAAATTCCTCGAAGAAATCTGGGCTCATGGTGATGGACATCACCATCACTTGTTTGAAAAAGTGCATCACCATGAGACCACATTTCTTTCAGGCACATTTTCAAACAAGCGACGGTGATGTCCATCACCATGAGACCACATTTCTTTGAGGAATTTTTTCAAACAACTCATTGACCATGAGACCACATTTATTTGAGGCATTTTTTCAAAAAAAATCATTTCCTTGTCTATGTTGTGTGATTGAATGCTTTGGTAGACATGTATGGAAAATGTGGTAGCATAGAAAAGGTAGTGAGTTGTTTGAAAAAATGCCTCAAAGAAATGTGGTCTCATGGTGATGGACATCACCATGAGATGACATTTCTTTGAGGCATTTTTTCAAACAACTCATTGCCTGTTCTAAGATGTTTGATAAAATGATTTGGTAGACATGTATGAAAAATGTGGTAGCATAGACAAGGAAATGAGCTATTTGAAAAAATGCCTCAAAGAAATGTGGTCTCATGGTGATGGAAATCACCATGAGACTACATTTGTTTGAGGAATTTTTTCAAACAACTCGCTACCTTGTCTATGCTTTTGCTTACTATTATTCTTTAATATATTTTTTCCATGCATCCATAGTTTGGTTGAAAGCACATGTTTTAGGATTTTAGCCATAGCAAAAAGGACACCTTGGAATGGGGTATGAAATCTACCAAAACATAAATGGGGGGATTTTCATGAGTTTTATGGTTGCAATTGCATTATTAGATACATGCAGAATGTGGATGCATAAGAAAGGCACATGAACTATTTGAAAAAATACCTCAATGAGACATGTCCTCATGGGCTACAATGATTGCAAGATATGTACAAAATGGAAAATGTATGGAAAATTTGGTAGCATAGACAAGGAAATGAGTTGTTTGAAAAAATGTCTCAAAGAAATGTGGTCTCATGGTGATTGATATTACCATACACCACATTTCCTTGTGGTATTTTTTCAAACAACTCACTACCTTGTCTATGTTGTTTGATAAAATTCTTTGGTAGACATGTATGAAAAATGTGGTAGCATAGACAAGGAAATGAGCTGTTTGAAAAAATGCATCAAAGAAATGTGGTCTCATGGTGATGGACATCACCATGAGACCACATTTCTTTGATGCATTTTTTCAAACAACTCATTTCCTTGTCTATGATGTTTGATAAAATGCTTTGATAGAAATTTATAGACAAGGAACATGAACTGTTTGAAAAAATTCCTCAATCAGATATGTCCTCATGGACTACAATGGTTGTAGGATATGCACAAAATATTTATTGAAAAGGCTTTAGAAAATTTCAAGAAAATGCAATTTCTAGGTGTAAAACCAAATTCCAAAGCATTTTCCAAAATCCATCATGCCTATACCAAAATGGAAGCTTTGGAAAGGGGAATGCACATTCATAAAAAAAGGATTGAGAATGATGTTTTATATTGCATAGTTATAACTACTCTCATAAGTGTGTATACAAAATGTGAAAGCATACACAAGGTACCTAGTCAATTGTATAATGAAATGCCTCAAAGAGATGTGGTCTCATGGACCACGATGATTACAAGATTTGAACAAAGTGGATTTTTTGAAAAATCTTTTGAAACTTCCAAGAAAATGTAATTGGCATGTGTAAAGAATTGTGTAGTTTAAAATGTGCCAAGAGGGGTTAAGGTTATAATGAGAAACAAACAATGATGAACATAGATTATGCATAATAAAAAAATCAAAGCATTGTATTAAGCATGTATGATAAGGGATGATAAAGAAAGATAATAGAATTAATGAAAATGTGTAAAGACTTGACATACCTAAAAAATGGATATTCAAAATGGAGGAACAACCCAATTGTGTAGTCTTTTTTTCTTCTTGCATCAAACTCCTCAACAATTTGATTTTTTCACAAGATTTCTTCCTTTTCAATGTTCAATTGTATGTCACTCAAATAGAATTACTAAGAACAATTCAAATAACCAACGTATAATGTTAAATTCCTACAATTCAATCACAATTTTAATATTGCAACATTACACAAATTGAGACATGAATTGATATATATCAAATTTGATGTGAAAAATTGGTTATTTCCTCCTTCCTAAGTTGGAAAACCAAAAAAAGGTGGTGGAAAGTTGATGAAAAGTGTTAGAATGTGTAAAATTTGCATGTGCACTTCCCGAAAACATCAAAAAGCTTGTTTTTTGTCAGAACACATGCATAACTAGTAGAATAACAGAGCATGTGGGACTATATCATAGGTGTGCTGAATTTGTTACCATTTTTAGAGCAAGCCAAAACACACTTGCATTATAACACGTTGACGTTATAACGTACTCACTTTATAACGTACTCACTTTATAACGTACTCACTTTATAACGTACTCACTTTATAATGTACTCACATTATAACATGCTTACATTATAATATAGTCGCATTATAAAGAACTCACATTATAATGTGCTCATGTTATAATGCACTCACTTTTTGGCTTGCTATACAAAATAGCGATATGTCACCTTTTTCAAAACATGCTCACATTATGAAAATGTTGATTTTCATAAGGTTTCCTAACTCATTGTCTCATTACCCACCCCTCTCCCCCTATGTATCTCACCCCTCTCTCCATAGGCTATAGGAATATCACCTCTATATCTCTCAAATGGATATCTAGTTAGTTCCCTTCCTCTCCACATGTATCCCTCTTCCTTACCCATATGTCCCTCAAGTTGTCAAATTCACTCTCATTTTCTTATATCTCTCCCCTCACCTCTCTATCTCTCACCTCTGTCTCCCTTCACCTCTCTACCTCTCCCCTCTCTAGGTCTCTCAGTCACTTTTTTTTCTACCTCTCCATCTCTCCTTAGCCATATAGGTTTCTCACTTAACCCTAAACTCTATACCTAAAGCATCAACCCTCAACCCTTAAACCTTAAATCCTAAACCCTATCCCTAAACCCTCAACTCTCAACACTATACCTTAAACCCTAATCCATCAACCCTCAACCCTAATCCTTCAACCCTTAAACCCTAATCCCTTAACCCTAAAACCTGAACCTTGTCCCTAAAGCCTCAACCCTCAACCCTTGAACCTTAAATCCTAAGCCCTATCCCTAAACCCTCAACCCTCAAAATTATACCTTAAACCCTAATCACTCAACCCTTGACACTACACCTTAAACCCTAATCCCTCAACCATCAACCCTCAACCCCATACCTTTAAAACCTTAATACCTTTACCCTTAAACCACAAACCCTTGACCCTTAAACCCTAAATCCTTAAGCCCTCAACTCTTATCCACCCCTCTCCTCCCCTATCTTGCTAACCCCCATATCTCCCCTATCTCTCTCACCCCTCTCTCCCTAGGATGTAGGTCTATCACTTGTATATCTCTCAGGTCTCTCTAGATATTTACCTCCCTCTCCACCTCTCCCCCTAGGATGTAGGTCTCTCACTTGTATATCTCTCAGGTCTCTCTAGATATTTACCTCCCTCTCCACCTCTCTCCCTAGGCTGTAGGTCTCTCACCTCTATATCTCTCAGAGCTCTCTAGTTATTTCCCTTCCTCTCTATCTCTCCCTTCTCTAGTCCTCTCAATCACTCCTTTTATGCCTCTCCATACCTCCTTAGCCATCTATGCCTATCAATACTTGTATCATTACCAACCCCTCTCCTCCCTATATCTCTCTCACCCCTATCTCCCCCTATGTCTGTCACCCCTCTCTCCCCAGGTTGTAGGTCTCTCACCTCTATATCCCTTAGGGCTCTCTAGTTATTTCCCTCCCTCTCCACATTTCTCCATCCTCCTTATGCCCTTTCTCTCAAGTTATTAACTTCTCTCTTATTTTATTCTATCTATCCCCCCACCTCTCTATCTCTCACCTCTCTACCTCTCCATCCCTCCCAATCCATCTAGGTCTCTCACTCATTGTCTCATTACCCATAGGCCTCTCCACCTCTATCTCTCTCACACATATCTTTCCCCCTATGTATCTCACCCCTCTCTCCCTAGGCTATAGGTCTCTCACCTCTATATATCTCAAAATGGATCTCTAGTTATTTTCCTTCCTCTCCACCTCTCTCTCTCCTCCTTACCCATATTTCCCTCAAGTCGTCAAATTTTCTCTCTCATTTTCTTATATCTCTCCCCTCACCTCTCTACCTCTCCCCCTCTATCTCTCTTACCCCTATCTCCCCTATGTCTCTCACCCCTCTCTCACTGGGTTGTAGGTCTCTCACCTCTATATCTCTCAGCGCTCTCTAGTTATTTCCCTTGCTCTCCACCTCTCTCCCTCCTCCTTATCCCTCTTTCCCTCAACTCTTAAACACTTAATACCTCAACCCTCAACCCTAATCCCTCAACCCTCAACCATAATCCCTCAACCCTTAAACCTTTAATCCTTCAACCCTTAAATCCTCAAACCTAATCCCTCAATCCTATACCCTCAACTCTCAACCCTAATCCCTCAACCTTCAACCCTAATCTCTCAACCCTTAAACCCTTAATACCTAAAACCCTAGTCTCTCAACCCTTAAACCATTAATCCCTCAACCCTTAAACCCTCAACCTTTAAACTATGAACCCTTAAACCCTTAATCCCTCAACCTTCTAACCTATACATTAAACTAGGTCAACCCTCAATTATCAAACCTCTACCCTATACATTGGATCATCAACCCTTAAACCCTTAATCCATCAACCCTTAAACCCTTAAACCTAATCCATCAATCCTCAACCCTATTCTCTCAACCCTTAAACCCTTAATCCCTCAACCCTTAACCCTTAATCCCTCAACCCTCTAACCTATACATTAAACCAATTCATCCCTCAATTCTCAATCCTCTACCCTATACATTAGACCCTCAACCGTATACCCTCAACCCTAATCCCTCAAACCTTAAACCATTAATCCATCAACCCTATACTGTTAACCCTAAACCCTCAACCCTTAAACCCTCAAACCTAATCCCTCTAGCGTATACTCTCAACCATATACCCTCAATCCTAAACCCTAATCCCTCAGCCCTCAACCCTAATCCCTCAACCATTAAACCCTTAATCCTTAAATCCTCAACCCTTAAACCCTTAATCCCTCAACCCTCTAACCTATACATTAAACCAATTCAACAATCAATTCTCAAACCTCTACCCAATACATTGGACCCTCAACCCTATACCCTCAACCCTTAAACCTTTAACCCATTAATCCCTCAACCCTCTACCCTATACATTAAATGCTCAACCCTCAATTATCAAACCTCTACCCTATACATTGGATCCTCAACCCTAATCCATCAACCCTATACCTTAATCCCTCAACCCTTAAACCCTAAATCCTTTACCCTTAAACCTTAAATCCTTAAACCCTCAAATGTTAAACCCTAATCCATTAACCCTCAACCCTAAACCTTATCCCTAAAGCCTCAACCCTTGACCCTTAAACCATAAACCCTCGACGTTTAAACCTTATAGCCTTAAACCCTCAACCCTTAAACCCAAATCCCTTAACCCTCAACCCTAAACCCTATCCCTAAAGCCTCAACCATCAACCCTTGAACCCTCAACCCTTAACCCCTCTACCTTATACTTTAAACCCTTAAACCTAATTCATCAACCCTATAGCTTAAATGCTAATCTCTTATTACTCAATCCTTAAACCTTAATTCCTTAAGATATCAACCCTTAAACCCTAAACCCTTGAAACTTAAACCTTAAATCCTTAAAAGCTCAGCCTTTAAACCATAATCCCTTAAACTTCAACCCTAAAACCTATCCCTAAATCCTCAACCATCAAACCTTAAACCTTAAACCCTAAAACCTAGATCCCTAAACCCTCTACCCTTGACACCATACCTTAAACCCCAATCCCTCAACCCTTAAACTCTCAAACCTTAACCCTTAATCCCTCAAGCCTTAAACCCTAAACCCTCAAACCTAGATACCCTTAAACCCTTGAACCTTGAACATTGAAACTGTATACCCTGTACACTTAACCTTGGACACTCAACTTTGAACATTATCCCTCAACCTTAAAACCTCTACCCTTAACCTATACCATCAACCCTATACTTATGCCCTAAACCCTTAACCCTCATCCATATTCCTTATACCCTCAACCTTAAACCCTAAACCATATATCTTAGACACTCAACCTTGACCATTATCCTTTAACTGTAAACTCTCCAACCTATACCCTATTTGATCAACCATATACTTAAGCCATAATATCTCAATCCTCAACCATATACCTCAAACCCTAAAACCTACACCGAAAAACCCTCATCCCTATACCCTATAACCTCACCCTTATACCCTAAACCTTGAATATTGTACCTCAACCTTCTACTTAAAACCTAAACCATACAATCTCAACCCAAGTCACCCTATGCCTTATACCCTCAATCTATATTGTATACCCTAAACTGAATATACCTTACAAAATTAATCTTCTACACTCAAAAAGCTAAATATTATCCCTCAACTATAACCCTCAACCCTCTACCCTCAACCTATTACTTAAGCCTTAATCCCTCAACCCTCAACCCTATACCTTAAACCCTAAACCCAAAAACCTCAACCCTCAACCATATAACCTATACCCTCAAGTCCTCATATACACTAAACCAAAAATGTTTACAAATATACATACAAGCATACATATATGCATAAATGCATACATACATATAAGCATACATACATACATACATACATACATAAATACATACATACATACAAGTATGCATACATATATACATACATACAAGCATGCATACTGAAAGGAAGAATTTTATTGCTTCTATGCTTGGGAGATAGAACAACAAGCTTCAAACACTTTCATTTAAGGACAAACCCTAGAGATCTCAACCTCAAGTATACAAAGGAGAAAGAGATTTCACAATAGGGATGTCCTAGGGTTTGATTGTAAACTAAATATGGGCCCACCACTAAGATAGGGCTTGGAAAGTCAAATGAAATGCAAGACCTAATGCTTAAACCTAATGAAATTCAATATTTTACTAAATGACCTATAAAAGCATGTAAAATTAGAACAAAAACTGCAAGATAAAAGGTGTGCACCTGGAAATATGGAGATGACTGGATGGAAGCCTAAAATTCTGAAAACACTAATTTTAAATCCTACTAGGACTCATACTAGAGTCTGGGAGATTTAGTCCCAGATCTGGGTTTCTGTGTAGAAACTAAAATCTAGAAAAGGGTATTTGAAATTGCAAAAACTTAGAAAATAACCTAAACTGGGACTCATATGAAAGAATTAGTGTATCAATCTAGTTTGGGTTTTTTAAAGCCTCAAAGTCTGAAACTGGTCTTCAATGTCTACTCTGTGCTTCCCAATTGATTTACGAATTTGAAACCTTGATTTGTAACCTGTAGAAGTCTTCCAATGATCTTCAGTGCAAGATGACAACTTTGACAACTTTGGACACTTTGAAAAATTTCTTCAAACATGCTCTTCAATGTGTATTCAAACTAGACCTACAAATCACACACTAAAGAGAGGGAAAAATGGTTTTTTGTTAGTATATAGGGGTTTTCCTTGGTCAAACCTTGTTTTGGTAATCAAACCTTGAAATGAAATGAAAAAGGAAGGGCTAATGATGAATGAGAAAAATATGATGTTTCCACTTGCCAAACCCTAGCAATAAGTGGATGCAAATATGCATGAGATGGCTCCAATGGATGTAGATCTTGAATCTTGCTTGAATGTGATAGATCTTGAGTTGAATGTTGGCTTGAATCACAAAACCCTACATCACAATTTTTAACTCAAAAACAAACATGATGCATGAAGACTTTGACATGATGCTTGATGCTTAAATAATGCTCTAAAACACTTGACAGTTTTCCCTTGAATGCTCTTGAATGTTCTTGTAAACACTTGAATTCTCTTGTGAACTCAAACTTTCTATAAGGATGAATACTTGAATGTTTCAGGTGAAAATGAGTGAAAGAACCTTTTATTTATACTTGTTTATGCAGAAATTCTTGAAATTACAACACTACAAGCCAACATCATATCTAGGGGGATAAAATTTTGCCAAAAATTTGAATTAATTTTGATTTTGGGCCACATGGGACTCATACTCCCAAGGTGGAATATAAGTCCCATTAGGCATAAATTATGGGACCAAATTCAAAAATGCATAGAAAGGTGTAAAATCAGGATCGAGACCCAAAACCATAGGTGGGACTCATACGCCCAAGGTGGCGTATGAGTCCCATACCACCAAATCTAGGCCCCACAACCTAAAAACACATGAATTTTTATTGGATGTTATATTATGTGAAGATCATCCTCAAAAAGATGCATTAAATGAGGCTTGTGGATGTAAAATAAGACCAATTAAGGAATAAAGAGGCCCAATTACTAATGACAACCCTAGAAAAGTGTGAAAGTGTGTTACAACACTTTACAACACTCTAAATAAGGTAGAATTAGGTTTATTTTATTTACAAGGGACCAAAACCTAATGTGAGTGTGTTAAATACATTACAACACTAAGTCAAGGCAACATTAAGGTCAATTTTATAAGGAGGGCCCAAACAAGTGTGAAAATATCAACGAAAACATTTTTTGACACTACCTTTATCCCCCACTTTAGTGAGAGGATGAACTTGCTTTAAAATCACACTAAAGTAGATGAATTCACATCATGAGGGGTCCAAGTGCACCAATGGTGCTAAAATAGGATGGAAATGACGAAGAGGGGTGATCAAGCCCTCGGGGTGAAGATCCCATTGCAAACCTACATAGGCACAAAAGAACACACATGTAAATAATGTAAAGAGAATCATTAAGGCACAAGCATACTCTATGAAAGAAAAAGAGAAAATAAAATTAAAAAAGGGGTGGATCAAGCTTTGATCATTTTTCCATCGCAATTTGGATCAAATCTAGGTTGTTTGTCTAAAAATGCATGCTCACGTTGAGGAAATGGAACTTCAAGTTGTCCGCTGGGTGAGAATTAGAAAGAGGTGAGACACATACACACACAACTAGTATGCACTCACACTCATGCATGAGTGGCTATGGGAAAGTCATCCCTCGGTCGAGATTCCCATCAAACCATAACAAAGTTATACCTCCTGATAACTTTGATAAGGTGCCACACAAAAATGATCTTCAAGCTTCATGAGGCAAGTAAAATTTCGTATGCTTGGAGCTCATGAAAAAATAATGAACTTCAAGCTTCATGAGGCAAGCAAAGCTTCCTATGCTTGGAACTCATGAACAAAAAAAATGGCTCCACAGGCATGCAAAGTGTATTATGCAAGGTGGCCATATAACCATTTTTTTTAAAATGTAAAATAGGGAATGCTCAAAGGAGTCTTGTTTAATTCATGTAAGATCTTTAACTTAGGGAACATTGTGCCTAATGTCTCCAAGAGAGGACCAATCAAAGAATAGAAGATTCACAACTTAGGGGATGTAGTGTGTCACATCAAGCCACTAAGAGGAATAAAATATGCTAACATAGATCATGCTCTTAAAGGACATTACACCCAATGTCATCCATAAAGTGAACGACACATCGCATGAAGTAAGAAGACTACACCATGAAACATGAAAAATGAAAAAAGAATAATTCCAATGTATGCCCCACTTTAAAGAAATTGGTAAACACCATACTATGAGCAATTACTTTAAAGTGGAAAGTGATAAATGCAAACAATAAAGAAGACATGAGAGCTAACTTGGAAATCCCTATGCCAAATCATATGTTTCCAAATAAAGCTATGTCATGGAAAATAAAAAAGAAAAAGGGGTTGCCTCCAAAATGAAAACACCAAACACATAAGGGATCTATGGATTTGGGGTTAGTATGTTCTTTTTACAATGTTTTTAAGAGAGCTCAAAACTGTCATCATTCCCCAAATACACATAGAACTAGAAGAATGACATGAAGAGAGTGAAAACAAATAAAAATATTTCAGGTCTACATGGAAGAGGAATGAATGTCTCGACACCTTGTGTCATCCCCAAAAGGAAAACACAATAAAAAGAAAAGAAATAAAGAAAAGTAAAGGAAAATATTTTGGGTCAACATGGAAGATACATGAATTTCTTGATTCCTTGCTTCATCCCCAAAAGGAAAACACGAGACAAATAAAAATAGATAAAAGAAAAAGCAAAAAGATGTATGAAATAGAGAAGAATGAAGGTACAAATAGAGGAATGTCACAAAGAGAGAGAACATCAACAAAACATCATGGGGGATCACATCATGCACATGAAATTACACCAAAGAAAAATGAAAAATAAATAATGCAAAAGACTAGTAAGGCACATGCGAGTCAACCTACCTAAAGGGACAATGAAAAATTCACTACTAGGACAAGGCTATCTAATTCCCTCCCGCACCTAGTGTAAGATAAGAATGAGTCAAGGTAGGTGATGGGAAGGGGTTCCTTGCATTTAAAGAACATGTAATAGTGAGAATATTATTATTCTACAACTATTACATGGTAAGGAGTGGAAGGGTCTCACTTTAAGGGACTATTTCAATAATATCAAGCTTTTTAAATATTTGTTGTAAAGCATGACACTCATTAGTACTATGTCCAAGAATTCTATGGTATCGAAAATGCTATGCATTTGTGTTTTTAGGATTTGGTTTTTGGTCTTCTTTGATGGGAGGTAATGTAATCAGTCCTCTATGTAAAAGTATTTGCAAATTCCCTTCAATATCAGTTGGTGGGTAAGGAAATTGTAGTTTCTTTAATTTGTAAGGTCTTTTTCACTTGCTAGATTCATCAATTTCTCAAATTAAATGTTGAGGAGGACCTAAGATTATCCTTTCATCCTTACCGTCATTATGAGTCATTGGTTGTTCTTTAGGAAGGAGGACATTCATATCAAGAGGATGATCTTGATATCCTAACCCTTTTGTATTTTCAATTGGTATTTTCTCTAAGAGTTGATGAATTTCATGCTCACTTGTTGTATCACATCCTTGTTTACTCAAGATTACAAATCCTTTCCCATATGTCTCTTCAAGATTAATGGGAGTGTTTATTACTTTGTTAACATAGAATGGTTGAGTATTTGCTTGCTTAGAGTAGCTAGGTTCACTTATTGTAGGGAACATAGGTTCAATTCTTGTCTCAGCTCAGGATGTAAGTAATTAAACATATCAAGTGGTGGTATTATAGGGGGTTTTGGTTGTTTCATTGATGCATAAAAGGATGCATTAGCTTCAAGGTTGTTAATGCAATCATTTAGGAATTTATTCATGTTGTCATCATCTTCTCCAATGATGTCAACATCACAAGGAGGAAATGCATTAGGAGTTGAGTAAGCATGAGTAAGTTCAATTTCATTAGGGTCATTTCCAAAAGCACAACTTAACACACCCATTAAGGAATTCAAGAACATCCATAGTTTACCAAAGAACATATCCATGATGAAATGTAATGCAAAATTTACATCCTAAATCTGAAATGAAATGTTCTAGATGCAATTTTGAATTTAAGTAATGCACAAGATTGACCTAATTAAACTAGATTGAATGAAACAAAAAATCTTTAAACTGAAATATAAAGTTTTCAGCAGCAAATAGGAGATCAAAAACAAATTTTTGAATTCTGTAAAATGCAGTGCAAAATCTGCACTAGGACTAAGTTGCCCAGAAAGGCGTATGAGTCCCAATGAGGGTTTTTTTTTCATATTTTTTTTAAATTTAAGTTATTTTTATGCTTTTTATGTTCTGTGATCTGTAACTCAAGTACACATGTAGATTTTATATTATTTTTAATAATTTGAGATGCAAAAATGCAACCTATATGCACTTTCACTAATGCAAAATTTAGAAACCCTAGAATGCCAATTGACTGATGCAAACCCTAATGCAATGCTAATGCAAACAAGAGCTAGGATGATGATGGACTCAAAATTAGAATTATGATGTTCTAAATGCAAGTTCACCAAAATAAAAGGAAGAATTTTGTATTATTCTATGTTTGGGAGATAGAACAACAAACTTCAAACACTTTCTTTCAAGAACAAACCCTAGAGATCTCAACCTCAAGTATGCAAAGGAGAAAGAGATCTTGCAATAGGGTTGTTCTAGGGTTTGATTGTAAAATAAACAGGGGTTCACCACAAACCTAGGGTTTGGAAAGACAAATGAAATGAAAGACCTAATGCTTAAACCTAATGCAAAGAAATATTTCACTAAATGACCTATAAAAGCATGTAAAATCAGAACAAAAAGCTACAAGATAAAAGGTGTGCACTTGGAAATATGGAGATGACTGGATAGTGGCCTAAAATGGTAAAAACATTGATTTTAAAGCCTGTTGGGATTCATACACAAGTCTAGGTGATTTATGCCCAGATTTGGGTTTTTGTGCAAAAAATAAAATTTGGTAAAAGGGTATCTAAAACTGCAAAAACCTAGAAAATGACCTAAACTAGGACTCATATGCTAGAACTGGTGTATCAATCTAGTTAGAGTTTTCTAAAGCCTCAAAGTTTGAATATGGTCTTCAATATCTACTATGTACTTCCCAATTGATTTCTGGATCTAAAACCCTGATTTAGAACCTGTAGAAGTCTTTCATTGATCTTCAATGTAAGATGCCAACTTTGACAACTTTCTCCAAACTTTGTCTTCAATGTGTCTTCAACGTAGACCTATAAATCCCACACTAAAGAGAGGGAAAGATGTTAATTTGTTAGTAGATAGGGGTTTTCCTTGGCCAAACCCCATTTTGGTATTCAATTAACCTTGAAATGAAATGAAATATGAAGGGAGAATAATGAATGAACAAAATATGATGTTGCCACTCACCAAACCCTAGCAATAAGAGGCTGAAAACATGTATGAGATGGCTCCAATGGATGTAGATCTTGAATCTTTCTTGAATATCATAGATCTTGAGTTGAATGTTAGCTTGAGTCATAAAACCCTACATCACAATTGTTAGCTAAAAAAAAACATGATGCATGAAAATTTTACATAATGCTTGAATAATGCTCTAAAACACTTGATAATCTACCCTTGAATTCTCTTGAATGTTATTGTAAACAATTGAATGCTCTTGTGAAATAAAACTTTCTATAAGGATGGATACTTGAATGCTTCAGGTGAAAAAGAGTGAAAGAACCTTGTATTTATACTTGTTTATGAAAAACTTCTTGAAATTACAACACTACAAGTCGACATCAGATCTAGGAGGATAAAATCCCACCAAGAATTTGAATTCATTTTGATTTTGAGCCACATAGGACTCATATGCCCAAGGTGGCATATGAGTCCCATTAGGCATAAATTATGGGACCAAATTCAAAAATGCTTAGAAAGGTGTAAAATTAGGATCAAGATCCAAAACCCTAGGTGGGAATCATACACCCAAGGTGGGTATGAGTCCCAGACCACCAAATCTGGGTAACACAACCTAAAAACACCTGAATTATGATTGGATGTTGGCTTATGTTGGGATCATCCTCCAAGAGATGCATAAAATGAGGCTTGTGGATGCAAAATAAGGCCAATTAAGACATAAAGAGGCCCAATTATTAATGACAACCCTAGAATAGTGCGAAAGTGTGTTACAAAAATTTACAACACTCTAAATAAGGTAGGATTAGGTTTATTTTATTTACAAGGGCCCAATACCTAATGTGAGTGAGTTAAACACATTGCAACTCCAAGTCAAGGCAACATTAAGCTCAATTTCATAAGGAGGGCCTAAACAAGTGTGAAAATGTCACCAATAACATTTTTCGACACTACACATACATACATACACACAACCATACATACATACATACATACATACATACATACATACATACATACATACAAGCATACACACATACATACAAGCATACATACATACATACATACATTCATACATACATACATACAAGCATGCATACATACATAGATACATACAGGTATACATACATACATACACACATACATACATACATACATACATACAAGCATACATACATACATACATAGAAGCATAAATACATATAGGCATGCATACATAAATACAAATATATATACAAACATACATACATCAAACATACTTGAACATAAAACATTCCAAGCAATACATAACGTGAGTGCGTTATAACATGCTCGTGTTATGTCAAGCATGACAAACACACACCAAACTATTACAAAAACCAAAAAATGAAAAATAAAACATAACGCGCTCGCATTATATGTTGCTTTGGGAATCCTCAAGCCTTAGGCTTGGGATTTGCTTTTGATTTCTAGCCCAAAGGGTTGGAGTGCCTTGCTAACGTCCAAAGATGTGTTTTTACATATTCTACTCAATTTCACATAATCTCATTTGTGCTAACCATTAGGTTTGCACGTGTTTCAAGGTCGAACAAATCGAACACCTAGGTAATGTTAGACTCTCTCTTAGCTGTTTAACAATGTATTTTTTTCCACATTTTGACAATTTTAAGCCTTTGATCTTTAATTTCTTTTGTTTGTGTGTCCATTTTTTGGAAAAAAACTAGTGTTTGGTATTTTTTACTTTATTTTTTAACCGTTCATTGAAATTTCAAATAAATTACATTTTTATAAACTAGACTCCATTCTACACATATTTAAAAAATATTTTCAATTAGTTTTCAAAATTTGTAGGGGTAGCACAACCAAAATTTTATTTTTCAAAATGTGTCCACTTTGAAAATTAGTAAAAAGTCAAATATTCATTAAAAAATTATCAGAAAAATCAAGCATAAACAACATGTTGTTAGCTAATTTCTCACCGAAGTGATTTTAAAAATACCAAAAAAAATTTAACCTTTTGAGGGAGCCACAAAATATGCTATGTTATGTTTTTTTGACAAAAACAACACCAATTTATGTGGCTCCCTCTTTTGAAACCCTTAATCTATACCATTTTAAAAAAAAAATAGTAGTTTAGAAAGAAGACTCAGAGCACTTGCTATATTAGTTTTGTTGCATCTTAAAATTTTGAGTGTAACTATCCTCAATTTCTAATCCAAGGTCAGTATTTCCCGATTTCAAAAAACAAGTGGCCACTTAAGACCCCTTTTTGGTCCCCCATCTTCTTGCACTTACCCCCTTACAAGGTTGAACTTCAATGATTCCAATTATAGTATCAATAAGATTTTCCTCATTGTCTTTTATGTTATCATCATTTGTGTCAACATTCATCACATTATTCTTAGTTTCACTAGCTTTGACAAAGGAGATGTTATGATTTTGCATAGGATTGGTAAATATTTTCCAATTTTTGTTGGAAAGGGAAACAAACTTATTACCTTGATAATTGGAACCGCCAATTTGGATATGATAAGAATTAATGAGTTCTTGCACAATATGTTTAAGATGCATACATCATTTTGTATCATGTCCATTTTGTCGGTGATAATTGAAAAAGGCATTTTGGTTATGGTTTGGAGGTAAAGGATTAGGAGGATCAGGAGCTCTAATAGGAGGTAAGGAAATTAAGTTCTTGTTTAAGAGCTGCAACATGATGGAATGAAGGGTATCGGGTAACGGGGTAAATTTTCTAAACTTTTCCCTAAATTGATATGGATTTTCCATTTTTATGGCACCCACTTGGGAGTCAATATGTTGGGTTTGTTGAGGGGAATTGAGTTGTATAAATCCTTTATTTGGTTTCTTGAATTATTAAAAGTTCATTTGAGGTGTGGATTCAATTTTTTTTAGGAAAAATAGAGGGAGCTTTCACTTCACAAATACTAATTAAATTTTGGTAATCGTGAAGGATTGCACGCAAGTGTGTAAAGGAGGGAAATTTTAACATCTCAAGTTTAACTTGGATTTTTTTCTAAAAAATTGCAATAAACATTCTTTGAAGGTCAACATCAAGAATCTTAATGTTTATTTGTGAGCAAAGCAATTGGTATCGTGCTATGAAATTAGTGACCTTTTTTATCATCTTTTTGATTGCATGTCATTAAATCAACTAAGGTCAACTTACAACCCATGTGCACCTGGAAGTGGTTAAAAAAGACATCAAAAAGTTCATTAAATAAATGTATTGAGTTATTCGGTAAGGAGCAAATTATTCCAAAGTGGTATCTTTCAAGGATCTAAGGAAGAGTTTAGCCAAGAGTTTTTCTTCAAAAATGAAGTCACTACATAAGGATACATGTATGTGTCAACGTGGTTGCTAGGGTCTCCTTTTCTACCATATTTCTCAAATCTAGGAATCTCTATACCTTGTGGCATTTGTGTTCTCAATATCTCTAGGAATAATGGGTTTCTTTTGACATATTGTGAAGGTTGGCCATTTTGACTTTGATTCAGGAAGGAAATAAGGTGGAGGTGTATATGTGTTTGGAGGACAAGTGAATTATGAATTTTTGAGGGGATATGGATTAGGAGATATGAGATTTGCATGCACAAAGCTAAAGGGATTCCCAGTGGAAATACCTAAGGTAGTATTGACATTGCTAGTGGGTTGTATGGTTGTAGTAACATGAGGATTGGTGTATGTAAGAATAGAGGTCACAGTTGTAGTATTGAAGATCCATTTGCAAGCATTGTTTCACATCCAATTCAAGATCAAGATCTACATGAACTTCATGGAAACTTCATGTTAGATTGGATATTTACTTTCCAAGACATCATCCAAGGTATCATTGTTCATGGTTCATGTTTCATGTTCATGTTTCATTGTTTCATCACAAGGTTTAATTACCTAAACAAGGTTTGACCAAGGAAAACCCCTATTCCCTACTAATCAACAGGTTTGTCTCCTCTTTGATGTGTGATTTTAGGTTTTTTAGGTTGAAGATCAAGTGGATAAAAATATTGAAGCAAACTTGAAAAGTTGAAAAGTTGCAACGTTCTCATCTACATTGCAAGATCATGAAAAATCTTCATAGAATTAATTTACAACTTTCAGGAGTTGCTCACCTAGGAGCTGGAAGTGTGGAAATTGAAGAATAGAACCCAAAATTCAACTTTTGGAAACCCTAATAGGGACCCATTCGTTAATTTGGGCGAATGAGTCCCCAATGACCTCAAAACAACACTTTTTCAACAAGGTACACATTGTTTTAGCCTTTCAAAATCTCCCTTATTGTTGTCATAATAGTTAGGAGTGATTTCTTATTGAACATATTTATGAATTTTAGCCCTCATGATTGAGTGAAACCTTAGAAAAACATAGTGGTTTATCATCTTGTTAATTCATTTTGAAACCCCCACAATTATTTTTTTCTACATTTCATTTTGGTGAACTTGATTTATTGAACATTGTAGTTTTCTGATTTTGGAGTCTTTTCTTACATCCTAGGTTAGATCTTGAATTCATTTGAATTGAATTAGATCTCATTTAGGATGTCCTACTTTGCATTCAAACTTGCATCTCATCTAGGGTTTTAGAATTGCATTATTTTGTATTCTTTTAATTTGAAAAATACAAAAACAAATTAGTCATCTTGCATATCATTTAGATCATATAAATTTGCATTTGAAAATCAAAACAAAATTGCATATGAAACTATTCTTTGTAATTCATCATTTCATTACCCTTTCAAATTGTATTTCATAGTACATTTACAGAAATATGAAACTAAAATTTACTATTATAGACCTGAAATTGAAACTCATTGAAAAAAGCTTAAAAATCAGTAAAAAATAGTTCAAAAACCCTAATCTAGGACCTGTTCTCCCAAGGTGGTGAATGAGTCCTTGATTAGATTTGAAACTACATTTTCTGGAATTAGAAATCTCTATTTTATGCTTTAGTTTGCTACTATTACAGTTATGTTTTAGTTTTATGATTTTCTATTTCATTAAAATTATTGAATCTAGCTTCGTTTGCTTCATTTAATGCATTTAAAAAATTAAAAATTGCATTTACAATTAATTTTTAGTTTATTGCATTGTGTAATTAGTAAATTGCATTGTTAGAATCTAAAAAAATGTATTTCATTCTAGGTCATTGTATTACCTCTTTCCATTTTGGGTTTGTACACTAAGTTTGCAAATATTGTATGAGCTTTCCAACTTGGTGTCCTATTAGCAATACTATTGTAAGACTTAGTTTGAGGCTCATGTCATCCCGTAATATCTCACTTATCATGGATCTTGGGTTTTCTAGCTCTCTTATTGATAGTGTTGATAATCAAACCCCTATGGATCATAGTTTGCATACTTCATTTCCCATGAATTTCATGCCTACAACTAATGTGCTTAATATTAACATCTTCCCTACCATCACCACTTGTACTCAAGCTTTGGGGTGTACTCAAAGCCAAGGTAGAACTTCAATTACATCTTCTACAATACCAATGCCTATTCCTACATACACTAATACTCAACCTACCACAAAATTTCAACCTACCACAACAATCCAACCTAATAGCAATGTGAACACTTCCTTAGGTATTTCCATAGGGACTACTTCTAGCATTTTGCATTCAAATACGATATCTCCCCAACCTTCCACCTTTACCTTAACTTAAATTTCACTTGCTGCCCACATACATACACTACTCCACCTTATTCCCCTCCACCTTACAATCACAATGATACTCTACTTAACTCACTTATGCAAACCATGACATCCCTTCAACACCAAGTTGCAACCCTAAATCATAACAATGGTCAACCTTCACAATACATCAAAACCAATCCCTTATCCTTAGAGAGATTGAGAACACAAATTCCACAAGATATAGAAGTCCCTCAATTTGAGAAATATGGTGGAAAAGGATATCCTGTTAGCCATGTTTCCACTTTTACAGCCTTGTGTAGTGATTTCATCTTTGAAGACAAACTTTTGGCCAAGCTATTCACTAGATCCTTGAAGGATACTGCTTTAGAGTGGTTCTCCTCTTTACTAAATAATTCACTTGGTTCATTCAATAAACTTGTTGATGCCTTTTACAACTACTTCCATATTCACATGGGTCCCAAGATGACCCTTGTTCATTTAATGACATGCGAAATAAAGGATGATGAGAAAATGGCTAATTTCATAGCAAGATACCAAACACTTTATTAACAAGTAAACATTAATATTCTTGATGTCGACCTTCAATGAATGTTTATTGCCAACCTACAAAAAAAACTCCAAAGAAAACTTAAAATATTGAGATTTACATCCTTTACATAGTTATGTACAACCCTTCATGACTATCAAAGCACAACTAGCAGCCGTGATGTGAAAAATCTCCCTGGTTGTCCTAAATTTTTTGAATCCACAACTCAAAATAATTACCAACCTTTCAAGAAGCAGAATAAGGGATTTTTACAAGTAAATTTCCCTCAACCAAGTCAATAAACCAATAACCAAGTGGCTACTATAAAGACAAGTTCTTTTGGGGATATTAGTTGATCCCATATGTGTACAAAATGTGATCACTGTGGAATTCCTATTTGTACATGAAATCTATCAAGATACATATGATAAATCAAAAGCATGGATCAAGGTGCATAATGGTTTTTCTTGTCCTACGATAGGATCGATATATCTCCCTTTAAAATTTGGACCGAAAACATTAAATGTCTCATTCACTATCATCCCACAATCAGACCAATTTCATGTGAAGCTAGGCTACCCATGGCTTCACTCCATGAATTTCGTCCCCTCGGTTGTGCATGAATGTTCAAAGTTTGCATTTGGAAATGATATCTTTATTGTGTATCATAGTGGGTTTAATCCTACATCTTCCTAAGGAAAATTTTCATTATATTTCTTTTGAACCAAGCCTATGGAATCTATTAAACCTCGTGAGGACTTCTTTCTCAAATCATATCAAAAGTTCAAGGAAAAGTGTATAGCAGAATTATCCCTTTGAAACATATAACAACCTATGACTAAACCACCTATCCTTGATGAAACAAGATTGAACTAAAAAATATCGAAGAATAACCTATAACAAATCCTCCTGCAATTTCTTAAAGGACACTGTGAGATAAACAAAACAATCCCGTTGTGTCTCCTAAAATCAAACAAGTTTACAAAGTTAAAGAGAAAGTTATTGAACAACATCCTATTGTTTCTTCCATTCTTCTCGAGGAAGAGAAGAAACCCATGATTGAGAAACCCACTCTTACAAAAACACAAATTGACAATAGATTGAAATGAAATCGAAGTACTAGAGAGTGTAGGTGTAGACAATGTGCTATTGCTCATATGTTACAAACTAAAGAAGACAAGAACAACATCGAGAATCACAATCCAAACTTACCTGAAGCAATGCATGATGATTCTATACCCTCGCCACAACATAAACAACAACCTTCAAGAGACATTATCATTCAACCTCTCATGATTAATCTAGATGATGGAATGGACATTACAAAGATTGATGAACAAGTGCATAATGAATTGAATATATTTTTTTCCTCTTCTATGAGATTGAATGACAAATATCCTAAAAAGAGTGTTGAACTTGGTGCTTCCCCTAGTTTGGAACTTTCTATTGTCCCTTTGGCTAGTTGTCCACCTTCCATTTATACCAAATGAGATTGGGATGCAAATGACCTACTCTAGATTGAATCACATGTTTCTTACTAGTCTTTTTCTTTTATATGTTTCTTATATGATTGCATGTGCGTAATGTGATCCCCCGTGATGTTTCATTTGATGGGTCTCTCTCTTTTGTGCATTCCTCTATATGTACATATCTTCTTCTCTATGTCATAAGCTTCCCTTTATCTTTTCATTTGTCTTGTTTTTTCCTTTTGGGGATGACACAAGGTGTCGAGACATTTAGGTATTTTCCATGTTGAACAAAAGATTTTTTCTTTGTTTTCACTCTCTTTATGTCATTCTTCCAGTTCTACGAGTATTTAGGGAATGATGATAGTTCTGATCTCTAAAACAACATTGTAGCAAATACATACTAACTCTGAATCCATAGATCCCTTATGTATTTTTAGGGGCAACCCTTCCTTCCTATTTTATGACAACTTTATCTAGGAAACATATGACTTGTCATAGGGTTTTCCAAGGAAAGCTCTCATGTCTTAGGAGAAAACATTGGCTAATTTAAAGCAGTTGTTTACAGTAATAGTGTTAGCAATTGCTTTAAAGTTGGGGAATACATCGATTACATATTTTGACATTTTGCATATTTCATGGTGTGGTTTTATTTTTTCTTGTGATGTGTCCTTTTCTTGCTAGTGTCATTGGGTTTGATGTCCTCCAAGAGCATGATATTTCTAAGCACACGATTTCCCTTAGTGGCATGATGTGAAATGAGAGACATCCCATACGTGGCGATTTGATATTCTTGACTTTTCCTCTCTTGGAGACATCATGAACAATGTTCCCTAAGAAGAATACCGTACATCATGAACAAACCAAAATCCCCTTTAACAAAAACCTAGATATAACATTCAAAAGAATTAAAAAAGAATAAGCATTATGGTTCCTTATCGAAGTTGTCAAGAGGATAACCTTGGTATGATATGGGAGGCTAATATGATTCTCTCATTTACCATCTTGTTGGGATAACTCACCTAGTGGACTGCTTGAGGTTCCATTACCCCAGAGTGGGCATGCATGTTATGGAAAAACAACCTATATGTGTTCAATATCATGTTGGACCATTGAAGCTTGATCCTTTTTCTTGGACAAACAACCACATTCCACATTATGTTGGAATGGTTGTGCTTGACCCTTTATTTTTCCTTTTTCTTGGTATTTGATAGGGTATGACTATGTATCTTTGTTATTGTTGCATAATTAAGCGTCTTGAATAGATAATTTAGCGTGAGTTTGTCATAGTGACAAACTCTCACTAAAGTGGGGAAAAAATGTAGTGTCGAAAAAAGTAACCCTTTTTCACGCTTAGTTTGGGAATGAATAATTAATGATAAAATGTACTTAATTGTGCCTTATTTAGGGTGTTGTAAAGTGTTTTCTTACACTTTCATACTAATTTAGGGTTTCATTAATCAATTGAGGTTAATTAGAGCTTAATTGGCCCCTTTAATTCAAACCCAAGCCTTAATTATTATATTTTTCAAAGGATTTATCCTAACACTCATTAATAATATTACATAACATTAAATATGGCAAGGTTTGAGTCCTAGAAAACTATGCTAGGAACCATTCACCACTTTGGGAAAATGGATCCTTCTTACTTGGGACCCCCTTTTTTAACATATTTTTGGTGGGATTTTAGTAATATTTCACCTCCCTGAAGCTTGGTCCTAGAAAACTGTGCTAGGACCCATTCACCATTTTAGGTGAATGGGTCCTCCTTACGTAGGAAACCACTTTCTTAACTTATTTGTGGTGATATTTTAATGATTTTGAATCCTAGATCTGATGTCAGCTTGGATATTTTGAATTTCAAGGTTAAACCTTAAATTTCTAAGTATAAATACAAGGTTAATTCACATAGTTTCATCTAAGCAATCTAAGAACTTTATGTGACTTCATGAGATCAAGAGAAAGACCATTATAGAGAATTCTAAAAGTATTCAAAGGTAGATTATTGGAGTTTTATTTCACAAATTCAAGATCATATCATCATTTCAAAGGCATAGTGCATTAAGCATGTTGTTGAGCTAGTGTGTTGATGTATTATTGAAGATCCATTTACGAGCATTGCTTCACATTAAATTCAAGATCAAGATCTACATTCTTCATGGCCACTTCATGTTAGATTGTAAATTTACACTCCAAGACATCATTCAAGGTATCATTGTTCATGTTTCATTGTTTCTGTTGTGCCCTCAACACACACACCTCGTTCGGAATAGGGACCCTCTTTTCTTCCACCTTGCTGGGGTGTTTTGTCGTCACCTCATTTTGCGTGCTCCATTTTGGTGTCCTAGATGGTCAATGTACCTCCAATGTCTCATCTTGAGTTGACCATGTTTCATTCCCTCTAATTTTGCTAAGCCCTGGTTCCTTGTGAGGTCTCCCTAGTAGTTTCCTTTTGCCAGCAGCCTTGGGGGCTTGGTGGGGCCACCTTGCTGGGTTTCCCTAGCTAGGCTTCCTTCATGAATTTTCCATTTTGAATGGCAGTAGGCTTTCACCTTCCCGGGTCCCGAAACTCGGCTCCTCGTTCGCCGCCCTGTTTTAACTCATGATGAAATTGCACTGCCCTTGACCCTCTCGAGCCCGCCCCTCCAGACTTCTGTCCCTGGAACTCCATCCCATCTTCACCATTTTTGATGACCAACTTGCAACATCTCTTCGCACTCTGGACGTTGAGTTCCCTTTCACTGAAGATTTGAAAAAGAAATTTGAAGCAGTTGCAGGGTCGCATCTTTCCGGTCCTCGGGCCCTAGACCTCCCGCCATCGTCTGAGATTTGAACTTCACCAACCCTCCTATCGTCCGTATTAACATTAATGAGGGTATTAAATGCTAATTGAGGTATAAATATCTGGCTCGACCTGTCATTTTAATTTGACAGGTTTTCCAGAGGAGTTCAGAGTAGAGTTCGAGGAGTCTAGTGCATCCATCGCCTGTCACCCTCGCACCCATTATCATCATTTAGCTATCCTTTGTAGATTTTGAAACTTCTTTCACTGGGCTGTTGAGGTAGGTTTGACGTCTGCCCTCTCAATTTTTTTTTTGTAATTTTGTGCTTAAAATAATGAACAAAATGGGCTAAAAATGGTTCAACTTGATAAAACATTACCCCCCTAAGAAAACCCATATGGCTAAAGTCTAGAAAAACCTCCAAGGAATCTCCTAAGATCAATTCAAAACTAGATCTCACCGCCGCCATTCATCATGCAGGGCATTCGCACCCTTTGGACCTACACCAACTCGTCGCCATCAAAACCTTGCACAAATAACAATCTGACTCGACGGCAGGACCACCTCCCGGGCCCGTGACCCCGGGCCTCCATCTGCCATTCACCAACGAACTTAACAAACTTGACACTTGAAATTTGGTCTCCACGTAAGCTTCCCATGCCTACTCCCACAGAACTCCATCCTCGGGATGCCGCATCACTTCCACCGTTCCGAATGGTGGGGATAACCCATCCACCCGACCACTAGGGCCTGCTTTTCCTTTTGTTGTTCTGAATTAAATGCATACGAACTATTTCATCATGTCCCCGGTCCCCGCTCTGTTGATCTCCATTCACAGAGTTCCTTTGCATCTTCGCTGTTCAAACGGCCATTTGGCGACGTCTTACCGTCTCCTGGGTCCCAACCCTCTAGTTGCTTTGAAGACCTAGTAGAAAGTGAACTCTGGTGTCCTTGCCCTCACTGGGCTCAACCCACCAGGATTCCATCCCATCTCATCTGATTCAAAAGGGAAGAGTATGTCCTTTCCGACCTCCGGGACCCACCCTCTGAATTATTGAGTGAAAATTGAGATAAACCTAGCAGCGAAACTCAATGCCAGGTCTGGTCCGCCGGGATGCTCCCTCTGGGTTTCCGCCCAATGATCACAGCTCAAAACAAAAAAAACCTGATGGCTTCTCGCCCCTTCAAGCCCGAATTATGTGAAGTCAAAATTGCATCGGCTATCCTTTGATCTCTCGGGTCTCGAGCCTCAAAATTCTGACCCTGAGATTCCGTTTCCTTTTGGCCCTTCCAAATGGAAAAGCTTGGATAGCCTTCCGGCTTTATATCTCTGGGTGCCTCAAAAGTGATCCAAATGACCTTCAAATTGAAAACTAATCTCGACCCACTTGCTCAAATTCAACTTTCTCTTGTTTGGCCCTTTTAGACCATCAAAATATGAAGTCGAGAGAAATCACCTAGATTTCCCTACCCTGTTCACCCTTCAAAACAACATTTCTGCCAGGGAAGTCCGACCCTCCTGACTCGAATTGTAAAAAATCCCTCTAGTAAATGACTAATGACATAATAGGGTGATCCCATAATAGTGGTTTACAATTTTTGGCCAAACTGGACACTGAAATTATTATTTTTAACTAAATATTCACATTTAGGCACCTATAGTTGCTAAACTATGAGGAATTTCAAAATGGTGCAAACTAGAGTCTCATCAAATTTTGTCTGTAGATTCTAAAAATATTTTTTTCAAAATTTTTGGAATCAAATTGCACTTCTTTTTCCATCTCCCACGAAAATAATTTTTTTTCATAAAACAACATTTTTAAAAAGTGACGCACACCATATAACGTATAACTTTTTTTCCATGAAGGATAAAATTCTAATTCTTTCAAATTTAGATTTGTAACTCTGATATATCTAGTGCTTCCACTTGGTTAGATAGTTTTTATTGAATATTTTTCCTTAATCAAGTTTTGAAGTCAAACAAATTACAATTCGTAATAACAACACACTCAGATAATGAACTTTTTTGTATATGTCAAAATTTAATTTAATTTTTTTGTTGGATCAAGGACTTCAATATCTAGTGCACTCATAATTTTCAATTTTTTTTTGATAATATTCTATTTTTCCACATGTGAAGAACAAAGAAATTCATTTTCGATGAAAACCTATGTTTAATAAAACTTAAAAACAAATACATAACAAAACCAAAACATATTAAAATTATATTAATTGGATAGCTTGTTTTGAGGAATACCATAATCATTTGAAATAAATTTTAAATGAATTCATTTGATCCCCCAAAATCTAAATCAAAAGTGATTTTTTATCAGCATTTTGATAGGTGTAAAGGAAATGCATTTATAGGTATGGTTTAAAACTAGTGAAGTTCTATCCAAGGGGGTTTGATCTAAGGTGATTTGATGAAACCCTCTTCAATTGGAATCCTTAAAATGGAACATTTTAAGGTTTAAATCATTATATTTTCTAAAAATATGTGATTTCAGCTAAAATTCATTCCTCTCAGGAATTGTAAACCACTATTATGACAGCACCCCATATGGAAGCAAAATTTTGATTTCATGAATGCTATATTATCTAATTGGATCTCATCCACAAGATTTCAACTAATGTTAATGCTTTCGTAATTGGTTATGCTCATTATGCCCTTGTTTGTAGGATATATGGAATTAGGTATAGGACCCTCGGGGGAAACTATAGAAAAGGACAAAGGGAAAAAAGTAGGCAAGGCTCCTCATGGAAAGGAGGACAAAGACCAAATGAAGTACCAGTTCTAGGGAGAGCCTTTGAATTCAAAAATCATCACAGACTGGAAATAAATTACAGATACCAATATTGGCCATGTCGATATTGATGAGGTCAAGCAAAGGGTTAGAATCCACCCCAAGACCAATAATGCCAGATTAATCAGACAAAGTTGAATTGCAAAAGATGCACTGACTGAAGGAAAAAAGGGGCAGCACTGCAAAGGTTCTCAAGAACTCTTCAGAAGTGACTTTCATGAAGACTACCATGAATTGGTCACCATGCTAAGAAAAGTAATGAGCCTCCCCACTGCTATATATTTTCAGGAGTGGATGGCATATTTCATAGAGTAGATTCTCTATGGGAACGAAGATGTCATCACAAAAGCCTCATTCTATTGGGGAGGCATAACAAGCGACTGCTTCCATGAGCAGTTTATGAATGTAAAGAAGACCTCCAAGTTTTACATGACCTCCTACCTTGTATACTCACTGGCTGAGCGGAGGAAATACAGTGGATTATTTGTGACACTTGATGAGGAACTAGGTTGAGCATTGAAAGTTTATGATAGATATCCCCAGCTCCAGTTCAGGAACTTCAAGAAAGAATATTGTAGGGTGAATGACGCCTTCATTGGCCACATCATCAGATTGGTTGGAGGGGATTTTGAGAGGAGGGTCTCTCACAGTGCTCGGGTATTCTTGAAACAATACACCTTCTTATTCGTATAGTACCCCAAGTTCACATACATTCACGCCCAAGGTTTCACAAAGAGGCCGAATACGCTGCCCTAGTACCCCAATGACCAGATCATACTGTTAGAGCTCTCCTGGTAGCTGCAACATGTGCATTCAGTCCTTGGCAGAAATCACTTGGTAGGGATCCCTTATCCCTTAACTTTTGGCCAAGGGATGTACAAATTGCAAACTTACCAGTGTGTTGGGAATTCTGAGAAGGAATTGGTGGAGTATCATTTCTTCCTACACACCACTCGCCCACAGATGGACCCGTATGGGCATGTAAGAAAGGAACTAGGACTAGGGTATGCCCATTTGCATCATGTTGAAGATTTCTGGGTAGATTGTCAGGATGACAAGGAGGTGTGCGCAAAGCATTACATGTGGATGACTGCATACTTCGTAAGAAGGGTACAACTATTTCCCATACCTGATCAGTTTGAAGAGGATGAGAGCATCGTCATGGATCCCAGATATAATGCAGTCGCTAACTTGCCACTGCCAACAATAGATTGGGATGAGCAGGAGGTCGATGACCTCGATATTATAACCAAACCAATTGTGGCTTGTACCGAAGAATGGGTTAATGGACAAGTAGCCTGATTGAAGCAACAAGGGGTTGTCCTAACATATGAGGGGCTCAAGAGTGAGCCTAGTGCTATAGAAGATGTTGCTGCTACCACTTCAATAGGAGGGACATCCAAATCTCCTCCACTCACAAGATCAAAGAAGAGGAAAGGGATTGAGGTGAAACAGTCGCCAGATCCCAAGGTTTATTCAAGAAAGGATTTAGGAGGTTCACCCTCAAAGAGGCCCAAATGAATGGGAAGCATCGCGGGGCAGCCAACAATTCAAGAGGATCCCCTTCATGAGGGCAAGGAAGGGAAAGCAGATTAGCCAAAACCTCCTCCAACTCTCTCTGTTTTAGCCACCCTTCCATCTGTTTCCTAGGCCATGGTTGCCACATCCCCACCTGTAGTGGACATCTCAGTCCATCTCGCTTCCTCTCCTCTGTCCAAACATGTAATAATGGTCGATTCCTCCTCTGCTGCAACTTCTCTACTTTCCTCCTCTATCTCACCCACTACATCGCTCCCATTGGCAATAGTGACAACACTAATGTCCGCACTCGCATTACCAGAGGATTTCTCACAACACATTGAAAATTTCCCCTCTGAGATTTCCCAGATCTTTTTGGATCCCACCATCTAGGCTACCATAGCACAGGTCCTCACCAGCACTACGCCTTCACAACCTCTGAAGAGGCCACCAACAATGGAGGCCACGATGCTAATTTCTAAAGAATGGGAGAAGTGGGAGAAAGAAGCTTCAAAAGCAGCAGAGGAAGAAGCTGATGAGTACCATGAACACCTAGAGTATGAACACTAGAAAGTTGACAGGGTGTTGGTTCATGAAGAAGAAGAAACAGGGTCTTCTGAAAGTGGAGATGAAGAGGAGGGTATAGGTGGTAGAACTATTGTACAAACCTTTGATGATGATTCTGAGGAGGAAATGGCCCGACAATCAAGGGATAACAAAGAGGAGGTAGAAAAGTCACCTCCTAGAGAAGAAAGGAAAGAAGGTGACAAGGTAATAGAAAATGTAGAACTGAATGTAGGGGAAAAGCAGGAGAATGTATAACCTCCTTACAAAGAAGAAGAAAATTTAGAAAAGGACGAACCTGAGGGCAAGGTTCCAACTGAAAAAAGTATAGAAATTGAGTAGCCCAAGGAGCATGTGCATGAGGATGAACAAGATGAAGAAAAGAAAGGGGGGGAGGCTAAGAAAGAAGAAAGTCCTAGGGAGCAATTGCCTACTAAGCTTCCCATCAAGTGCCTTTTGTTCATCCAAGACTTCGATGAGGAAGAAGGAAATGACACCAAAATGGAAGAAAGGACTTCCGTAGGTAAATAAATAGAGGTCCAAACAAAGGAAGGTGAAGGTGATCATGAATCGCCCAAGGGAAAATCTGCTATGCCCAAATGGCTGGAGAGGCAACTTGAAAATAAGACTCTTGCCCCAAAGGATCCAAGAGCAAGCCTGGAGGCTATCTTAGCCTGAGCGCAGATCACCACCAAGAAAGATAAGAAGCCCAAAATCAGATCTAAGGTAATGATGGATGCTTCTGGGTCCCGAACTATGCAAGTAGCCATGCTGGTGGTGGGAAAGGAAGGAGTAAGCTATAATATCTCCACCATTGATTTAGGAACTGCTACTAGAGAGAAAAAGGTAGGGAACCTCGAGGAGTCTGTGGCTCTGGTGGTGCATATAATACAATAGGATAAAGTCTCAAAAGATGATCTTAAAGAACAGGTAGCTGATTTGATAGATTACATCTAGCAATGGTCTTCAACTGAAGAAATTCCTACTGCATCCACAACTCCCCTACAACTACTGTCTAAGGAACAAATGGATAAGCTGGAAAAGAGAAAGAATTTGGAAAAAACCACATAAATTTGGTTTTGACATGTTTTATATGTCTAAAATATGGGTATCAGCCAGGTTGTTCAAACAACCAACAAGTTCTTGGACTTGCAACATTCTATGGAAAGCACGAAGAAAATCTGCATTGACTTCCCTGTGATGTATAAGTCCACCTATCCAAAGATCGAGGCTATCCTTTGACTGCCAAAGGCCACATGGGAAAATGAGCTCACACTCAAAAGGGGTGATCATTGGCTCATGGATGTATGAAACGAGACTTCGAGAATAGGAAAGAGAGGTTGGAGTAGGTAATTGATAAAGTGGATCCAAATATTGAATGGGTCAAAGAGACTAGAGTTGATTGCGCCTGATATTTGAGGCTGATGATGAGATATGACATACCCGTGATGCAAATTGATTCAGAGAAAATAAAGCCCCATTTCCAAAAAAAAGATGGAGGATGGGATGTTAGATGAGATAACCATGGATTTCATGAGTTTTGCTGCCTAAGCCTTCGCTCAGTCAGAGCTATTATGGGACCATGCTGCCAAGTATAATGAAGATTGGAAAAGGCTTGAGGACAAATCCAAGGAATGGAGTTATCAAGTGTTGCGGTCTGAGATCATGGAGGTCAAAAAAATCCAACCGGTAATTTTGAAGTTCATGGAGTATGCAGCTTTAAAGAAATGGGAAGGAAACCCTATTATCAATGAAAAGCTTTTAAATGAATAGCTACAATAGAAGGGAAATCAACAAAGGATAAAATGCTACAATGTTCTCACTAGAGGACAAAATAGGGATATGGACAAAGTTGTACATTTTAAATTGTAATATATTGGGGGGTAGGTAGAACCCTAGTTTGTAGTGAATCTTGGCCACACAATGAGATGAAATATAGTGGCCATTTGTTCTTTTTTTGGGGCACTATAAATGGGGGGTCTCTTCTCATTTTCAAGAGAGAGTTGAGTTGTTGTAAAGACATGCTGCAGAAATTCTAATGAAAATACATTGACTTGGTACATTTTTTGAGTTCTTCACATGTTTCATGATTCAATCTCCATTGTTAGATGCTTTATTTAGATGTACATTGCTGTTCTAGTTAACTTTAAATTGCTTAAGTAGATCTTGGTAATGTTGTTTCGTGATCATAGAAATTTCTGCTGTGTTGATGCTTTCTAGCCTATACTTTTTGCTATTTGCTACTGGTAAATGGTCTTGTAAAGTTTGTCTGGGATGAAAATTGAAGCTAATTTTAAACTTTTATCTTTATTCATGCATGTATGTGGTGGATGAATGATAGAATATCTACAGACCTTTGAAGATAACATAGATTTCATGATACTATAGGTTTCTTGGTTAAGTGGAATCCTATTTGAAGGAAGCTATCCATAGCAGAACCTCCATGATCACTATTCATAGTTAGTTGCAGATCCAGGAACCTTCCCTCTTCCTTGCTCTTTTTTTTTAGGAATAGGCTGTGCCAAGGTTCATTGCACATTGTAAACCCAAAACTTGAAGAAAGCATCAAAGTTTTAGATTGTTGTCTGAACCTACAACAAAGTGCACCTTAACTCCCATCTCAGAAACTTCAAATTTTAAGATCCACCTCACATCCAGCTACGTAAGTCTACCCTGTGATTACCAGCAAAATCACATCAAACATCAACTGGGGAGTTCCATGCAAGTCATGACCTGACACCCGAGAGACCTTGGGGCGATTTTCAACAACTTGCTGTTGGAGATTTCCTTTCAAGAGAGGTAGTGCACATACACACTGCTTGTGTTGAGAAAGTGTACAAAACACCCATCAACAGAACTAGTGCTAGAAGGAGGGCTTTGTGAAGCTGGATCGAATTGGATCATTCTCCCCTGAAAGATTTCAGTGAATCCTATGGTCGACACCAAGCAAGGGAGAATTTCAAGAGCTACAACCCCACAAGGGAAAAATGAACTAAGGGAGGAGACTTTGCTTCTTCCTCTTCCTCTGCCCTACCCACTCCCCTTCCACCTTAATGTCCATTCAACTCTTGTCCATCCTCCACCCAGCCATACCAAACTACCTTTTCACCCCTCATTTCTGATAGCCGGGGAGTTGCTTCTCTCCTGACCCTTCAAGTTCAGGGCACAGTCCAAACAACCACAACCTAGGTGCAGTCCTAGGCTGCTGTCTTACTATAGGTGCAGCTCCATATTTCTATCACTAAATGGCAGATACCACCTCTACCTCCAGTCATGGCTTGGTTGGCACAAAATCCCTTTCCATTGCACTTCAGCGCTTACCATGACATACCTAAGAATCTGGAGGGCTTCTGTTCAAAATTCAATCCTCATGACCCGCAAAGGATGGCAGAAGAACACATCAAGATATTTGAAACAACAATTACAGATATGCAGGTCAGTCATGAAGAAGTTGCATGCTTCCTTTTTCCATACTCATTGCCCAGCGAGGGAGATTTTTACTAGTACATTTGTCTTAGTTCTTCTTGAGTAACATTAGCAACCATTGATTCAACATTAGGAATAGTGGTTTTTGATAAGAGGTCATATGAAATGAGGTGTCAAAGGTATGGTCCATGATGGGTTAACTAGTGTCAACACTATGAGTGAAAGAGCTAGATAACTCAAGATCCATGACGAATGTAGAAGCACAAGATATCATGAGTGTAGAGCTACATCTCACTAGAGTATTGGCAATAGGACATCAAGTTGTGAAGCTCATACAAGTTTCACCAACCTAAGATGCACCCAAAATGAAAGATAGACACTAGATAAATGTAATGAACCAACAATAGGAAATGAAAATATATAAAAAGAGATAGGAATTTCCAAATTTAAAGCAAGATAATTTTCTAATTATGTTATGAAAAAATATAAAAATGACATATTTTTCAAATGGAAATTTGAATCCAAACAATGCACTAAATTTGACTAATTAACCTTAATTATAAACAATTTCAAAAAACAGGAATTTTGAAAACTGAAATAGAGAACTGAATGCAAAAACACAAAATGTAGATAGAGGGTTTTTAATGCTCAAAATCTAGAAAAATTCTTGATGAAGGACTCATTCGCCCATGGGAGAATGGGTATTCCTTTAGGTTTTAAAAAATTAAATTACATATTTTTGAGTGTATTTATGTTTTTAGATTCTGGTTGCAAATAGGTAGTTATAGTTTTAGATTTCTGGCAAATCATATTTAAATGCAAGTGGGAAATGATGCTGTAGACACCTAAATTTGGACACTTAATTTTTCCAAATTTATCCCCTTTCATTTAAACATTCCCTTATCTGCATTAATTAAGTAATATCACTATTATTTAATTAATGCCTCTAAAGTTCTTCTAATCCCTAGGGTATCTAGTTAAATAATTAAATACTTTCCCCCCTTCATCAAATGAATTAAATAAATATGCCATTTATTTAATTCCCTTCATGTCACATCCCTTTCTTAATCCTAATTATTCTCCTAATCTTATCATTAGGGATGTGCACATGCCTAATCCTTGATTAGGATGTGTCACATCCTCCAACTTTTGCAAGTTGGCCTCTAATCTCTCTTAGCCACCTAACCCTCCTCTAATCCTTTATTAACTAACCTAATCAACCTCTCAAGGAATTTTTAATTCTTTTTATCCTTCCAAGGAATATTAAATTCCTTTTACTCTTCCCCATGTGATCTTTGACTTGTCACATCAAGTCACATGTGAAATCTAACCCTCTTCTAATATGTCATTAATTTGTCTAATCAAGTACTTGCACAACCTTAATCACTTAATTAGTTCTTCATGTCATTTATGGAATGTGTCCTAAGTCAACCCTATTAAATGATTTTTCATTTTGGAGAAGGCACTCCATTCCCCATGTGAATTTTTAATTCACATTTAATCCCCCAATGCATCCCTTGGAATTTAAAATTCTTTTTCTCATTTCCATGTGGATATTTGAGGAATTTTTAATTCCTCACATGTCCTCTCACCCACATGGGGACAAAGACCTCCTTTATGGGGAGATCTTGTCCCAATCCCAAGGTACTATATAGTACCTCCATGTCATGTACTCTCCTTCCAACTCATGTACACATCATCCCTTACAAGCCACTTCACATGCCACATGTCAAGATGTGAGGGCTTGTGAGTTCTCAACTCACCATAGCCCTACATATTGATCTTGGTGGCTCAATCCCAACCATCCATTTCTCTAGAGAATTTAAAATTCTCTATAAATCCCCCCTCTTTTCTCTCATTTTGGGGGGAGATCATTCATGCTAGCTAAACTCTTGCAAAATTTTCTTTTGAGCCATACTTAGCCAAATTTCTATATTTGCACCCATTTTCACTTGTTTACCCTTCCTCATCTCATCTTATAGCTTGCATCCCTTGCCATCCAAGGAGCATACAACATAAAAGATCAAAGGGCCAACCAAAGGACAACTCAACAAGGTGAAATATTTCATTTTTCTTAGTTAAGTTAATCATTAGGCCAATTTTGAGGTGTAGGGTGTTTGTAGTTGCTATTTGCAGCTTTTTGTTTACTGCTCGTTTTCTAACAAGTATTTTTGCCCTATCACAAATGCTAAATAACAAGAAAAAATGGCCTAATTTGAGATGCAATTTTGATTCAACTTTATGATTTAAGAGACTGATTATGTAATGTTATGGATGCACTATGCAAAATGAGTCTAACACTATGCCAATTTTTGTAAATTTTTAGATTTTTATCAATGCCAAAATGCACTTTAACACCCTAAAATAAAAATCAATTAATGAAAATTTGATAGATCTAAAGAAATGAAAACTAAATGCAAAAGAATGCAAACCCAGACATACGATTGAAATAGACTCCAATTTTTATAATGTTGTACAAATTTAGGTTCACCAAAATGGAACATAAAAAAATGGGAGATAGGTCCAAAACACAGAGTTTTATGCTAAATTTGGAATGTTTCACCAAATTTACTATAAATAGTGTGGCAATGGTAATTGTACTCCCTTCTTGGAGATAGTAGAACTCTTTGTCTAATTTGGACCTATTTTAGTACCCTTGCATTAATTACCCTTTAAATCATCATTAATTGGCCCCTAAGACCCATTATTTCAGATCTCGAGGCTTATTTCAACTAAAAACTTGACAAAATCATCAAAAACATAAAAAATTACAAAAAGCCACCCCAAAAATCTAAGGTGGGACTCATTTTCCACCTTGGGCGAATGAGTTCCCCTAGGTGAGACCCATACGCTAGAGGTGGCATATGATTCCCATTTGGGACTTTTTTAGGGTTTGAGCAAGAAAAATTTTTAATTCAATTTTTTGGTTGATGTCAGCCTTTGAGATCTGAATAACAATAAATTAGGTGTTAATTCCTATATACGCAAGCTCCTAAGTCATTTTTCATCCAAGCAAGCATTTTCAAGAGCAATTTCAAGACCCAAGCATTCAAATTCTTCAAGCATTCTTTCACAAAAGTATTCAAGTTTCAAAAGCAAGCAAAGTTGAAGTCTTGGATCAGCATTAAATTGTTTTTGTAGGTCTTTAAGCTCACTTGCATTCAATATCTAGCATTTTCAAGGGTTGATCATGGTTTTCTATGGTAAATCATGATGGATTCTAGGTTGGGGAGATGCAACTAGCCATCAAGCCAAGCCTAATGACTTGTTTCCTAAGTGATTCCATCCTCCATTATCACTCTACATTTAGCCTAAGGAAGGTACAAGTATTATTAGGGCTCATTTGGGTGATTATAGATCTCTCAAAGTGTGTCATCCATTTTCATAGTTCATTCATGTATCTTATTCTTGCACATTAGAATAGGGTTGCATTGTATTTTAGATTTCCTAATCTTAGACACACTTAAGGTTAGGGTTTACATTCCTATTTACATACATATTTCATTGTTTCTATCAAGGTTTAATTACTAAACTAGGGGTTTGACTGAAGAGAACCCCCCATAAGAAAATCAAGTCTACACTATGCTTTGTAGGTCTTTTTTCATATTTAGATCCAAAAATGAATTTGGAAGGGAAGGATGGAGATTGGAGCATAGATCTAAAATTTAAATTCCCAAAAAAGTGAAATGGGACTCATTCGCCCAAAGTGGCGTATGAGTCCCACTACAAGTGATTTTTAGGATTTTTGTAGATTTAGATACCCTTTTTCCATAAACCCATTCTTGTGAAGAAACACTGATCTGGGAATAATTCACCCAGACTAGCATATGAGTCCTAGTAGGTCAAAATTTTAGGTTTTTCAGCATTTTAGAACTCCATCTAGTCATCTTCAGATTTCCAGGTGGACACATTTGATCTTGTAATTTTCTATTTTCTTTCATTTGCATTTTTAGGTCATTTTTTGAAATATTGCATTGAATTAGGGTTACGCATTTTGATTTTCATTACATTTGTCTTTCTAATTCTTAACTTGGTGGTGAACCCCTCATTAGCTTATAATCAGCTCCCAAGATAACCCTATTGCAAGATCTCTTTCTCCTTTGCATTGAGATCTCTAGGGTTATCCTTGAATGAAATTGGAAAGTGGGTGTGCTCTATGTTCTAAAATATATGAAACCATCCTAACCCATTTTTTGTTGTTTCAAATAGAAAGGGAAAAATGGGGTGTAATGAACCTACCTATTCTTCTATATTCATTAGGAAGATGCAACACTAAACCCTAATTCAATGCAATGACCTACAAAATGAACTAGAAATGTAAATGAAACAAAATAGAAAGTTGTAAGATGGACTATGTGCACTTGGGAATTTGGAGATGCCTAGAAGGAGCTTTGAAATGCTAGAAAATTTGAATTTAATGTTGAATGGGACTCATTCACCAAGTTGGGCGAATCAGTCCAAAATCTAGGTTTCTATGTAGGAACATAAATCTGGCAAATGGGTATCCGAATTTGCAAAAATATGAATTTTGACCAAAACTGGAACTCATTCACCAAAAGTGGTAAATCAGTCTAGTTAGGGTTTTCTAAAACTTCAAGATCTAAATCTTCTCTTCTTAGTCTGCTTAATTTGCTTCTTGAATTTTCTAGATCCGAATCCTTGAAAATCAACCTGTAGGCACTCTCTAATGTTCTTTAATATTTAGTGACAATTTTGACAACTTTTAGGCACTTTGAAAATTTTCTCCAACTTTCTCTTCAATATGTTTTCAATCTAAACCTGCAAATCACACACTAAAGAGAGGGAAATTTTTTTTTTGTTAGTGGATAGGGGTTTTCCTTGGTCAAATCCCATTTTGGTAATCAAACCTTGAAATAGAATAAAATATGAATGGAGAATGATGAATGAAAAAAATGAGATGTTGCAACTCACCAAACCCTAGCAATAAAAGGCTACAAGCATGTATGAGATGGCTCTAATGGATGTAGACCTTGAATCTTGCTTGAAGGTGATAGATCTTGAATGAAATGCTAGCTTGAATCATAAAACCCTACATCACAATTGTTAGCTCATAAAAAAAATGATGCATGAAATATTTGACATGATGCTTGATGCTTGAATGCTACTCTAGAATGATTGATAATATTCCCTTGAAGACTCTTGAATGCTTTTGTAAATGCTTGAATACTCTTGTGAATTGAAACTTGCTATTAGGATGCTCATTCAACTTGCTAGGTGTAAAATGAGTGAAAAAAACTTGTATTTATACTTAATTATGCAAGAATTCCCAAAATTACAACACTAAAAGCCAACGTCATATCTAGGAGGATAAAATACCACCAAAAATTTGAATTAATTTTGATTTTTGGAAAAATGGGACTCATTCACCCAAGGTGGTGAAAGAGTCCCATTAGGCATAATTTTTGGGACCTTTTTAAAAAATTCTTAGAAAGGTGTGAAACTAGGTTCTATACCCAAAAACCTAGGTGGGACTCATTCACCCAAGGTGGCGAATGAGTCCCAGATCACTAAATCTAGGGTCATTCAACCTGAAACACCTGAATTATGATTGACTATTGATTTGTGCTAGGATTATCCTCGAAAAGATGCATTAAATGAGGATTGTGGATGTAAAATACAACCAATTAAAGCTCAAAGAAGCCCAATTATTAATGAAAACCCTAGAAAAGTATAAAAATGTGTTACAACACTTTACAACACTCCAAATAAGGCAAGATTAAGGTTTATTAGGTTTAGTTAATTAATAAAACCTTAGAAAGTGTGAAAGTGTGTTACAACACTTCACAACACTTTAGCAAGATACCATTTAAATTCATTAGTTCACAAGGGCCCAAAAACTAATGTGAGTGTGTTAAACACATTACAACACTTAGTTGAGGCATCATTAGGATCAATTTTACAAGGAGGGCCCAAACAAGTGTGAAAATGCTATTGACGAAATTTTTTGACACTACATTTAGCCCCCACTTTAGTGAGAGGATGAACTCGCTTCAAACTCACACTGAAGTAGACAAACATGCATCAAGAGGGGTCCAAGTGTACCAATGCCAATAAGATGAGATAACATCAATCAAGAGGGATGATCAAGCCCCTAGGATCAAGATCCCATGACAAATCGACATAGGCACAAAAGAACACACGTAAAAATGATATAAAGAGCATCAAAAAAGAACAAGTATACATTGCCAAAGATGAAAAAGAAAAGGTAAAATAAAAGATTCAGATAAAGTTTCAACCATTTTTCCATCATGATGTGGATTAGATCTAGGTTGTTTGTCCGAAAAATGCCAGCTCACTCTGAGGAAACGTAACTTTAGGCTATCCATTGGGTGAGGATTTGAAAGAGGTGAGACACATACACACAAGGCTGGTATGCACTCACACTCACATGTGAGTGGCTAAGGGAAAGCCATGCCTCAATTGGGATTCCCATCAAACCATACCAATGTTAAATACCCCTTGATAAATTTATAAGGTGCCACACAAAAAAATGGTTTTCTAGCTTCATGAGGCAAGCAAAACTTTTTATACTTGGAGCTCATGAACAAACAAGGTATCTCTATAGGCATGCAAGC
Organism: Sequoia sempervirens; assembly: GCA_007258455.2. Classification (NCBI taxonomy): domain Eukaryota; kingdom Viridiplantae; phylum Streptophyta; class Pinopsida; order Cupressales; family Cupressaceae; genus Sequoia; species Sequoia sempervirens. The sequence goes on along the minus strand of VDFB02000015.1, from coordinate 219,182,318 downwards.
TTTGTTATGCAAGGTGGCCATATACTGAAAATGCAAATGCAAAATAGGGAACGTTCAAAGGAGTCTTGCTTAGTTCATGTGAGGTATTTAACTTAGGGAACATTTCCTAATGTCTCCAAGAGTGGACCAATCAAATAATAGAAGATTCATAACTTAGGGGATTCAATGTGTTGCATCAAGCCACTAAGAGGAATGTAATATGCTAAGAGAGATCACACTCTTGAGGGACATCACACCCAATTTCAACCACAAAGTGAAAAACAAATCATATGAAATAAGAAGACTACACCATGAAGCATGAAAAAAAGAAAGATACAAAAGAATAATGCCAATGTATGCCCCCACTTCAAAGAAGTTGCTAAACACCCTACTATGAGAAATTACTTTAAAGTAGCAAATAAAAAATGCAACAATAAAGAGGACATGAGAGCCAACATGGAAATCCTTATGCCAACTCATATGTTTCCAAATGAGGCTACGTCATGTAAGATAAAAAGTGAGGGGTTTCCCCCAAAATGAAAATCCAAACACACAAGGGATCTATGGATTTGGGGTAAGTATATTCTTGCTACAATATTTTTAGAGATCTCAAAATTATCATCATTCACCAAATACACATAGAAATAGAAGAATAACACAAAGAGAGTGAAAAACAAAGAAAAACCTTTTGGATCAACATGGAAGAGACATGAATGTCTCAATGCCTTGAATCATCCCCAAAAGGAAAACACAAGACAAAATAAAAGATAAAGGAAAATAAAAGCTTTTGGGTCAACATGGAAGAGACATGAATGTCTCGACACCTTACATCATCCCAAAAAGGAAAACACAAGACAAAGAAAAGTTAAAGAAAAAGATAATATTTTGGGTCAACATGGAAGAGACATGAATGTCTTAACACCTTGTGTCATCCCCAAAAGTAAAACACAAGAAAAAGAAAAGATAAAGAAAAATAAAAGCTTTTGGGTCAAGATGGAAGAGACATGAATTTCTCGATGCCTTGTGTCATCCCCGAAGGAAAACACAAGACAAAAGATAAAAGCGAAAAGATGTACGACATAGAGAAGAATGAAGGTACAAATAGAGGAATGTCACAAAGAGAGAGATACATCAAACAAAACGTCATGGGGGATCACATCACGCACATGCAATCACACAAAAGAAATAATGTAAAAGACTATTAGGGCATATGCATGTCAACCTAAAGCAAGTTTGCATCCCAATCATGTTCATTGTATACAAAAGGAAGAAAAATAGCCAAAGGGACAATAGCAAGTGCCAAACTAGGGCCATCACCAAGTTCAACACTCTTCTTAGGAGAATAATCATTTAAGCTCATGGAAGAGGAAAAAAATGTATTCAATTCATAGCAAGTATGGGCACCTCTTTGTCAATTTTAGCACCTCTTTGTCAATTTTAGCAACTTCCTCATCGTCATCTAAGTTAATCACAATAGGAGGTCGAATGATAATGTCTAAAGAAGTGTTTGGCTCTTGTTATGGTGCAATTTTAGGATCATTTTGTTTCGGAAAAGGGAGAGTCTCATGTCATGCATTGCTTCAGTCAAGTTTGGATTTTTATTTTCTTTGTTTAATTCTTCATGTAACTTGCGAGCAAGGGAACGATGTCTACGCCTACACTCTCTAGAACCTTTGTTTCTTTTAGTTTTGTTTTCAAGTTGTATTTGTGTAGGAGAGGGTTGATCAACCATATGTTTCTTTTCTTCCCTAAGGAGAGGAACAAAAGAAACCACAAGAGGTTTTTTGATTGTGCTTTCTCTTTGAAATTTTAAACCTGTTTTGTTCTAGGATGCGTGACGAGGTTGTTTTCATTGTCTCTTGGTATTTTGTAGGAAGTAGGTGAAGTTTCTATCTTAGGTTGGTTTTGGTTATTTTGGATTTCTTTAGGTTCAATCATGGTTTCATAAAGGATGGTAGGTTTGGTGGTAGGTTGAGACATGTTTCAGAGGGATAATTCTGCTACTTTCTTTGCCTTGAACTTTTGATAGGATAGGAAAAATAATTCTTCTCATGGTTTTATAGGTTCTATAGGCTTAGGCCAAAATAAATATAAGGAAAAGTTTCCATGGGAGGAAAAAGGGTTAAAGCCACTATGGTGGATGGTGAATATTTCATTGTCAAAGGGAAAATTTAAGCATTTATGTACAATTGAAGGGATTGCATTCATGGAGCGAAGCCATGGATAGCCTAGCTTCACATGAAATTGGTCTGACTATGGGATGATGGAGAATGAGATAACTAATGTTTTTGGTCCTATTTGCAATGATAAGGTGATTGATCCCATCATAGGGCAAGCAAACCAATTGTGCATCTTGATCCTTGCTTTTTTTATCATATATGTCTCAATAGAGCTCATGTAGAAGTAAGAATGCCTTAGTGATCACATTCTCTCCACATACAAAATCTATTAATACCCCATTAGTGGGCTTATCATAGATAAGGTTGGCTATGTAAAGAGGACCATTGGGTGCATGTTTAAGTATGTCATTTTGTAAGAAAGCAATATCAAGAGGATTTTTTAGGTCGGCCCTTATGATGTTGAGTTTCAAATTTAATTCAACCAAACCATTGATAGGATTTTGTTCTTGTTGAGCAGTATCCATAGGACTTTGTTGAATTCTATATGTGTTCTCATCAACAACGTCAACATTAATTACATTAGTCTTTGTAGTTTCACTAGCTTTGAAAAATGAAATACTATGTTTTTGCATGGGGTTGGTAAAGATTTGCAAGTTTTGGTTAGGAGGGGAAACAAACTTATTTCCTTGATCACTAACACCTCTAATGGAAATACGACCGAAATCAACGAGGTCTTGCACAAGATGTGTAGATGCTTACAATATTTCGTATCGTGTCCATTTTTTCAGTGATAATGGCAATTAGCATTTGATCTAAAGCTCAAACTTAAAGGATTATTAGGATCAGGTGTTTTGATGGAATGTACGGTAATCATTTTTTGTTCTAAAAGTTGGGACATTATGTTATGAAGGGTATCAAGTAAGGGAGTGAATTATCTTTTCAATTCCCCATAGCTAAAGGGTATCACGAATTTAATAGCAACTAATTGGTTATTGACATTCTAAGTTGTTTGTTGAGGGGGAATAAATTAAAGGAACCCTTTGTTCTATTTTCTAAAAGGTTGAGAATTGTTTTGGTTTTTGGGCTTATATTTTTTAGTTCCATTAGAACCGAACTTTGCTTCACAACTACTAACCAAATTTTGATAATCACAGAGGATGGTACACAGATGCATAAAGAAGGGAAATTTCATCATGGTAATCTTGTCTTGAATCTTACTTTGCAAATTTTCTATGAACATCTTTTGAAGGTGAGGATTGGGAAACTTGACATCGATTTGGGAATAAAGCGATTGATAGCATGAGATAAAGTCAGTTATCTTTTCATCTTCTTTTTGCTTACATCTCATCAAATCAGCCAAGGTCATCTTAGGAGTCATGTGCACTTGGAAATGGTTAACAAATGCCTCAACAAGTTCACTGAATGAAAAAATTGAGTTGTTTGGTGACAAAGAGAACCATTCCAAGGAAATATCTTTCAAGGACCTAGGAAAAAGATTAGCCAAAAGTTTATCATCAAGGACAATCACTATATAAGGTAGTATAAGCATTAACATGGTTAGAAGGATATATCTTTCCTGCATATTTCTCAAATCTAGATACCTCTACACCTTGTGGTATCATAGTTCACAATATCTCCAAGGATAATGGAATTCTTTTGACATAATATGTAGGTGGTACATTTTTATTTTGGTTGATGGTGGATATCTATTTTTGAAGGGATGAAACAGTTTCAAGGAAGAGTTGGTTTATGAGAGGGTCATTGCTTGTGTTATGAGATAGAAGTGAAAATGGTGAAGGGGTGTATGTGTTTGAGGGACAAGTGAAAGGAATTCCTATAGATGGTAAGGTATTAGGAGATATGATATGTGATGCCACAAAGGTACTAGGGACGCTAGCAGAAATACCCAAGGAAGGAATCACATTACTAGTTTGTTGCATTGTTGTTGTGACTTAAGGGTTGGTATAGGTAGGTATTGAGGCAATTGTTGTGGGAGGAGGAATTTGAGTTCCTCCTTGGCTTGTGACATTTCTTGTAGGTAAAGGACAACTGGTGGTTGAGGTGAGGTGTTTTCCAAAGATTTGAACTATGTTTTGCATAAGGTCAAGTCCATCTTCACTTTCAAGCATGTGATGAATGTTATCTATAGTAGGGATGGAAATGGTTGAAATATTGTCATTTTGCACTTGATGTTGTAGGTTTTCTAAGTCTTCATGAATTTGAATTATGTTTTCTTGTAGACCATTATAAATCCTTGTTTCAACTTGCATCACACTACTTGAAGGTAAATAGTTGTTAAGGACATGATCCATACCTAGTGTACTAGTGTCAATACTAGGGGTGAAAGAGCTAGACAAGCCAAGATCCACAATGATTGTTCTATTGTGGGATGACATGAGTCTCAAACTTTGTCTCACTACAATATTAGCAATAGGACACTAAATACTCATACAAGGGTTGCTAAATGCAATATGAATGTGAATTCAATGTAAGCTAAGAACAATGAAATGATTATAACAAAAATTCTAGAAACTAAAATAGAAAGCTATAAACAACAAACAAAAAATTAGAAACAACGATTTAAGTGCCAAAAAATGTAGTTCAGAATTTGCACTGGGACTGATTCGCCCAAGGTGGCGAATGAGTCCCAATGAGAATTTTTTCAAAATTTTTCAAAATTTTTTATTTACTTTTATGCTTTTTATGTTGTATATCAATCTGAATTCTAAGTGCAAATGTAGATTTTGTTTAATTTTTAGTGAAATGAGATGCCAAATTGCAAGCTATATGAACTTTTACTATTGCAAAATTTGAAACCCTAGAATGCCAATTAACTAATGCAAACCCTAATGTAATGTTAATGCAAGAAAGATCTAGGATGATAACGCACTCCAAATCAGAATATGATGTTCTAAATGTAGGTTCACCAAAACTAAAGGTGGAAAATTGTATGGCTTTTCTAGTGTTTAAGACCTATAATGACAATCTTCACTCACTTTCATTCAAGAACAAACCCTAGAGATATCAATGCAAAGGAGAAAGAGATATTGTAATAGGGTTGTCCTAGGGGCTGAATGGAAACTAATGAGGGCTTCACTACCAAGTTTAGACTTGGAAAGATAAATGAAATGAAAGATGTAACACTAAACCCTAATTCAATGTAATGACCTACAAAATGACCTAAAAATGTAAATGAAACAAAACATAAAGTTGTAAGATGGACTATGTGCACCCGAGAGTCTAGAGATGCCTGAAAGGAGCTCTAAAATGTTGGAAAATTTAACTTTAATGCTAATAGGGACTCATTCACCAAGTTGGGTGAATCAATCCAAAATCTGGGTTTTTGTGTAGGAACAAAAATTTGGCAATGGGTATCTAAATCTACAAAAAATATGAATTTTGACTAAAATTGGGACTCATTCACCAGAAGTGGCAAATCAATCCATTTTTTTTTTTGAAACTTCAGGATCTGAATCTACTCTTCTCATTTTTCTCAATCTTCTTCTTCAAGTTTCTGGAACCAAATCCTTGAAAATCAACCTATAGGTGCTCTTCAATGTTCTCAAATGCTTAGTGAAAACTTTGACAACTTTTAGGCACTTTGATAACTTTCTCCAACTTTCTCTTCAATATGTCTTCAATCTAAACCTATAAATCACACACTAAAGAGAGGGAAAAATGTTTTTTTGTTAATGGATAGGGGTTTTCCTTGGTGAAAACCCATTTTGGCAATAAAATCTTGAAATAGAATGAAATACGAATGGAGAATGATGAATGAAAAAAATGAGATGTTGCAACTCACCAAACCCTATTAATAAAAGGCTGCAAGAATGTATGAGATGGCTCCAATAGATGTAGACCTTGACTAAGATTACTTGAAGGTGATAGATCTTGAATGAAGTGGTAGCTTGAATCATAAAACCCTACATCACAATTGTTAGCTCAAAAACAAACATGATACTTGATGATTGAATTCTGCTCTAGAATGCTTGATAATCTTCCCTTGAAGACTCTTGAATGCTCTTGTAAATGCCTTAATGCGCTTGTGAACTCAAACTTGCTATTAGGATGCTCATTCAACTTGATAGGTGTAAAATGTGTGAAAGAAGCTTGTATATATACTTAATTATGCAAGAATTCTTGAAATTACAACACTACAAGCCAACATTAGATCTAGGAGGATAAAATCCCACCAAAAATTTGAATTAATTTTGATTTTGGTCTAGAAAAGACTCATTCGCCCAAGGTGGCTAATGAGTCCCATATCACTAAATTTTGATTTCCAAAATTGATTTTTGGGTCCTTTGCTCCTGTGTTTGCACTTCCAGATTCTCTAGGTTTCACAATCAGAAACTTTGAAATAAATATGAGATCTGAGTTTTTGTGAGATGACAACAAATGTAACTTTGTAACTTGCAACTTTGAGATATTTAACTTATCTTCAATCTATAAATCTACACATTCACAAAGCAGAGAAAAATGTTTACTTTTGGTGAATGGGGGTTTTCCTTGGTTAAACCCCATTTTGGTAATTAAACCTTTAAATGAAATAATGAAAGAATGAAAGGAATGATGAATGAACAATGCTATGTTTCAATTCAACAAACCCTTGAATAAACCTTTGGAATGGAGATCTTGGAAGGTCTACAACTTGCATGAAATGGATTCAATGGATGTGGATCTTGATACTTGAGTTGATGCTTGATTGCTTGAATTGATCTTTGAAACCTACATCACAATGTTAGCTCCAAAAACATGCATGATTGCAAAATAATTTTACATGATGATTGAGATCTTGATTGTTGCAATAAATCACTAATAATTCTTCTCTTGAATGCTCTTGATCATAATCCTTTCTCTTGTGAAATTGCTAGATTGAACTTGGAAAAAACTTTAGACTTGATTTGATAAAATAACCTTGTATTTATAAGTATGTATTCTTAATTTCTTGAAAATTAAACATTACAAGCCGACATCAAAATTTGAATTTGGAGACATTATAATACCACCAAAAAATATTTTCAATTTGGGTTCAAAGGCTTAGGGAGGACGCATTCATCCATGGGAAAATGGGTCCTAGGTCCCTATTCCTGGAGCACACATTGCTTGAGGTAAAGTGTTATGTGTTGGAATTAATTATTGTCAGGTTTCCCCTTCATAAAATTAATTTATTAGGCTTGTAGATGCATAATAGGGCTTAGTAAGAAATAATTAAGTCCAATTTAATTAGGAGGGCCCAAACAAAGTGTAAAAATGTAAAGGAGTACATTTTTCTACACTACACTTTTTAATAACTTTTAAATTTGTTTGTTGTTTTGTATAAAAAATTATATGATATCAATCTACACAAAATATCTGCAGCATATAAAAAAAATAAAAATGATTAGTTTAGGTCAAATTATGTGTCCATACACAAGGGTTTTCTAAAACAAAAATTAGGGACACCAAAAAAATAATTAAAAAAGTTAGAAAAAATTATAGAAAAAAAATCCTCATCAATTTTTAGTTTGCAACACATATTTCCCCAAAATTAATCTGAAAAATACTTTAATTTAGGTCAAATTATGGTGTTCGTACATGTGAATTGTATGGTCCTGAAAAAGTGACTTCTAAAAGGTGGTTTTTACACATGCCTATTAAAAAATTATTTGTATCATCTAGGTATTAGAATAAATTACATATTTGGAAATTAGAGTCAAAATAGTATTAAAATTCATATTACTAAATTATTTTAAGATTCAATGTGTAGGTGTTTCAAATTTTTAGTCCAATTGTGAGAAATTCTAAAAATTAGGAAACACACTTCTGCTTTTTGAACATTTTGTGGACCCAACTTCTTGCACATACCCAATACTCACCAAAAGACCAAACCATTGTTCTATGGTTTATACACCATCCTACATATATGGTGAGAATATCTTCATTATTGAAGTTTCATAGTACTTGGATTTGAATCCTATCTTCAACATAAAATGCTTTAAACCATGATTTATTTTGTTGGAGTTGATACAATGTCACAATCCCATAGGTTTGGACCCTTCTCATGTCAATCTAGTTATGGAGGATGTCATCATTGAAATCATGATGAACCATATTTGTGAAGCCACTAATTGGTTAGTTTGCATAGTCAATACAAGGTAGTATACTAATCAAGTCAAGTGATACAATGTAGGCCATCATTGTGTGTAATTCTGCTAACTCAAGTTCAATGTAATGGAGACCCTAGCCTCTCATGAAGGAACAAATAAATTGAGAATTGTTATAATTAAATAATTGGTCTCATGATTTCAAAAATTGTATGCTTATCTTAATTCAACAAACATCACATCTTCCTATCACAACTTTATGCATAACTACATCACATAGTGTAACTCTACATATTTATTTGAGTGTAATTGTCATAAATGTTTACATGTCACTACCTTCCTCAATTTTTTTTTAAAAATATGCTCCCACATGTGCTCAATCAACTATGATCAATTTAGAACAATATACAAGTGACACATGGCCACACCTATGCCACATAATTGTGCCAACCAACTTGCACCATACTAGTTTGACACCAAGCACCATACTCTAATACACCACAAATGGCACTACATGGGTACAATACTTATCAATATATGATTGAGGTCCTAACAAGAGACTTCTTGTTTAAATATTTTTCCTATATAAAGTGAATAAAGAGAAGAAACTATCTAGAAGGTCTAATGCAATAAAGTCATTATATAGTGTATGTGTTCTCTCTGATGCAAGAAAATTACATAGCAAAGTCTTTCAATCTTTTTATAGTATTCGTTTTTGTTGTCATATAAGATTTTACTTGCATGTTCTACAAATCTTGTTTACTTATTAAATTTTTCCTCTAATTCATTTGGGAAACTTTCACATCCCAACATTCTCTAATTTTTACCTCAATTAATGAAGAGATAAAAATTTGAAGGACCCTCTGATTTATGGGCCTAAAAGCCATAAATTATATTGATTTTAGCTTAAGATATTGATGGACTATATCCCAATAGTTATTTCATGTTTATTTAGATTAAGCTATAGAAATAATAATTATTTTATGATCATTATAAGTGAGGACTATGACTTATACTAAGGAAAAATTATTTACTTGAGATTCAATGCTTGAATACTAATATTGTTCCTTAATAAATTTATCTAAAATTATGTAGGTGATGTTGATGTGGACCAACCCAATCAAGTGGAAGAGGGAGTATATAATTTTATTGGAACATCTATTTTGGTGACTAGTAGAAATGCTTGAGCAATTGAATGTGAAGAAGGTGAAACAACTAGGTGTCAAATTGAGACACCAATTTCCATAACCCAATGAAAATGGATTATTTGATTGTAAGAAGTAGTTTGAATGAAAATATAAATCATAATAATGCCAAGTGAATTTCATAAAAATAAAAGAACTTGAATAATTTTGTAAGAAACTTGAATTACACCAAGAATTGGTAGAGAAATAGGTAGACATATTGTGAAATAGAGTAATCCCAAGATTATGGCTAAATTTCTAGCACATTCCATGATTGAGGGACAAATCAGTTCAATGAAAATGAAATTTACATGGATTGAGAATCCGAAGGAAAACATATTTCAAGACTAGGAGTTCTTGGGTGAATTTCAAAGGAGTAAATGGATCATCAAACTAATCAATAATTTTTAACAAGGAGGAGGACTTAGAGACCATATAAGTATCAAGGCAGGATGAAAGTTGAAGAATATTAAATTTATGGCATTCATGTGTAAGGATAGAAATCAAATAGTTGATTTAAGTGAGAGGAAAGGAGAATGAAGAAGGTGGCGAAACCATTTTTGATGTATGTTCCTAGGTAATATCCTAAAATTATAAAGTTTCAAGGTCAAATCTAATATATAACCATATTGTAAGCCTTGCAATGTAAGTTTTTTAACTAGTCCCTATGTATAGGTGAGATTTGTTTTGTGTTGAAGTTCATAAGCTAGTGAAAAGTATGCCTCCATGATTAAGTACCCAAGGTCATAGGTAGTAGGAGTAAGAAATAAAGGGTTTATTAGCCATGAGGCCTTGGTGTGTCATATATTCATCCATTAATGTAAGGGTAAGTGCAATAAGTTGGGTCCAATAAGAGGGGAAGTTTTGGCCTAAAAAAATGTCGAAAGAATTGGGTACAGTTTTGATAAAAACGGGTACCTGTTTACGAATGGTAACCTAACTTAAACGGGTACACATTCTAAAAATAGAATGGGTACCCATTTTAAAATGGATACCATAGGTACCATTCTAAAAATTTCCAAAAATATATATTTTTTAGAACAGGTACCCTATTTTGAAACAGGTACCCATTCTTCTTTTTATTAAGAGGGGTAAATGCTTTTGACTTGGAGCTATGAACCAGTGAGGTCACAAGCGGGGGACCTCATCCCTAATATAAATTCTCAAAAATTACACCCCAATGGGGGTTTGAACCTTGATGGCAAGAATAACAACACAACTCAACCATCACACCATGCCACTATTGGCAAATAGGTACCCATTCTAAAAAAAATCTCTTTTTGAAATGTTTTAGAATGGGTACCCATTTTGAAATGAGCACCCATTCTATTTTTAGAATGGGTACTCGTTCTTTAAAGCGAGAATCCCTAAGCCACTTTTTGCTTTGTATTTTAGGCTTGGGAAAGGTTTGGCAACCCGACCCTTAACATTTGACTTGCAACTAAAAAACTAAGGAAAATTTAAGAGAAATGTCCAAGTTTAGCAATGTAGCTGATGAACTCTTTTTTAGAATTAACCTATGAAATTAAAACCCATTATAGAACACGATGTCTAGTTTTCAAATATATAATTTTTAAAAATATTTGATTATGTTTTCTATTTTTTAATCAATTTCTAAGCAAACTGGTCCATAAACTTGAAATATCAAGGTTTTTTGTTTTTCAATAACTTTTTATCTGTTATTTTTTTGCAAAAAACATTATATGACATTGTGGATAAAGAAATTGTATGCCCTTCTTGAAGATAGTACAAAGGTGCTGCCACAATAATGGATTACACTTTTTGGGACATCTTGATTTTTTCCTGAAATCACATATTTTTAGAAAATATAGTGATCTAAACCTTTAAAGGTTCTATTTAAATGATTTTAATTAAAGAGAGATTTATCAAACCCCTTTATATCAAACCCCCTTGGATAGAACCCCATTAGTTTTAAACCATACCTATAATGGAGTCTCCTTTACAACTATCAAAATGCTGATAAAAAACCACTTTTGATTTACCTTTTGGATGATCAAGTGAATTAATTCAAAATTTATGTTTTGTAAGTATGTAGCCCTTATTATAAGCTTTCCAAAAGGTATAATTTTAAATATATTTAATTTTATTAATATATTTATTTTTTTATTTCTTGTGAATGTAGGTTTTTCAATGAACATTAAGATCTTTGTTTCACACTTACAAAAAAATAGGAAAATAGAGAATTTTATTTCTAAAAAATACATGTGCACTAGGTATTGATGTCCATATTCCAACAAAAAAAGAATAAGTTAACTCAAATGCATACAAAAAAATGTATGCGGTCCAAAGTACACCTCTGTCAAAATTATAATTACTTTGATTTGGAAAATTAATTAAAAAAAAAAAAAATTTAACAAAAAATTATGAAAAAATATCCATGCACTAAATATTGGTGTGGAATTTTTTTTCAAAAAAATTTAGAATTGTATCCTTTCTATAAAAAAATTTATGCGAGACGAAGTAAACATCACTTTTAAAAAATGTTGTTTAGTAGAAAAAATAAGTTATTAAAAAATACATAAAAGGATTCACAATTTATTTTTTAATTTTTTTTGAAAAAATATAACTAGAATCTACACAAAAATATCACAAATCATTAGTTTGATTCATCTTCAAATTCCTAATGGTTTAGCTACTATAGGTGTAAGAAAGTGATGATCTGGTGAAAAATGCCAATTTAAATACATCAAGTTTGGAAAAAAAGTGTAACCCATTATTTTTTGTAGATCACAGAGATAAACAACAAGAACATGAACACATGAATTGCATAATTTTGACCTATTTGATAGAAAGCCACGGGTCTCCTTATAAAGGAGAAACATCTGAAAGGAGGTGTTGAGGTGTTTCAACACCTCAATAGTTTAAAAACTAGCTAATGAAAATATCAAGAAATATCAACCTACACAATAAATGCATAAGTAGGCTTAGGTCAAGATATGCATAAGAAATAATTAATTACAATGACACCCCCTTTAAGCATAACTTAGGTGGGTATGGATAAAATGGGTCCTGGATACTAGCCTGGTGAGGTACCCATGTACAAGGAAATCTCTCTAAAAATAGAGCAAGATAGAAAACCCAATGGGAAAAACCTATCCTCCAAAAATGAGAGAAGTGGAGAAGACTAGAAAGCCCCCCCCCAAGGATGATGATGATGCTGATATAGACCGCACACCAAGAAGAGCTCGTAGATGAATGAACTTGCTCTTAGTGAAGGGTTTGGTGAAGATGTTGAAGCAACTTTCTTTGAAGACTAGAAAAATACTAAGTCGATGATCTGACCATGAATCAAATCTTGAATGTAATGCATATGAATCTCTATGTGTTTAGTTTTTTGATGTTGAACCAGATTCCTACATATCCGAATAGTAATTTGGTTGTCACAATAGATGACAATAGGCTACCTAAAAGGAGTACCAAACTTAGAAAGAATGCCTTGAAGCCATATAGCCTCAGTAGCTAAGTTAACAAATCCTCTGAACTCTGCCTCTATGGATGATATAGAAATAGCATTCTACTTCTTGCTAGACCAAATGATAGGGCCTAAACCAAGTTTAACATTGTAACTTGAAGTGGACTTATGATGCTCAGTATCACCAACCCAATCTGAATTTGTATAACCAACCAAGTCAAGTGGTGAACCAACTCTGTAGTGAATCCCAAACCCAAGAGTACCATGAAGATAGTGAAGGATACTATTAGCTTCTTTCCATTAATGCAACTCATGAGGTTTATGCATGAATCTCAAAACCATGCCTACTGCATAGGCAATGTCTGGCCTGGTATGAGTCAACTATATAAGACTACCAAAAAGTTATCAATACAATGTAGCATCAACCAATGGTGTAGTACACGAAGTATCAAGCTTTACTCCAGAAGGAAAGGGAGTATGAGATGGTTTGCAAGTAGTCATATGAAACCGTGCAAGTAGATCAAGAGTATACTTGGGTTGTGCATGAGTAATTCCTGAAGTTGACTGCGAAATCTTGATTCCAAGGAAGTAGTGCAATAAACCCAAGTCTGTCATGTGTCAAATCTATCCTGAAGTGATGTCTTCACTGTTGCAATGTCAGATGAAGTAATCCAAGTAACCAAAAGATCATCAACATATAGAACAAATATCAAAAGTGAATCATCTTGCCACAATAGATACACATTAGGATCAAAATGACATCTAGTAAAACTTGAAGATAGGAGGTAGGAGTCCATCTTGGCATACCAAGCTCTAGGAGCTTGTTTAAGGCCATAGATAGATTTCTTAAGTCTACAAACTAAGGATGAATCCTAAAAAAAACCTGGTGGTTGTTCCATGTAGATTTCCTCCTTAAGGTCTCTGTGAAGAAAATAACTCTTCACAACCATCTGATGTACATTCCATCCATGTGATGTGGCTATAACAAGTGTGAGTATGATGGAAGTCATCTTAGCAACTGGCGCAAAGGTTTCTATATAGTCAATGCCTGTAACTTCTGAAAAACCTTTGGCTACAAACATGCTTTTTACTTATCAACTGAGCCATCTATTGCAAATTTAGTTTGATATATCCACCTACATCAAACTATCTTCCTTCCCTTAGGAAGTGAAGTCAAATCCGAAGTGTGATTTCTAATCAAGGAATCATATTCCTCATCCATAGCAATATCCCACTCTGGTATGACTAATGCCTCTTTGAATGTTTGTGGATTAGAAACTAAAGCAAAAAAGGTATGTGCCCCCCCTAAAAATCTACTTAAATCAGTCTATCATTTGTTGAATCTTGTACCCTTGTATCTATGCTATGCATAGCGTAAGATGTGGGTGAGTCTGGTGCAGATATATCAACTTTTAATGCAATCCCTAAACTAGATGAAGATGAACCCTCATCACTGTGAGAACTGAAAGAAGAAGATAGTACACTAGGAATCTGTTGAGAATGATCTGAATCATCAATACTGTAATTAGGATTTGAAGAGTCCATAATATGTTGAGAAGTGTCATGTATAGTTTCAGGAGATGTTTCTTGAAACTTAACACTTCTCTCAATAAACAACTCATGTGTGTTAGGGTGGAGTAGGAGATAGCCTTTTACACCATCTAGATATCCCATAAAGATGCAAGGTTTGGATTGAGGATCCATAGCCTTGCATTTCTCTTTTGGAATGTGTACCATGGCATGCAAGCCAAAAAATCTGAAATGATCAACTGCAGGTTTCGATCCTTTCCAAGCTTCAAAAGGAGTGATACCCTTTAAGGATTTATGTGGAACTCTATTCTATATGTAACATTCACAGTTGATTGCTTCTGCCCAATATGATGGTGTGAGTATTTTAGAGTGAATCATACAATTAGCCATCTCTTTTAAAGATCTATTTTTACGTTCTGCAACACCATTTTGTTGTGGGGTATAAGGATCTGTTCGCTGTAGATCTATCCCTTCTGATATACAAAACTACTCAAAACTATTGTTGACATATTCTCTCCCATTATTTGTTCAAAGAACCTTGATGATTTTCCTGGATTGTTTTTCAAAAAGAGCTTTGAAATCTTGAAAACACTCAAACACTTTTGATTTTTGTCTAAGAAAGTAGATCCATGTAAAACATGAGAAATCATCAATGAAGGTGAGAAAATATCTATCCTTTGTAAAAGATGGATTGGGAAAAGCCCCTGAAACATCACTATGAACAAGTTCTAAAACTTGTGTTTCCCTCCTTGATTTACCTTTGTCAAATTTTGCTTCTAGATGCTTTCCAAGTACACAACCCTCACAAAGTCCTTTAGAAAATTTAACCTTAGGTAATCCCTTAACCATATTTTGTTGACATAGTTGTTAAAGATAGTAGTAGTTAAGATGGCCAAATCACTCATGCCATAGTTTACTAACTTCATCTGAATGAGTTTGTAGTGCTTTTGGAGAAATATCTGTGGCAAAATTGGAGAAGGCATATAATCTTGATTGGTGATTTGCCTCTCCTATTGCTATCAAATTGTTTCTTTGTAATTTTCTTATCTTAACTGATTCTGGAGAGAGTTGTACTCTCATGCCCTTCCCTAAATGAGTTATTTGATACAATGAAAGGAGATTAGTTGAGAGTGAAGGAACACTTAGAAAATTTGAAAATGTTCCTCCTTCAACTTCAACAAACCCTATCCCTTTTACCAATGCTGGAGTATCATCACCTAAGCTAATTGTGGACATACTTGATGGCTCTAAGGATGAAAAAACAACCTATGAAGAACCCATATGGTGTGAAGCTCCAGAGTCTAGAATCCATGATGGAGATAAAGATACTTTAGCAACTAAGGATTTTCCCTTCGATTTCTCTTTGTCCTTAGTATTATCTTGATTTGATGAAGATGCCTTGATATAATTAGGTAGCCCTATATTATTCTTTTTGAGAATTTGATGTAGAACTTCAATTTTTTTCTTCATCCAGTGTTGCTCATCATGTCCAAGATTTTAACAAAAGGTGAATGCAACTCTCTTTTTACCTTGAGAGTCCTTTTTGGAGTTGTCAATTTTATTTTCTTTCTTAACTTGCTTGTCCTTTTTAGTGTTCTTCTTCTCCCCTTTTGAAGTTTGTGGGGTTTCATTCCTTGCAAGGAGCGCTTGAGGTTTCATAGACTTCAAAGTACCCATTTGAATTAAATTTTCTTGCTCCCTTTTGAGGTTAGCAATGAAGTTATCAAGTGTGGGTATTGACCATGAGGCTCCAAGAGCCCTTTTAGTAGAGTAGAAAGTTGATACAAACACAGAAAATTCTGGACCTAGCTTGGAAAGTATAGAAAGGATTAATTGATCCTCTTTCTTGTCAATTCCACAATATTTTAAGTGTAACTTCAAGGATTTAAATTTAGTAAAAAAGTCTTGTAAAGTTGAGAAATTCCTAGGACTAAGACCTAAGAGTTGATTTTCCAACTCATGGCTTCTAAGTTCATCTATTTTCCCAAATAGTTTTTCAAGACCTTCCCAAACTTGGTTGGGTGTTTTCAAGTTCTCAACATGGAACAACAAATCAGGAGATAAATTTAAGCATAGAAAGCCAAATGCTTTCTCATGTACTTATTAAAAAACTTTTCTTTGTCTTTAGTTGCATTAGGTTATTTCTCTGTTCCCATAGTTACCCTATATAAACCTTTGTTCTTAAGTACAAGAATTACTTTCACCTTCCAATCATGATAATTGAAAGCTGTTAATGGCACTATAACAACATTAGATTCCATACTGCTATGACTAAGATAGTTGTTTTGTAGAAATGCAAAAAATAAAATATTAAAATGTGTGCAAAAGTGAAAAAAACACAACACAAGCACGTCTCGAGGAAGTGAGAAAATGAACTACCCACAACACCCCCCTTGATTATTTTGTTTCCCTCCCAATTTGGCACTTTATAGAAAGAGTGATTTGTAAATCACCTAAAAAATGAAACAAAGAAGCACTTTATAGAATGAGTGCAATTTTGTGCTCTTTGGATGTATGGTGAAAAAATACACACTTTGCAAAAAAAACCCCAAATTTGAGCTTCAATGCAAAAGTAATTACAAATTCTAATTTTCACTCTTTAAAAAATACTTGACCCTTAATGAAAGTTCAAAAAAAATGAGTCTGCAAGCTGCAGTTGTAGATCAAACACAACCAAGATGCAAAAAAATCAACCTATAAAATCAACAAATCATGCCCCTATCTTGTGATATCACGGGTCAGACAACACTAAACCATGAAAGAACCAGAATTTTTTTTGAATAGAGTTTTTTTACACCTCCTTCCAAATCACGCCTTCAAAGACACTCAGGTGCCTCCACAAATCCATCAAGATATGGACCGATGATTTTTCTTGCAGATAAGCAAAAAACCACTTTGCAAAAAAAATTGAAGCCATGGAGAGGTTACATACCATATTCACCATATTTGGTGCCCAAAGTTCCCATGTGTATGTGAGAGCTTGAGGAATTTGCGTGAGGAGTTACAAACTTCAAAATACAACAAACTCTATGCGATGATGCCCAAAACTATTTAGCATGGTTTCCAAAGAGGGAATGCTCTACTTTATTGGTCAGCCCATAGTGAACCATAGTGCCAGAATACACCATATAGAGAATGCATTTCCTGCCAATGAACGCCTAATTAGAGGAGCTTGCAGATACAGATCAACATAAGTATCTATGTTAGATATGCATTGTAATGGAAGCCTTCAAACAACAAGTTGATGCCTGCAGAAAGGTTGATCAAGGCCCCCAATTAGCAAGTTGGTGCCTCAAAATGGTAGCCGCATGCCAACAAAGAGACTTGAAGTCTTCAATATAGGTGACCTTCACAAATTTTCTACACCTCCATGTTGGATGCAACGAGTATCCGTGGGCCTCAACAGAGACGAATCACGTAGCCTAAGGGAAATTCACAGCCTTAGGAAAATTCATGACCCGCAATAGAGGTGTCATGGCTCAATCACGCTGGGTGGTGAATCATTCACGACAAAGGATGCACGGGTTTTTCCACAAAGAATTCACGAGATTGAACACACGTCCAGTAAAGGAAAAAATTGCCCCTCAATCATGCTTCATAGGGAAAGCATGAAACTACAAATAATCTGTAAGGGTCGTAGTCAATAATTGCACCTCAAAACTGGTAGCTACCTATGTCAAACACTCCCAATCATGTGCACAATAGTGATGGAAGATTCATGGTTGCAAAAAAGAATTGCAAATCTCACCTTTGAACACGCCGACTATGATGTAGGTCGGACCTGGATTCCGCTCCCAATTCATAAATTAAAGGTGTCAAAGGCCGTGAGAGTCTTTGTTCCCACAAACTGTTAACACAATGGCTGAATCAAACAAAAAATACAATCAATGGAATCACCTTCACGACTTGCAATTATCTTCCTCCAGCTCTGATACCATATGAGAGTCTACATATCACAAAGATAAACAACAAGCACATGAACACATGAATTGCATAATGTTGAACTATTTGATAGATAGTCAAGGGTCTCCTTATAAAGGAGAAATATCCAAAAGGAGGTGTTGAGGTGTTTCAACACCTCAACAGTCTAAAAACTAGCTAATGAAAATATTAGGAAAATATCAAGAAATATCAACCTACACAATAAATGCCTAAGTAGGCTTAGGTCAAGATATGTGTAAGCAAGCATTAATTACATTGACACCCATTATTGTGGGATCACCTAATTTGAGGCCTAATTTGGACCTATCTTGGGTACCCTTACATTAATCACCCTTTAAAAACAATATTTATAAGCCCCTAAGAGTCATTGTTTTAGACCTTGAGGCTTATTCCACCCGTGAATCACACAAATCCCGACAAACAACATTCAAATTATTCAAACTCTAGAAAACCCACCATAAAAATCTCTGGTGGTACTAAGTTTCCTAGGGTGGCGACTTAGTCCCTTTTGGGGTATTTTTCACTTTTGATCGAGAAAATTACTGACTTAATTCAAATTTTCGATGGATGTTGGCCTCTTAGGTCTAAATAACAAAAAATTAGGTCTTGATGCCTATAAATATATGTTTTTAGGTCATTTTTCACATCATCTAATCATTTTTAACAAGCAAATTCGAAAGTCAAGTGTTGAATAGCTTCCACAAGAAGATTTATTAGTCTATCTACAACAAAGTTGAAGCTTTAGGACAAGTTAGGGTTTTATGCATATCTTATCATGTTTTTCAAGGTTTAAATACCAACTAGGGGTTTGAACAAGGCAAACCCCCCATTAAAAACCAAATTATATTATATTTTGCAGGTATTTTCACGGAATCGTGCCCAAATTTTAGTTAGAAAATGGAGTGCAGACTATAGACTTCTGTTTTCACTTTCAGATTTTCTGAAAAGCCAAGTTGGACTAAGTTTCCAGAAGTGACGACTTAGTCCCACTATGCATGCCTATTAGAAGTTTTTGTAGTTTTGAACACCCAGTTTCCTGAAACCTATTCCGGCCAGCTTTCCCCGAAACAGGACTAAGTCACCCAACTTGGCTTAAGTGTCCCAGTTGGTTAGAAAATATGATTTTTTAGAATTTAAGAGACATCTACAGTATTCATTCTAGCCTTCATCAGTTTCTAGGTGCACTCTTTCTATTTAGATTCTTTATCTTGTTTTATATTGCAAATAATATATCTTTTTGCATATCACAATGTGTTTTAAAAAAACTTGCATTTTCATTGGTTTGCATTAATAATCAATAGTTTTTATCAGTTTATTGCATTTAGATAATTGCATCTAGACATATTTCATTCATATTGCATTAGTTTTGAGTGCAGACGGTGCCCATTTTGGCCTACCTCTCTCCTTTTAGGTGAAAAACCCTAGAAGTGCAAGGGGGTCCTACAACACCAAAATCTTTATCCACATACGTCAATCTTCAAACAATTCTCTACATAATAAAAAAATTTCAAAAAATGTTTAGTTTAGGTCCAATTATGTTGTTAGTACACGCTGATTTTTAAAAATAAAACAATTAGGGGGAATAAAAATTCAATAAAAAAAATAATCAGAAAAAATTACAA